>CM056831.1:7854855-8387355 GCA_029853015.1 Chelidonichthys spinosus
GACAATACTAAAATAGAAAGGGTACAGGAAATTAAATTTCTTGGTGTGATTTTGGATAATAAAGTCTGCTGAAAACCTCATATAGGATACATACGAGCAAAACTGGCAAAGTGCTCGGCAATTCTGTGGAAAACAAAACATATCCTTGATCATAAATCGTTGCACACTCTATATTACTCACTATTTTTGCCATATCTGACTTACTGTGTCGAAGAAACACCTACAAAACCACTCTGCAGCCGATATGCACAATACAGAAAAGAGCAATAAGGACAATAAACAAAACAGGATACAGAGATCACACAAACCCACTATTCATAAAATCACATATGTTGATCTGGTAAAATTCAGAACGGCACAAATAATGTACAAAGCGAGAAAAAATCTATTGCAAAAAAATATACAAGGTATGTTTAGTGAAAGGGAGGGGGGATATAATCTAAGGGGAGACCTAAATTTAAAAAAACCAAAGGTTCGAACAAATATGAACAGTATGTGCGTGTCGAGCTGTGGGGTGACTTTGTGGAACAGTCTGGAGACAGAAATAAAACAAAGTCCAAATATAAATCTGTTTAAAAAAAGGTACAAAACATATTTTTAAACAAGTACATGGAAGAGGAAGTATGTTAATGGAGGTTGATGAGGGATAAAGCTATAAATGGAGTAGGGTTGATTGTTATATTGTAACTAACTTAGTATATGGTATATTGGGTAGAGATTTAGTCATGGGGATAGTTTATATGTATGTGTGTATGTATGTACTGTGTGTATGTGTGTGTATTTATATACGTGTATGTATGTATGTATGTATGTATGTATGTGTATGTATGTATGTATGTGTGTGTGTGTGTGTGTGTATATGTATGTGTTTATTATATATATGTATATATATGTGTGTTTATTATATATATATATAATATTATATATATATATATATATATATATATATATATATATATATATATATTTTATATAGATATTCATGAAATGTATATATAGTATGTAGGTATTTAGGTGTATTATGTAGTTAGGATATCGGTACAGTCACAAACTGAAGAGTAGTTAAATAGGGGTGGGACATTAAAAAAGTATTGTACTTCTTCCCACTCCTTTTTTCGAACAATGTGCGGTATTTTGTTATGTCTTAGCTCTCTATTTTATTTTTACTTTATTAATTTCTCTTTTTCATTTTGTTTGTACAAATAGTTACATACATTTCTTTTTTTTTCTATACATGTTCGAAAATAAAATTCATTCATTCATTCATTCATTCATTCATAGTATGTATCTAGTTGTGTTGTCTAGTTTGTGTGTGACTGTTGTGTGTCTCTTTGGCAACAGAGCTCTTGATCTCATTGAGACTACCTTAAAAGAAAGGTTAAATATTTAGAGCTGGACATCATCAAAATAATTTAACCTTTGTTCAGCCAGGATAAACCCAGTGAGAATATGAATCTCTTTTAGGGGGTTGTGGGCAAGATGGCAGCGTAAAAGTTTCACCACATAAAAACACAGATAAAAACACTTTATTTACAGCAATAACATAGAAAACAAAATAAATAAATAATAAGTCACAAGTCAGAAAGGAAGGATGGAAACAATTTCCATAAGCATAATGTATTGGATGAATCAGTCTTCCAAATGCAGGCTAATCGTGCTCTCTGCAGTTGATTTTGTTGATTTTATAGAAATAGACCTATTTGATTGCCATTGCAGTATTGTATGAAGAAAATACATGTAAATATATTGGACAAAGGGTTTGTAAAACAAAGTGGATCAAATACGTTCAGCATTGTAGATGCTGTTGTTTTTTTTTAACGAGAAATGTGACATTTAGAATTTTTTACAGTGGGCATTTTTCTCATGGACGCCCCGCCCAAAGGAGCTGTCACAGGGATCCTATTGGTTGTACGCCGTGACGTAAGACGCACGTTTTTGTTGTTGAGCGCGCCAAAGTGCCAAAGTGGAAGTGCTTAAAACTGTAAAGATATTGAACCCGGGTTTGAGCTAGGTTTACAGTTTACGCAGCGCATGGATTCCACAAGTAAAACGCCGCTTCAGGCCAGAAACTTACCATGGTGAGTAGAAAGCCGTTGGTTATCACAGACAGGTTGAAAGCTAGCTAGCTAACCTCACTTTACCTAGCAACGTTATGGATTCAAGAGAGCAGCTCGCCGCTGCATCTACACGTTAGCTTTTCTGGTAACGCTTTCTACACTAGACGTTAAGATATTACTCATATTTGTTAGCAACTTCATAAGCCAAGCGAGCTTCTCTTTGATTCGGCATACACAACAACTAGTCATTGCCTCGAGCGTTGCCGTGTTGCTAGTTGAACTGGCTCACCGGAAGTGTTGCAGCCTCTACCGTGAAACGTCATTTTATCTAATATATCTATGTCTGTGCATTCATGGTGCTAAGTATGGATGCCGAATTAAAATGTGGTAACCAATCATTCGAAGTCAGCGACTAGTCGAAGCTTAATTACAATGATTAGTCATTTTGCAATCGAAGTATCTGTTTAATGATAATATGACGATGTGTTTCTGCTCCGTATTCCAGGGTGGAGAAATACAGACCACAGAAACTTGATGATCTCATCTCACACAAAGATATTCTGACCACCAGTGAGTATGTGGACTGCCAGCAGATGATGCATTATCCTTATTTCTAAAGGATCAACATTTAACAGTGCAAAAGTATTAATGACACAGTTGTAAGATCATTATTTTGTCGTCTACTGTAGTTGTGCTGTAAGTGCCTGTAATAATTAACAGTATGGAAGCCCAAAATCACTGGCTAGGTCCATTTTAAGATTTGTTTTTTTCTGTCCAGTCCAGAAGTTTATCACTGAGGACAAGCTTCCCCATCTCTTGTTCTATGGCCCCCCTGGAACAGGCAAAACCTCCACCATCCTCGCCTGCGCCAAGCAGCTTTACAAGGAAAAAGAGTTCAACTCCATGGTGTTGGAGGTATACTACAACTCTTCATTACGTGCTTTTATTGAGCTTCTCTTTTCACCTTTCATCTCCAGTGGTTGAGCCACGGGGCAAAGCTTGTCTGCGATTGGACGACTCATTTTGTCTTTCAGCTAAACGCGTCCGATGACAGAGGCATCGATGTTGTACGAGGACCCGTCCTGAGTTTTGCCAGCACCAGGACCATCTTCAAGTATAAACATCTACACTTCTGTTCAGAAATGCATGTTCTTTATGAGTTAATGTGCAACCTGTCACTGCATGGCAATTATTTAACCTGCTGCCTGTGTGTCCGTCTCCGCTCATCCTCCAGGAAGGGCTTCAAGTTGGTGATACTGGACGAGGCCGATGCCATGACCCAGGATGCCCAGAATGCATTGCGGCGAGGTGAGCCATCTGTTCGGCCGGGCATTGCCCACTGTGAGCGACACGGCTCACTGAGCAGCCGGAATACTTGGCTACTAGTGAATTACACCATATCTGTTTGTACAGCCTGATATTTATTCTAAAAAGCTCTCAGAAGATTTGGTTTGAATCATCGACAACAAGTTAAACTGGAACACTTTGTCTTCATGAAATTCATTTAACCAGTGGTTCTGATCACATAACCTTGTGTAATCCATTTCAGTGATCCAGGTATGTTTTAGTACATATTTCTGTCATTATCGGGAATAATATCTTGACATGAAATTTTCGCATTGGTCCCAGCAAGAATTTAAAACCTAGTTTTAAGGACCTGAGGTTCTCTAGACTTTAAACGTCATAGCTGTAAGCTTTTTAATTTAAGGTTCTTGGATGAAACATTTCTAATGTGTTTCTCTCTCTCTCCGTTTCAGTGATCGAGAAGTTTACAGAAAACACCCGATTCTGTCTGATCTGCAACTACCTCTCTAAGATCATCCCAGCTCTGCAGTCTCGATGCACCAGGTTTCGCTTCAGCCCGCTGGTACCGGACCAGATGATCCCTCGGCTGGAGTATGTCGTCCAGCAGGAGAGGTGAGTGGGAAGTTTTCCTCTTCATCTCCTGTTAAAGCAATCTGAGGTAGAAGAGCTTTCAGTTTTTTTTCTAAATCACAATTGCACTTTTTTCCTGATATGTTCCTCCCAGTAAACTGAGACGATATCCCAAAAAGTCAGCAATGCCCGTTGGCCTTTAACTCCTCTTTGTTATGCAGGACAGCTCAAAGATAATTAGTTTTCCTGCACAGAACAATAAGCAGCTCGGCACAGAATTCACCCAACGTTGTTTTCTTGCTGTGACCGATTTAAACATATTCTATCAGTGATGGTTATTTAAACAGAAAGCTGTCAAAATAATACATTTTTGTTGAATACATCAATTAAGCTTTGCATTGATTTGACTGCTGATTGAAGAGTGCATGTTTTTGTGTCAGTATTGACATTAATCCAGGTGGAATGAAGGCCATTGTGACCTTGTCATCGGGTGATATGAGAAGATCGCTCAACATACTGCAGGTACGACCTGAAGCTGCTCTCGTGGCTCATCGAGGTGTCGCCGCTTTGTCAGTGTTTTCATTCACGTTGTGTTTTATAATGGCTGAAAATGTTTTCTCTCCCCATGGTAGCAGAGAAAATGCTCTGACTGTGTTCCTCCTGTGTGATTACTAGAGCACCAGTATGGCGTACGGGAAGGTCACAGAGGACACGGTGTACACCTGCACAGGTCACCCCCTCCGCTCAGATATAGCCAACATCCTCGACTGGTCCCTCAACAAAGACTTCACCGCAGCGTACAAACGTATCCTTCAGGATCACTCAGCCTGGAAGCTTTACTGTAGAATAATCTGTCTTTATTTATTTACCCTCTTGCATATAAGCTCCTTTTCTTTTCTCCAACATGTTTAATGTGTACATATGTGTTTAGGATTACTTTGCACGATTCATGATAAGCTCAACATCTTGAAGTTGCTGTATATTCATGTCTTTAAACTGATAATACTGGATAGAAGCTAGCTGTAGCTCATTGATCATCAAATCTGACTCAGATAACACTTTGACAAATATTACCTGTGCTACTTTGCCTGATTAAATACAAGGTTTTGGGATTTAAATGACTGTACCGTTTACACTGTTGCAGCTCTTTAACACCTAATGCACAGAAATCCTTCAGCTGAAGACCTTGAAAGGTTTGGCCCTGAATGATATCCTCACTGAGGTCCATCTGCTCATACACAGAGGTAAGAAGTGATTCAAGAGTTTAGGATCTCTCTATTTAGATGCATTTGAGCTCTTTTGGCTTGAATAGCTGCAAGTAATGTGTACACAAGAGGCTTAGCTTGATGACTACTGTAAAATATGTGGGTGGTTTGTGTGACTCAACATTTTGATTCTCTTTACTCTCATAGTAACGTTGGTTTATGTGTTTGGATTTAAGATAATGCCCTTGAAAAATAATAAAAGTAGTTTTCTCTCCACTGAGCCTGCGTTATTTGAGGCTTCTGTTGATCTTGTTGAGCGCTAAACAAGTACCTGAATTATTTATTTTTCTCCCCTTTTTCTAGTGGACTTCCCTCCAGCTATTAGAATGGGTCTGCTCATCAAGTTGGCTGACATTGAGTATGTATTATAAACTAATATTAACATTACATACAAGTCATTCTTTTTGTTGGTAACACGGATGCAGACAGATGTTGCTTTGGGACTTAGTGTGTCGTCTCCTCAGACACAGGCTGGCGTCTGGGACCAATGAGAAGATCCAGCTGAGCTCCATGGTCGCAGCCTTCCAGGCAGTGAGAGACCTCGTGGTCAGCGAGGCCTCCTAGACGCACGCCGTTACCGTCGTACGCCACAATGCAAACCACTGGGGATTAACCGTCTTCTTTTAAACAAATTCCTTGGGGACTACTATCTCTGATTGTTACTCTATCCTGCGTATTTAGAGAGGAAGCAGATGCCCTTGAGTGGAAGTTATTTCCCACCACTGCTCCACAGGTATGTACAGCGTAGAGTCAAACACTCACAGCTGTCTGAGTCACTCACATCTGCATACAGACGGAGACAAATGGAAGGCTTTTGTAACTAGTAACAAAAAAAATGCATAATTTGTGCACTTATGGACTTGGAAAACTGTACATGTAGTCACCAGTGTAGGACCAACTTACTGTCACATATCCATCCGCTGAAAATATGCGATGAGCTAAGCGATATTAAAGAAACATGTCAAACATGCCATGATGTCACAAGTACAAAACCGTATACAGCTGTAAGAAAAGACCTTGGACATATACACGTGTTTAAATCTGTTTAATAAAACTATTTCCTATTAGTCCAGTTCTGTTATTTGAATTAACATGTGCAGGTACAGTAATGTGCAGTAGTAGTGCATGTGCTATTTTATGATAAACATTGAAATTAGAAACATACATTTGATATTTACACAATAAATTAATAGTATAAAACTGTGATATTCAAGTCAAATAAGCATGTGGACATTTAGTTTATATGCATGGTCTTATAGCAGCAGTAGTGCAATAAGTGAATTCCTTAATGTGGGAATGCTGCATCTAAAGTATATTACAACAACGGATGCTGAATCAAGCTTTGAAAGCATCTTCATCCGCAAACAAAAAGGCTTTTTTTTTTTTTTTTTTTATGATGACGACACGTGACAATCACTTGCTGTTAATGTCGGTTGTTGCATTGTGTCCGTGTTCCCATTTTAACCTTCCCAATCTTCGTCGTCTGAGGAGCAGCAGGTGTTGAGGCAGTCGGGGATGTTTCTGTAGGTGAGGTACTCCAGGATCCTCTTGGGGAGGGGCAGCGGCTCCATCTGGTGCGTGGAGACCGAGTGGCGCAGGATGGATCGGCACAGGTGGCGCAGGCTGGGCATCGTCCTGGGCGTCCTCCAGAACCTTACGTGGCCGTCTCTGGTTCTGTCACAGGAGGGGGGGGGGGCGGGGTTAGCGGGTGAAATGTTAATTGTTTTGTGAGATGTTGAATAGGGGTTAAAGTTAAACCACTGGCAGAGTAAGGAATGAAAGCTGCTGAAGTGCCAGCCTCAGCCAATCATTAAATTTCATGTTCAAATAATATTCAAATTGTGACTGGAGCTTGAGGATGTTTACCCTGTGGCAACCACGCCCCCTTGTGGATGGTATTTGCAGCAGAGTCCGTTAGCGTCCCGGTCCGCTTTCGTCTGCATCACCATCCCTTTCTGTCCCGGCTCCCAGATCCGAAGAGCTCTGCGAACACAACACGTCTGTATGAGATCCTATTGTTTACATGACGACATAATATCAATGTCTATGAGGTGGAGCTGATGAGCTGCTCACCTGTCGTCTGTCACCATCGCCATGTGCAAACCGTTGGGAGAGAACTGAATTGCAGAGATTTGGTTTTGCCTGTAATCGTCAAAGTAGTCACTGTGAATAAAAGAAACAGAGGTTTTTAAGAATTAATTCCACATTATATACAAAAACAAGAAAACACAAAGTTGCACAAAACAGGACACCATCACATACGAGGCAGTGCATGAGATGTAAATCCTACTCCCATCCCATTTACCTTCTTGAAACTAATTTGCACATTCCTGGTGAAAACTGCCATATAAAAAAAAAAAAAAAAACTTGGAGGAAAATCCAGTTTTGTGTTTGACTGACTGACGGCGGAGTGGAACTTACACCAGCGTGGCCAGCTTCTCTGCAGTGTACGGGTCCCAGAGGTCGATCCACCAGCTGGAGCCGCTGAAGGCCGCGGTGGCGAGCAGCGCCCCGTCAGGAGAGAAGTCACAGGAAGACAGGAGGTACAAGGTCTTGTGGGTCCCTCCCGCCAGGTTCCTGATGAACGTATATGAGCGCAGACTCCACAGACACACCATCTGACCAGATTCAAAGTCACAACGGGTTAATGAGTCTTAATGCCGCGCTGTAGACGTTTTTGATGTGGAATAACACGACCAATGCTGCTTTACGGCATTGATTGAAGAAGTTTCAAAGCAAGAAAAGCTAGTAATTTGATTTTCAGGGATGTGCCGACTCAGTGAATGCCAACAGGACGGGCTGAAGCATGCAGCGGAACAGGTTTAAAGCCTCGCTGTTATCTTAAAGTCTGGTGTTACACACAGCTTGGTGTCAAAAATAACCCAATGGATTAATGTTAATGCAAATACAAATAGAAATGACACACTGCTCTAATGATCAGGTAAACCAGATGTGTCACCAGGAGATTGTAAAAGCTGAACTTCTCCAAAAATGTTGCCCCTTTTGCACATCTGGTCACTTTAAGTATTGTAGTTTTATCTACACATTAGATAGTAAGTGTATAAATACATAAAAACAACACATGCACAAAACAAATGCATATGAAAGACAACGTCCTTTGGGATCATTCAGTCACGCAGATCTCTGTGCTTGTGTGCTGAATGTGTTACAACATATTAACTCACTCTGTCAAATCTGCCCACGGACGCGATCATGCTGCAGTCTGATGATACGCAGCAGCAGCTGATCCAATCTTTATGGCCGGAAAGCACCTGCACCTTTTTACCTACAACAAACAAGACAGAATACAAAGTCTAACTCAAGTGAATGAGAGACACTCCAAAATCATCTGGACATCAAAACAGTTTCTCTTTTTAAAATCACACTATCAGCTCCCGAAGAAAACTGAAATGACACGCCCTGAATGCTTATCAACCACTGTTTCTTTAACGACAGGTTTCCCTTCAATACCATTAAACATAACATTCAGGCCCTTGAAACTTGTTCAGCAACACCTCAGGTGAACATTTAACAGCATTAATGTTTGACCAGGGTGCGTTCAAGGATCCTCCAAAAACTGATGTGCACAGCATGAATGCACAAAGTGACACCAGTGACTTCATTAAGTTATCTTTAATGTGTCAAATTATAAGATCGCATTTGCAGACATTAATGTCAAGTCTCAACTGCAAATGTCAGAAGAAGAGTGATGATGATATTTTGACAACAAAAACAAAGTTTAAGAGCAGTAATGCACATTTACCGATAAGTTAAACAAACTATTATTTCATAATGAGATGGGTTTTCAGTCACATCCACCCCGAGTGTCAACAACTATTTCCCGACACTATTTACCCACGAAGCAGCATGTTTGCATTGCATTTAGAAAAGTAAACACTAAGAGTGTATATCAGTAAAGACCATTTGTGAACGCCACTCAAAACTATGTTAACACAAGGGAGGAGGAGAAAACACGACGAGTTTTTAAAAAGCACCAAAAAGAAGCTGCACACACCTTTCTGGGCCAGGTCCCAAATCCTCAAAGTCTTGTCCCGAGAGGACGATACGAGTGTGAGCGTCCCGTTCTGAGGGAAGACCAGGTCCCTCACAACGCCTTCATGGCCGTGGAGATCAAATACAGCCTGACCTGGAAAAAAAAACATAAAAAGTGGTTTAAAAATCAGCAAGAAACAGCAAAGGTGACATTCCCACCAACAGAAATTAATGTCTCACCCGTGAACACATTCCAGATTTTGATCACTCCGTTCTCCAAGCCCGTAGCCAGAAGCAGGCTGTTGTTTCCCTTTGATGGGGTTTTGGACGGCCGTGAGGCTGCAGTGGTTTTTGGAGGTCTGGGTCCGAAGGCGAGGCCCCACACTGGATGACCACAACTGAAGCTCTTGTCTTCTCGGTTGATCTCTCCATTCTGAGCGTCTCTGTGAGTGAGAAGAGCAGATGCCATTAAAAACCTCAAATGTAGGTCAGTGGGAAGCCAGTGATTGAATGATGCTGCCTTCAGGTGCCATCAGTGACGATGCATGGAGCAATTTAGCATGATTTGTTAAAAAAAAAGAGGGGAAAAGTTAAAAATGTTGTTAAGATATTGTTTTGATATTTGGTATCTAAATTCAGGAATCATATTGACACAAAGTACAGAGCATATTGTATGGAGCGTCCAATGTCAATAACTAATACATAAATAAAATACATTAAAAAAAGAAAAATGTGAATGAATAAAAAAGAAATACTTAATAGAGTCATGAGAAACTAATCCAATCCAATTTTAAACTTTGCTCATTGTAATGATATGTTTTTGTTGTTGTTTTTTGGCTTCTTTTCAAAAGCAGTTGATTTCAGTGAATTGCGCAACCAATGTCTGCTCATCAGACATTGGTTGCGCAATTGTTTTCGTTTATTTGTAACACTTTATGTCTGAGTGATATAAAAGTCAGCCCAGAAACTGGTGTTGACAGTCATTGTGGTTGTGGCATTTAATTATTATGTTTAACGAGTAATCCAAAGCAAAGGGCGTTATTTAATAGCTTGATCTTTTTGATGTGTTATTAAATACACAAATTAATGTTTGTTCTAACCCAACGTGGCATGATTTCTCACACGGATAAAACAGCCGCTGTGTTTACTCCTTTTTTACACAAACCCTAATGTACGGGGGACACCTGAATGCATCACGTGCGGATTAAATACACAGGTTAACCTACTCGGAGTCGAGAGGCCAGGCGACCACCCAGACGACCCCGTGTCCCATGGACCAGGCGAACCAGGCTCCGTCCGGGGAGAAGTCCACGCTCCAGGTCTCACATCCCGCCCGGCCCTCCAAGGACGGGGGGCGCCTGGTCTTCAGCTCCAGGACCAGAGCCGGGTCGGACTCTGGAAGAGGAGGGACACGTAACATGGACAACAGATTAAGGACTCATCCTTCACCGCCGCTGACAGCAGCTCCCCCCAGCTACAACAACAAACCACCCTCTCGGCTCGCGATTTCTTTCCACTGGCGGTTTAACCGCCGCCTGGTAACGGAGCGTTGCGATGACAACCAGCGCAGATATTATTCTTAACTCTTGTCACTTACTCGTCTGCTGTAGCTCCGCGTTGTGTACCGTGGAGCACATCGTTGCTTTCTTCACATCATTCGCGTTTAGCTCCGTGAACGAGTCCTCTCCGTCCGTCTCCAGCCGTCCATGTAAATGAAAGCAGGACACTCGGTTGCGTCCGGAGAGAGTCGCGGCTCCGATTCGTCGACCCGCCTTCGCGCTATGAGAAAAATGTGCGAGTGGGAAACAAAATGTTCAGCTGACTTCCGGCCGTCTGAGTCACTTCGCAGGCTGCCATTGGCTGTAATGTCCCCAAACGTAGCCGTGTTTTTTTGGTTTAATTACGTAACCTCGAAGCCACGCCCCTCGTTCAATTACAACACACTTGAACGTTTCCACTGGTTTCCACTGGTTTCCATTCCATTGTAAACTACACGTGAGGAATCGTGATTCAATGTGATGTCATTAAATAAATATGCTGCGGTGCACATGTAGCTGTAATCAAGAATGTTATTTTGTGTTCCTGCCAAGATCGTTATATTAATTTAAGTGTTGAAATTGTAAACTGAACTGCGAAGGAAAGTGTGTTTAATGATTCTCAAACTATAGTTGATTTATCACAATAATAGGATTTTAATTTGGTTTTATTTTGGACCTTCTGTCTTTCAAAACCAAGTAAAAAAGTGTGTGGATGTCAAACCAATAACAACGGCTACTATTTAAAAAATATATTCATGTTTTAAGAATGCCCTTTCAGTCCATATCCATATAAATCCATACATACATCTATCTGTAGGCCTATATATATATATATATATATATATATTATAGCCTATATATATATATACACAGACACATTTATTATTTATATCATATTTTATTCCACTTGATGTGATCTTGCAGCCATTAAAGCCATATATACTGGCTTTGAATATTTTACATAAAACTGAATTATTTACTTTAAATTAAGTGTTGTCATATTATTTTCATAATAGTTTAATCATTTTCAGCAGATTTAGTTTTATTAATTTCAGCTCTTAATAAAATAATTGTATTGTTGGCTGTATTTAAAGGAAAATTACAGTTACAGAATTTTCATAACTTATTTTACTGCGCTAGCAAATAATATGACTCAGTTTTAATATGCAGATTGTCAGTGATTTCACTCATGGCATAGTTTAAATATTTACAACAAAGTCATAGCCAACCTTAAATCTTCTTATATTACAGATACTGACATTCTCCGTCAAAAGGGTTTTTCAAGGTGTGAAAACTGAGTTTCTGTTGTTTTTACCCCCACTACATCCCACACACAAGACGACTGAAAAACTCACTCCACCACATTGTTTAAATGGTTGTCTAGACCGGCCGGCGGCCCGTCATAGTTAATCACACAGAGTGTGTGAATCAATGAACTGGGAGTAAGTTGAAGTAATTATCACATCACATTTTGTTCAAACAGCTCCATTTACTGCAGGAACCTCAACATCAGAGCAACATTCAAAATCCTGTACAAACAAATCACAGAAATAAGCTTACAAAATTAAAAACCCTGTTTAAGAAAAACCTAATTAAAAGAGATTATCCTTTTCATTTTTTGTAACATGTCATTCACTGATTCTGTTCACATTGTCATTGGGCGTACATGGTTTTCATCTCAATAAAAAAACAAACACCGGGAACCTAAAATGTTACAAGATCTGCTGGCACTTCTGTCTGTACAGTATCGTCCTGCTGCTGCGGGCTTGTGTCAGCGGTTTCTACATCCTCGTGATCACCTAAAAAAAAACAAAAGGACATTTTTAGATTCCCAGACATTTCCTTCATAAGTCATGAAATGGATGTAAACTGGCAGGGGGAGGTCATACTCGATGGGATCCGATGTATCTGGACGAGCGTTGTGTGGTGTCCGTTGGTTAGCGGAGGCAGCCGCGGGACGGCGTCTTGAAAGATCTGCTCGTCGTCTGACTCCACCAGGCTCAGCACGTCGCCTCTGTCCTCCTCCATTTGCCTAAAGAGCAGAAACACGCTTTGACATCAGAGTGCATCTGCAGGTCGGGACGTAGACGCGTTCACACGGCTGCATATCATCAAATCTGCGTTGGTGTGTGCATTCCAGGAGTTTGGTGTTGTGTCAACATCCACTCCAAGGAGGTTCAGGAGGGAAAGTGACCCTCTGAACTTTAAGTTCACGAGTAGCACCATACAGCAACATTTTTAGGGTGGCTCCCTGTTTTCTTAGCACGTTGCATACAAGGACACCCATGCACATGACACACAGTCACACTCTCCGACAGTTGACAGCAACAGTGCTGCAATTCACCAACTAGAGCTGTGAAGAAGAATACAGCTGGAGAGCATCATGGAGCTAATCAAGGAATTCAAGTTCAAATGGGTTTTTTTTTTTCAAATGTTTTATGAAGAAGGAATTCAACATGTTAGTGAGGCCTACAGTATAAAGTGTGTTTTAGTGAGAACATTTCATCTTTACAACATAATGTACGGGCTAGCTTTACGTTTATTCAAAGATCTCAAAATAACTGCTTGATGTTGACACATTTGGCCCAAGCAGAAAAACTAGGAGCGTATAGATACACGCGGGGCCAATGATATATAAGTAAAATGTTTAACTTATCATTACTAATCACATGCCTTGCAGCAGCAATGCATTCTGGTCCATCGAGGCCATGGTACATGCACAAATTGTAATTCTGTAATAATTCATGACGACGTCTACGTCGCAGGTTGAGAGAAAATGAAACTCCTGAAAAAAATATATAACAAACTACTCAACAAGATGATTCAAATGAAAGCCAGATTGCAGTCAATAATCTAAATAAGAGCTGTTTCGAATCCCTCTACTGGTTTTGGTGGCTAAAATAAAATATTACATACATTTAAAAAATAAAATAAATGTGAGATACTCACCCAAAGCCATCACCTGAAACAAAAATATGAACAGAAGTTGAGATTTTATGATGTATACTTCTGTTCTCATAATTAACGTGCAGTATTTAAGTGTGTGCAAATCGTAAAAAACTGAGTGGAGCAGGAGGTATTTGTCACTTCCGTGCTTATGTGGCAAAGACGAGGCAGCGTTACCCAGGCAAATTCGGTGTCTGCTGGAATAAACCGTCTTAGCTACGATAGCGGCAGATCCCACGATCAGTGCAGCTATGAAGACTCCGATGATCCCGCCGGTGTACGAGGAGGAGGCTGTTGAGACAAAACAAGGTGACAGGAGGAGATAATGAAGCGGAGAAAAGGGAGGAGCAGCAGGTTTATCAGCATTCCAGAGGTGGAGGCGACGTCTGCCGTCACAGGCGTATTTTTAAAATCTGTGGTCCATTCATATGTAGTGAGGACTGGATGTTCAGATCAGTGTTTGTCACTTCCCTCGTGACGTGAACAGTTTCATGCAAATGCATATATGACTGACAGCCCAAACCCTCCCCTCATCCCAAACTCACTCTTCACAGTGAGGTAGACTTCCAGCTCGCGGACGGCGATTGGGTTCTCGCTGCGGCAGAAGTAGACGCCTTCGTCGTCCTTGCTGATGTTGAGTATGGTCAGCTTGAAGACGGGGCCTTCCTCAGACAGGACGTACTTTGACCCGGAGACGATGTCGTCCTGCTGTAACCCTTTCTTCCATGTGGTGTTTGCGGGGGGGATGGACGCGTCCTCGGTGCAGCTCAGAGTTTTGCTGGTCGTCTCCAGAGCCGTGGCCAGCGGCTCGCCTTCAGGGTACGGAGACTCTGGGAGAGAGGGACAGTGGGTTTATTTTCATTCAAGCTGGCCTCAGTGGGAATCAAACACCTAATCTGATTCGATAAGGACACACCTCATCTTCAAAGCTTAATAACAGATAAAGAATGCAGATAAGCTAATGCAATCGTACCATTTGCACATTCACCGATCTGTTTTGATAACCCTTCCACTACTGAGTGACTCACCAACTGTCCACGTGTCCCGCAGGCAACACTGTCCTCGTGGACGACCAACCATGCGTTTGTGCGCGCAGAAGTACTCAAAGTCCAAAAGTAAACTTATTCTGAGAATATTAACTATGAAAATCAAACAAGAAGCTGATTGGGAAGGAGCCTGAAAACTAGGTTCAAACCACAAAATATAATACAGCCCTGGCTGTAATATGGCTCTTCAATATTAAGTACATGTGAATGAAGGGGGATTCAATGAAAATAAACAAAATAGAAAATATAAAAAAGAAAGACGCATCACAGTACTATGTTTTGCGATACTGTATCCATTGTCAAAAACACTATCTAACGTGCAAAGATTCATGGCAGATGTTCAGTTTGTGTTTAAATCCCTGAACGTGAGACATCTTCAGCCATGGAAACTCATGTACTCCAACGCAACAACACAAACTGAGACAGGAAGTACTGGAAGGGCGCACTGCCATTCCCCCCCCCCCCCCCCCCAATATTATTAGCGTATTGAGATAAATAAATATATATCCTTGCTTAAAAGTATTGCAATAAATTGAATCGTAACCACTGTAGCCGTATGAGCGTTACGTCACCAGGTAAAAACTGTCTAAAAAATTAACTGGGAAAAGAAACAACTCCTACAGGACATGCCATTAACAGTTTTATGGATTTGCATGGACTGTGGACAGTTTCTATGTGGTTTGAGAAATAGAAGCTGCTACTAAATAAAATAAATAAATAAATAAATAAACTATCTGCAGGGACTTTTGCTGAATCGATGATTTGGAAAAACCGACCCTTTAAATTAAACTAAGGTGAAAGAATACCGAGTGACCACAGTCCTCACTGAGGAGTGTCAGTGTGACTCTGGAGTGGAAAACACATAAAAGATTCAGCAGCTGCACGTCTCAGGATGGTTCGGAGGCTCGTTTCACTGCAACATGCTTACTGAGGGTAAGCGAACACAGCGCCTCTTTACTGGGAGGCAGGGCGTCGTGCCGGGCCCTGCACGTCAGCGTCTGCCTGTCGGACAGCATCGAGCGGTTCAGCATCACCGACAGGCTGTCCGTCACCTCCGATGCATAGATACGTTCTGTCCAGCCAGCTCCGTGGTCGTCCTCGTCTTCCCCCCAGCGTAGCGTCGGGGCGGGATACGCTCCAAACCAGGTGCAGTTGAACTGGATGTGGGAGGGGTCCTGGGCTGGCTCCCACATACACTCAGGGTGTCTGTCTGGGACATCTAGTCAGGACAAAAACATCAGTAAGGAACGACAGGAAGCAAATTAAATAAAGAGCTAGATAATGGCCACTGTCTCGCCATGTGCATTCATGACACTAGGATTTAGACACACCCACTCTTTAGTATTTAAACAAATGAACACACGAGGAATAGATGGTGTAAACAGTGTTATCTGGAAGTGATAAGCATTCCAAGTGAGGACCACAGTTCTGCATTTCTGCGGCTCACGTTAGCGCAGTGTGTCGGAGAACTACGGTGCCCTGCAGGTTACGTAGAAATGCAAAAGGCCCTCTCTAGAGCCAGTGTTTGCTTTTTCCCCTCTGGGCTACTTTAGGAACACGGTAGTGCAACAAACTCTGAAGAGGACTGGCTCCCTACGTAGATATGAGGGTCTCAACGAGATTCTAAACAAATTAAGTAAATAAACTTACTATTCAGTCTTGAATCTATAAAAATCAATAATACTTTATTCTGATGGTTTGTCGTTTCAAAAATGTGTTTCCTTGAAAGAAATAATTTGGAACAAATTAGATTCTGATTATAGAGATTTTTTTCTCCAACGGTCAAAATATTGATTGATTTAATATTGGGAACTTTATGCTCCGAATACAGGATGTGATACTACTGTAGCTGTTGCCTGTAGAAAAGCCCTGAATCTGTGAGTAATTGTAGGAAGTCAGCAAAAACACAAGATTTGCTGTGTGTGTTGAGAATTCAGGAAATCCTCTCAGTGTTTCACCGCCCTATCTCCTCACCCTGCAGATTAAACTGTTATGTTCATAACAGAGGACACACACATTCTGTGGGGACGGTTGCTATTGGAGGATGACTCAGCTCTTTTCCTGCCTACCTTAACATTTCCCCTTTTCCCCACCTTGTTTACTCTCTATTATTTTCTCCCCAGGAAGCACAGTCAGAGATTACACCTGTGTATTTAACGTCCACTCATTCTTTGTGCACCAAATGGACAAAAGCCTCTACAAATGGATTATCTGTTGATACTCCATTAACTCTTTGAGCACTATTTTACATTCGGAAAGACATGAATATAAGCAGAGTGCCTATGAAACAGGGCATCTGTTTTATTGCTTTACAGGGTTGAATGAAGGGGATTCAATGATATTTCTGACTACTGACATAAAAAGACCCTTTAATATCAAAGTGAAAATGTCTCTGCAAAGTGATCTCAATTATTGCAATCAATTGTTTTTTTGTGTTGCCTTAACTCAATCTCAATCGCTGCTGCAAGAACACGTAGAACTCAAATAATGAAGCCTCAACGTGGGTCACATCATTATTGACGTTGTTTTTTTCTGCAGGAAGCGGCTAACAAATGAGCCGCTTCCTCTTTCTCAATGGGTGCATGGGCAGATACTGCTATCAGACAACACTATACGATACTGAAATAAATGTTTTTGATCAGAATCAGGTTGAAACAGAAACAACGTGTTTGTTATATAATAGTACTATTTATAACTTTGTTATTGCAAAATTTCATGGCATTGTAAAATCAAGGCTGACTCTCTAAAATGCAGCCCAATAAATGAAAATAACTATATTATATTAGAATCATTTAGCCCGCTCCTACTGAGGAGTTATTTAGGAAACTTCAAAGAGCAACTCTGAGCAAACAAAAATGCACTCAGTCATAGAATGGACAGTGGAATGGAGAGGCCTCATCATAGAATTTAGTCTCTATTCGAAATGTAATTAAATACAGTTTTATTTTATGAACATCTCTGATGAATTAATTGTAAGCCACAGGTTGACGTGTGCAGAAGCCTATTCACATGCTGATGGGTTTTATATTTATATGCTTATTTAGAATGCTGGTAACTTTAGTACTTCATCTGTTTAATGTTAACAAGCATACGTTTCTGTGATTGCAGGCCTATTTAAGAAGCAGTGTTGGTCAGCATGTAAATCTAGTTGTGAATTTGTCCAGATGTCAAATATCTTAGTATTGTGATCACTTTCATTCCTGGTGTTACTGCCTTGCTTTGTCGATGTGAGATCGACCACAAACATTATCCACGCGGGATCTAACCTGTATTAAATTTCCCCTTCCTCTTTATTTTTACAATGTATTCTGCTTAAGAAACTCTTAAGCCCCTTAATGGTCCTCCCCCTTTTCACAGGATCTTAGAGAATCAGAGTTTTCAGAGTTTTCTCAGAAATTCATCACTTGGAGCCACTGCGTAAGAGGAAGCTCTATGGATACAGCCCTGGACCTATAGTCAAAGAAGTGTATTCTGGGTGTTCTGCTCGTGGTACTTACAGTATACTAGCAGCTCTGTGCTCTTATTGACTGCCTGTTGAGAGACGGTGTTGTGGGCCCTACAGCTGTAAAGTCCCTGAGCGCTGGGCTGAATGTCTTCGATCCTGAAGTCCAGCCAGGATCTGGAGGCTGAAGCCAGCGTCTCGTTGCTGGACGTAGCTCCCCTGAAGGCCCAGGTCAGCTGCTGAGTGGGGTAGGAGGAGCTGGAGCAGTTAAAGGTGATGATGGAACCCCGACGGACCGTGAGCGTCCCGTTGGACAGGACACTCGCTGGACCGATGGACGCAGACATATTTTCTGGACCACCTGAAAGGAGAACAAGCAGCGCCTTACAGCAGCGTGTATTCAGGTCTCGAGTTCTCAACAGTGACGTCAGTTTTTTGGGGGAAATTATTTAATTAACCTGTTATTCCTTGAAAAAAAACATATTGTGTGATAAGTGCATTGTCATGTTTACAAGAGTAATTATTTGAACATTTTAATTTCCAATATCCATAAGCGGACGGGATTTTAAAATGTATTGTGTGGGGTTTTTGGCCTCAGTTGCTGAGTAATCAAACCATATCAGTAAAACGGAGAAGCTCCTGTGAAACATCCAGAGAGCGGTTTTGAAAAGGTTTAAGAGGTTGTGAATTAATTAAACACAAGATGTGCTGCAATGAAAGCTCTGTAGTGAGTGTTTAATTATTAATGTAAAATACATAATAAAAGC
The DNA here is from genome assembly GCA_029853015.1 of Chelidonichthys spinosus. Lineage (NCBI taxonomy): Eukaryota > Metazoa > Chordata > Actinopteri > Perciformes > Triglidae > Chelidonichthys > Chelidonichthys spinosus. The sequence goes on from CM056831.1 coordinate 7,873,785, forward strand.
ACAATGATGATGTGTTTATGTGTTGTATTAATCATTTAAATATGCAGTGGCTAGTAAATATGTCCAATAAATATAGTGGAGTATGAAGTAATATTAAATGGAAATATTCAAATACAAGCTTACCTCAAAGTTGTACCTATAGGACAACACTTGTGTAAATGTAGCCACATGGATAGAGTTCAGTATTAAATCATAACTAAATAAATGATTTACTCTCTAAAGCTAATAATTAATTGAAATAATAGCGGATATCTGATTTGATGATTGAAAAGAATGTCCACGTGTTTATCACACCTGCTATGTTGAACAACCAGTTTGTGTGTACTATAAAAGCTGAACAGTAGAAACTGGAGACCATACTGGTCTCGTTGGCGGACGTACTGGTGACTTGTAGCAGGGCGCGTGCGTGAAAGGTGTTGTTGCCTGGCAGCGTGGAGCTGCACAGGTAGGTGCCCTCGTCTCCGGGCGTCACCCCATTGATGTTCAGACTCCCGTCATGCAGCACGGTGAGGCGCTGTCCGGCGGGCGAGGAGCCCGGCGAAGAACCGCCACCTCGAAGGACCACTGCGCCGTTTTTCGTCCACGTCGTGGAGAGCGGTGTTGCGTTACCGACGCTGTAACACGGAAGTACGGCGACGTCGCCCGGTTCGGCCGTCAGCGCCGTCTCGGTGGAGTCACTACTCGAAAGTGCCGCTTTGACCAAAAAAAAAAAAAAAAAAGTAAGACAGGAAAGCAACGTAAACGGGGGTTACAGACTCACCTGCGTTACCTGGCTGGTGGGGCCGCAATTAAGACTCACCTGTCACACACAGACACGCGTGCAGAAGCGCTACAGTCGCGACTAACTCCATGATAACCCTCCGAAAGGCTACATCGCCTTCAAAAAAAAGTGAACAAAGGGGCTTCCAGCCCAAACCTGTCCGACTAGTCCACCTGTGGGAGCCTGTCTGTCACAGCCGGAGACACACTGGACACCAGTCCGCCCATTATAGAGCACAGCGAACCCACTGTGGAGGTGACCCGTCTGACATGACCGACGCTTCAGCGGACGACGCGCTTTGTTTACTAGAGCATGCTAATCCGGAAACTTTGGTACGAACACACCACACCCTGACCTCACCTTCTTAAAGAGACAGTAACACATCATGCTGCTGCTGAATGGCCAAAATCTCGTCAATTTGGCACAATCAAGGACAGGATTATGGGAGAAACATTTTTCATACTTGATTTGTTAGAGAAGCATAGAAATACACCAAAACCAGAACCAACGTTTGGGCCCCTATGCATGGTCATAAAAATGCTAGATAAATCGATTTTAAAACACACATTCAACTGTGATATAATGCACATGCAATTTGTAGTAAATAGACTTTAACTGGTAAAAAAAAAAAAACCTCTGGTATTGCCCTTTAATCTATTATTATCATCATATTTGTTGAAGGTTTTTAATTATTTGGAATTTGGCTTAACCATAACCCTAATTGTTTGGACTCCGGCACATGGATAATATCCTACTGTACATGGTTTAACTGTACAGTTATTGATATATTTATTGTCTAAACAATTCTTATAAAATACATGGAAAACACATGTATGATGGATGATATTTGGTCTCATCAAGTCAAAAACAATGCATGCAGGGAATTTAGCAATCGCATAACCAGATGTAGATATGTGGGAATTTGGGGACTGTGAGCATTTAAAATACAATTCCGATTGACTGAATGTCTGACTGAATATAAGTGTAGGCTAAGAGTTTACTATAATGCATTTAATTAGACCACCAAAGGCTCTAAGGTCATGTTTAACAAATCTGTTTTGGTGTGTGTTTTTGAGGTTTGGGTGACATGCAAATTTGAAACACTGCCATAAAGGAGGTTAGGCATGATGATTTGTGCTATAAACAGCGATACTGATTACCACAGACCTTTAGTAGGTTATAGTAGGTTACTAGGTTACTGTAGAGGAATAATGAGGAGGACGTTCACATTGCTCTGCTTTATCAGGTAAAAAAAAATCAGCAATTTGCCGAATTAATTAAACAATTCTCTCGCTGTCTGACCCCTGTTTCTAAAAATGGGACCATGTCTGGAAACTTAATGGAGCATATGAACTGGAAGAGGGACAAGCTCGGGACGGGTGATCTGATTGACAGAAATTTTAACAAACCCCTATTCACATGGCAGACACGTGACAGTGCCCTCTGGTGGTCGGCTGCCGCTGGTTGTGTGCCCTTCACTGACAGATAGCTCGGAAAAATGGGTTTCAACAAACTACAAAACTGTAAACACAAGAATCACCAGTAAATTAATTGACTTATTGACGGAGCAATATCAGCATACATCACTACTAATATACCACTACTACAGTGAAAACGGGCAACACACTTGTTAATGAGCTACCAATTTCAATTAACATCAAAACGAATATGCGTCATTAACGCTACAGAAGGGATTTCACTTTCATAAATTGATCCATCAAATGATTGACATCTACTCTCTAGTTATTTTAAGGCTGATTTAAAAATCAACAATTAATATATTTAGGATTTTAACGCGCACATTATTCATTAGTTATTAGATCTCCTTTTGGTACTTGAACGCACCACTTCGGCAGATTTTTTTTGTGTTCCACCAAGTAGAGTACAGTGAACATCGTATGCGGAAAACAAGTGAAAATGCCCGCAGATTTGAGCCAGTGGACCGGTCCTCTTGAGTTGTCGGAGGTCGAGGAGAAGCCTTCACAACCTCTGACTGTAAAATACGACTCTGTAGAAATCGACGAGCTCGGAAAAGTGTTCACACCGACACAGGTTCGTCAGCTAACTAACGTTGGCCAGCCAAGCTAACAGCAGCTAACTTTGTCATGTTTTGTGTTAGCTTAAAAGCTATTGCGGGCACCATGCTGGGACGTATTGTTTATTTAATCAAACGCTGTTTTGTAATTTAATATTTGGTGCAATTGCATTCTTTGCTAGTTCGTTTGCAAACAATGAATTGACTTAGATAATGCCTCCAGAGTGTCCGCAGCTGTAAAAAGATGGCGGACAGCGCCCCCAAACGGGGGGGTCGGAGCTGCCAAACTACGAACTGACGCAGCAGAAATATTAACAATTTTCACGGGTGTTCTTCTGCAGGTGCAGAGCAAACCCACCTGTATCGAGTGGGAAGGGTGCGACGCCAGTAAGTTGTACACGCTGGCCCTGACTGACCCAGACGCTCCCAGTAGGAAAGACCCTAAATTCAGGTGAGCAGCGCAGGCAAACCGGGATGGAGGCGCAGGGTGGTCATCAAGTGTGTTATAAAAAAAAAAAAAGTTGTGAAAATTAAAATGCAAGTAATGGTTGGAATTAGTTTGTTTACTGCTCACCTCCCACTCACTCTCAATGCTAGTCAAGCACACAGTTCACACATGCACATACATAGATGGTGGTTATATTTTGCCTGAAAGGCTGCAGTACTGCTTGGTTCCCTTTCATTCTGCTTAAGTAATATACATGTTTTGTGCCTTTTGCGTTGTAGGGAGTGGCACCACTTTCTGGTGGTCAACATGAAAGGGAACGATGTGTCCTCTGGCTGCGTCATGTCGGACTACGTGGGCTCTGGTCCTCCCAAGGGCACAGGTAAGAGAAGAAGGGGGCTTTAAGAAACCACTTCTAAAGGTTTTCAGTTGTGGCCATGTTTTCCAAAACGTCCTGCATTGTGGGTGGGGTTACAGTTTTACATGGTTGATTGCCTGCAGTGCTGTAAAACAACATCTAAAGACCTGTTTTTGTCCCCCCTCAGGTCTCCACAGGTACGTGTGGCTGGTGTATGAGCAGTCAGCCAGCCTGTCCTGCACCGAGACGGTCCTCACTAACCGGTCTGGAGACGGCCGCGGCAAGTTCAAGATCCAGAGTTTCAGGCAGAAATACAACCTGGGAGCCCCGGTGGCAGGAACCTGCTACCAAGCCGAGTGGGATGACTACGTCCCCAAACTGTACGAGCAGCTGGCTGGGAAATAAATGAAAAGACTAGACTCGGTAGCGTTTGGCACTAGGAATTTCCACAGAGGCGGATGGTCTGAAGGAAATTCTTGTAACAATCAAGAAATCCCAACAGTAACAAAGCATTCCCCCCCCCCATTGTTGCCTCACCGTGCTGTGACAAAAATAACTGCACCCATCTGCAATAAATCTGTTAAACACTGAAATGTTTCCTGATTCTGATAAATGCTTGAAGCACCATTTGGCCAACCTGGTCCCTCCATAACATTAGGAATTAATCACATTATAAAGTGTGGTGATAAAATGATCGTAAATGTGAGGAATTGTTTGAGAAATGTGTTCTTTGAGTGCTAAATAATTAGAAGCAGGAGCATAGAACACATGGAGGCGGGTCACATTTGGCAGTTGCTAAAGGAGTTGGCAGAGTGAAAATATCTATTCTAGAAACTTGCTGTTGAGTCCAACAAAAGTCTTGAGGTGAGACATTCAGACTTAGCTTTCTTTGGAACTGTTTATGTACATTTCTGACTATATTACTGAAATTGTCATAACTTCTGTCTAGGAATTATTTAGTCAAACAGTAAAGGTCAGTAAGCTGCAGTCAGGATCCATCATGACCTTTGATCAGCTTTATCCAAAGTAGTAAACTTTCTCTGCTAACAGCTGTCTCGACTTGTCGTGATGCCTGCTTTCATTTACCAGCTCTGCAATGGGATAAGGATTTGTTACATACAGTAGCCTGATAATCAACCTGTATTACTCTTACTGTACCTGACTACCAGTGCAATTTAAAATCACTGAAATAACAGGCCTACATTACAGTCGATCCAAATGGATCTCTTGCTCAAAAAGCTTTCTTTTCAAGTCGAATATTTAAAACATGTTGGCCACCTCTGCCCAGTAATGATGAAATATTTAAGTGATTCTGTTTTCAGCTCAAAAGATGCTGTAGATTTGTTTGTAAAACATGAAACTTAGGCTTTAACTACTTAAAAAAAAACCATAGAAAATAATTTCTGCTGTTCAACACAATGAATATGATCACATATAACAACATGCACTTAGTTTGTGTGATGAGCACTTTATTTACAAATATAATTAAAAGCTCTGACAGATTCATGCTTTCTTTTAACCTGGAAAAAAAATTAAAGTGCATGCAATAATAAAGCATCATACTGGTCTGGTTTATAAGAAAATACACAGCTTGGGAGTTGTGTAAAGCCAAAAAAAAAAAAAAAAAGATCTGATGAAAATCCCATTGATACATGACTGCACCTCAAATACTATCTGAGGAGGGGGGAGGGAAAAGAAGCGCCATTTAAAAATTATTTTTTGATTCGAGTGACAAGTAAAATACAATACGAAAATAAGTAAAAGCTTTCCATAAATCCTTCTATACACAAAGTACAAGATCCCCCCCAGCCCCACGCCCCACGAAGCCCTTTGTGCTAGCTGGGAGTCGGAGTTCATGTGCATCATTATTCACATTGGCTGCCAGTGTAGAGAAATCAGTACAATACACATGTTGAGTACCGTGATTCACCCTCCCCTCAGTAATCAAATTCACCCGTCACATTTATTATAAGCGTACCTGTATGTGCGTGATATTTGTGTCTCAAAGTATCAAATTACTCAAATTTGTAAAAAATGTCCTGATGAATAAATACCCAAAAGTGTTGAAAGACGATGGAACGACTGTTTGATTTATCGCTTCAAGAGATTTCTTTTTTGCACTGCTTGAGACCCCATAAACCACCCAAACTAACCCAAAAGATGAATCACCTCTATAAATGCATGGTTGTGGAGCGATGTCGCTCATCCAACTGCCCTCATGTTTTCTCTCCCTCCTTCTCTCGTCTTCCAACTTTAAGTCACAACAAAAGTGTCATCATTGCACAAGAAACAAGAAACACTGTGACTATGTTATCATTATTCTTACAAAAACATGACAACTACAGGAAGTTATCCAGCATTATTTTTTTTTTTTTGTCATCTTGTGACATCATGAGAGGCCCGGAGGGGGAGGAAGTATAGGTGGGTTTCTGGGTGGGATTGGGGGTGGGGGGCACTAAAACCTGCCATTGACTCTGTCTCACTGGCCCAGAAAACACACCGGAGCAGATTCTGGAGCCTTTTCTTTTTTTTGCGTCTGAGTGTGTTTGTGTGAGGGCGCCAGCAACAGTGAACACCTGCACTGTCAGGTAAAAGGAGAGGAGGGGTGCACTGAGGCAGGCGGACGCCCGGGGACTACAAGAGGCGGTGGCAGCAGCAGCAGCAGCGACAGAAGCCCCTCATCTGTAGTCGTCCTTGGGAAGGTCCATGTTGCCCAGGTTGCCGAAGCCCAGCCGCATGCTCTCCATGTCGAAGCCGTCGGTCTCCCGCTCCTGGCGCTCCTGCAGGTGCTTGATACGGTCGGTTCCCTCCTTCTGAATGGAAACCAGCTCCTCTTCAATCTGCAGGAAACACAGAATCGTCTGTTTAGGGAGAATGACTGTGATGATTTGGACGTGCAATTAAAAAAAAACAGTTAGGTATGCAACATAAACTATATATTGTCATTAAAAACACAACAACAGCTAAATATGCACTCCAAATGTGTGTGTGTGTGTGTGTATATATATATATATATATATATATATGGAGAAAAGTGTGCTGGAGGTTCACACTTCAACAGTGCTGCAGCTACTGTACAATAGAAAATGTTAACTTTATGAATGGAGCAATATTCTAATACAACGTGTGTCAGGTTAAGAATATAAAAGAATCATATTCGAACCAAAGTTATTATGTTAAGACATATGGCTGCTAAATGCCCTGCTCTCATTAGTCCGGCTTCACCGACACAAACGCAGCTATGTGACGAGAAAGTGTGTGTGGTTTATGTTTCTCAAGGTGCAACACAATAAATAGGAAAGTGAGGGAGAAGCCAACCAAGCTTCGTCTGTGTACACCGGCGGTCCCGATGAGCACAATGACATGTAACACAGTCAGCTGTGAATCATGGGTGTGTGGGACTTTTTAAAAACAGATTTTTTTTTAAAGGAGCAGTTTTTGAATAGAATGTCATCCTTTAGTCTAATACTTCATTTCTGTTGTCGGTATTCGAGGCAGACACAATGAGGAGACAAGCCTTCCAGTGTAATGCAGTTCAACACACCACAGTACAAACTGCAGCCTCAGAATGTAGATCGAGTTAAACCAACACTTCTGACACAGTCACAGTTACCTTTACAAACGTTGGGTTGCTTGCAGGACCGTGATGTGTTTGCAGGGTTGTTCATGATGGTTTTAGCCTCCCCCCGTAGTCGTTTTATATTCCTGATGCAGCATACTGCGATACGTGTTGCTGGATGCAGACTTTCGTGTGCATTGTTTTCTACTGTAAAGGCGTCAGTGTGTTAAGTTGTAACACTCAGGTTGTGTCTGCTGGATCTTTCAGTCCAACACCCGCATTAACTCGCCGCTTTGTCTGCATCCACAGGTGCAGACAAAGCGCTGCATGGCGCAATACGGCAGTCTGGCCAACTACTGAGCATGCACAGAAAACTCCAGACTCTGACCATGAACCGAACCGGAGGACAATAGTGCTTTAAAAAACCATGACATCATCCCAGTCCCAGAGTGCAGATCCCGACGCGGCCAGGAGAGGGCAACACGCCACCACACTGATCCAGTGGACCCAGCAGAACTGGATCGGGCTGCATTTCAAACATCTCTCTCCCTTTGTTGTCGGACTGCTGTCTACTAGACTGTGTCCATGACGTCGGTCACTTTGGAGGGAGGCGTACTCGGCCGCTCTAATCGTATCACGTCATTGGTCTACATGGCCGCTTGCCTGAAGAGTCACATAAAAGATTGCGTCTCAATCGGGACATTGGGGAACACAGATTGATAAAACTGGGTCAAATTGATGTGAAGAAATGGAAAATTAGAACAAAGTATGAAAGCTAGCTGCCAGCTTGCAACACAGCTGCCGATTCATTAATACAACTTCATAACTGATACTACAAAATAAAAGCATGGAAATGTTCACGAGTATCAGCGTACCTAAAGGGGCATGTGCAACGACCCATTAATAATAACACGCTTAAATGTACTCATTGTCTTATTATAAAGAGAGGATGACGAAAAGGTCGTAAGAGAACCATACTGTCGTCTAGAGATTTCACCATCATTCGGAGTGTGTGGGAGGGAAACGGTTGTCTGCTCCCTGCCGGAAGGCACGCCACTGTCATCACCACCTGTGGTGAGGGAAATGTGTGTGTGTGTGTGTGTGTGTGTGTGTGAACTCATGAATGTCTGTCTGGGTCGCCTTTCATGCCCGCACTGCCTGCTGAGGTGGATGCAAATGTGTATCCGGACCTGTTCCCTTAAGCATCAAGGCGTTGGACTGTTTATATTTCAAATGCTTACCGCCTGTTTGTTTGTCTATACACCTGCACGCCTCCTTCTTTAAAATATGCCTTTACTTCCTGCATGTGGTGTACTGTAAGTCCTGTTGGAGGACAGAATACAAATAAGGATTATTCTAACATGTAAATGCTATATGAGTAAAGGAGAGCAAGGCTGGATTTTGTGTTTATGTTTTCTTGTGCAGGATGGGTCACTGCCTTTAACACTGTGACCTTTTTACAGGGGCTTATAGAGAGTGGAGACTTTTTAAGTTGTGATGCCGCTTACACAACAGTCCCTCCTGAAGTCTCACGTTCACGCTGTTACATCTGGTCGTACACAAAAATACCCCAGGGCTGACTCGCTGCACTTCTGGCCAGTCGCTGGGTGGGGTTCATGTGCTTGGCAGATTGTCGGTTTCAGAAAGTTGCATTTTGTTTTTGCTGTCTGACCATCTGACAAGCACTTTGTTTGAAGCCTGTTATGCAGCCTTTCAATTATGGTAGCCTCAACAACATCATACATTCTTAAAATGGACCAGTTAGTCAACGCACAATCAGATTAATTAGTGTGTCTCACATGCATCCTTAGGTTGCTTCCTTTCTCTCTTTTTCCAAGTCGTTTCCTTCTCCTGTCTGGAGTTTGTGATGTTACCATTTTCCCTTTTCTTTTCTTCAGTTTTGCTCTGTGGTGATAAAGCACTTTGGATAAACTCTGTTAAAGTAAAAAAAGTGTAAAAGTTCCACCACTGAGGTGGAAGGATTGGACCTCTGGAACGCAAACTGGGTTTATGTAAAAAAAAAAAAAAAACGATTTATTTATTTTTTTTTACACCAGAGAGGGAATATTTATTAATTAATTACATTTATTGATTGTTAAAAAAATCAAGTCAATAAAGGCTTTTTATTTGTTGTACGTTTTGGAAGGAGTGACCTGTTTGGAGAATTAATTCCTTCTCTTGTTTCCTTTAAGTGGTCTGAGTTGATCACATGCAGAAAATCTAAAGTATGTCCTACAGAGCAGTAAAAAAATATGGCTCCTTTAAAAAACACGTGTTTCATTCACATCACCTTTTGTTCCAGGTGAGCCCGGCGCAGCGACACCTTCTGCTCCAGCTTCTGCTGCTCGCGCTCGTGCTGAGCCTCAGTCTGCATCTTGATCTTGCTCTGGTAGGCATTGAGCAGCTCCATCTCCTGCTGCAGCTGCTGCCTCAGAGCCTGGCACTCGGCTTCCTGGGCCTCGTCCAGACGCAGCTGACACAGCCGACCATGGACCGCAACAGGGGAGAGGGAGGTACAAAGAGACAGAGAGATGGGGAGATCGAGGGGGAGGGTACATTGATAAGACACCCAGAAAGAGAGAGAGAGGGAATAGAGACAGAACGCACAGAGAGGAGGGGAGGCGAAGACGAAAGGGATGGAAGAAAATGGAAGGGCAACGGAGACAGACAGGACATGGAAAGACAGTGGACAGGGAGAGACAAAAAGGGATTGAAAATGAAGGTGAGACAGAAAAGGGATGGAAGAAAAGAAAGATATAGGACCGTGATAAGATATGAGTTGAGACAAACAATGGGGAGAAAAATGTAAAATCATGAGCAACAGGTGGAGAGAAAGACCTCATAATCTCCTTCAAAGGACTGAATTAATTCTTATCTGGAAATTTGCCCAAATGATTTTGTCCAGAATATCCAGAAGAAAAACGTCTCTCCACTCACCGCCTGGGAGGCCATCATCTCATTGATGCTCTGCTCATATTGCTCGGCCAGGATGGCCAGCTTGCGCGTCTGCTCTTCCTTCAGGGCCTTGAGCACCGTCTTGTGCTCGGCCTTGGGCGTAACTTCCATCTGGTGGTGGCGCAGGGCCTTGTACTGCTTGGTCTGCACCTTACATGTGTCCTGGAACTGCTTCTTGATCTGCAGCTCCAAAGCCTGGAGGACGGAGACAGGTAGAAAAAAAAAAAAAAAGAGAGAAGAGGATTAGGACAATTTTAACGGGATTACATTGATTTGAAATGTTTGTTGTTGTCAACTCTGTCTTTAGTCGGGGCTTCATGGTTTACAAAAACCAGTGGCAGAGTTCTGGTCTCTGTAATGCTCAAAATTACACTGATTCAGATATGACACATGTTGTATGATCTGTCACCATTTTTTCCAGATTAATTTGTTACATCCACATTGCATCACTGTTTCATCAAAATCTTTCCAAAACATTAAAGACGTTGCTCATGGCTTGCGCCATCTTAGAGGTGGATCCAATTTGTGTTTCCATAGACACACGGAAAAATCTAAAAATGAATCCCGGCGTTTCAAGCAAAGTTTCCCTTTGTTACCGTGAGTCCTACATTTCAAGCACCTTATGACAACAAACACCGGATACATAATATCCTGTATCGTCCCTGTATCGACTCACTTTGAGGTTCTTGGGCTGCTGCCGGAGCTCCAGCACATGCTTGCGGTGGAGTTCACGCTCACGCCGGTTGTTGTACTCGATCTGGTTCTCCAGTTCTGTCTGGTGCTGCAGGCGGATCAGGTCCATCCGCAGCTTCTGCAGGATCTTCAGCTGCCTGTGCTCCAGTTCCTGCATGGACTCGTCATGGCGGATCAGCATGGCGTGCTCCATCTCTTTCTGGGTCTTCTTCTTGTTCAGCTCCTAGGAGGACAGAGGAGGAATATGGATGACTTGCAGTAGGTATTGATTAACATTGTTAGCTCAGCTTGTTTTCAATGTGACATTCATGTTTTTACATGAAGAAATCAATTTTCCTCGTTGTTTGTTTCAGGATTAGAACATTGGGTGGCATTATCAACAGCGGGGGGGAAATCAATACAAATCTCGCATTCATTAATTGAAATACTTCCTTTGTTCTAATAAGCAACAAATGCAAACTATCATCTAAAATGTGACCGGTTTTGTTTATGCGTTTTGTGTATTTTCTCAGAGGAGGATTTTGGCATTTCTAAGACCTCCTCCAGATTTAACAGCTTTTCAGATTGTGACATAGTTGCCTCGCTTTACCCTGTATTAATCTCCTTATAGCTAATAGGAAACACTTCATAGATCTAAAGAACAATGGGTGTCATTATGAGAAAGATTTTGGTGTAATCAAATCACATTGGGCCTGTTTGCAGCAACATCACAAACAATAAACTAATAAACAGGGTTTACTTGAATGGTTCTGTGAACTACAGCTGTACATTTAACAATTAAATGAACAACCGAGCACATTTATAATTTATGCACGTGGTGTTTTTTAACAATCAACGTCCTCTGCACCTCTCGGATCTGTTCCTGCTCCAAGTCGTGCCTCTTAATCATGACTTTGCGCTTGAAGGTGCGGCAGTTCCTGTCGTAGAAAACTCTCTGCTGGGCCAGGAGATGGGCCTCCTCTTCGGCCTGGGAATGCTGCATGTTCTCCTTGTGCTTGGACAGACGCTCCTGCTTCTCCTTCTTGGGTGTGCTGTGGTCCTCGTTCATCTCCTGACACGGGGTGAGAGTTCAACGCAGAGGAATTAAGGGATTATACGAGACAAAGGAAAGTCAGAGATTGTATGAGGCTATAGGTTAATCTGCCATTTTGGATCAGTAATGTATCGGTTTAATTTATATGTTAATATCGGTTTAACTTGTAAATAAAGACAATGGCTGGTAACTGTGACTATCCATTATGGACTATGGGTAAGGCAATATTAGTAGTGGATATGTGACATGCAAGTTAAGTTGAAGCAGGCAGAAAATGTCCAAACTATGCATCACCGATGCATGATTTGAATGTGAAATTAAAAGCCTCAATAAATACAGTGTTGTTTGCGATACGTCTTTGCAGTGAAAGCATACGGCAAACTCCATTTGACCGTCTGTCTGGAACTGCAGATGACTTTCATAGCCAGAGGAGGGTTGAGAAAAAACTCTGCCACATTTATCTCTCCCCAGTATGAGTTCGCTTTCTCTTTCATGGGCTTTAAGGTAATCTACAACTCGAGCTAATGCACTTAACACATGAGCCTGATCCCCGTTCTCTGTGGTGTCTAATTCCGTTACAGCCCTCAGTTGGTGGGAAATATCTCTCCCTGCCAGTGATGCTTTCTTTTAACTGTGCTGACCTAATTTTGGTCACTTATCTTGTAACTGAAAACACAGTGCATCACACTCCCAGCCCACAGGAGTATTCTCTGGACTCAGTTTGAAGGTTGTGGGGGCACACAAACGCTACACTGTGCTCATAGATTTGTGAGTTTCCTTGTTTTGTGTGAATATACACATGTAGGTACACAGTGAGTAGGCCGAGTGACTCAACACAAGTTCCAAAAGACCACTTTCAGTTGTACTGAATGTGCATGTCTGTGTGGAGGAGGGCTGACTCAACGGTAAACAGCATACGGGACCATGTGTCACACGCGAGAGAGGCGTACAAAGGAGCTCGCCCGAGGAGGAGAAAGGAAACCAAGAAAACGCGGCACACCTCCTTAATCTTCTCCTTGCAGAGTTTGTACTGCTTCTTTTGATTATCCAGAAAAGTGGTCAGCTCCTTCTTCTGCTGGGCCACGATCTGCTGCTGGAACTTCTTCTCATCCGCCAACGCCGTCTTCATCTGGGAGACACAGGAGGAAAACGCCCGAGGGGATGTTATCTTCACATGAAGCTGAATACTAGACCCATGAGTTCACCACAACAGTCAACAAATAAAGTCGTATAGGTGGATTTCGATTGTTGGTCGTCGGACAAAACTAAATCTAACATTTTTAACAACATTTTATCATCAAAAAGTAATCAGTGAATCAAGAAAATAATCAGCAGAGGTTGGCTAATTCTTTATATTTGTTTGTTATGTATATTTGATTATAGTATGACCTGTTAAAGACACTCAAATGACTGGTTGGTTGAACATGTTATCGGCTGTTGTAGCTAATGTTATAGATGCATAAAGAAAATTGCAGTGTGAGCAAATCATTGTAAAATAGGAGGTTCCTAATGTCAGTAATTTGGTGATTTATTGTCCAGCTGTTATACAGAGGTTTGATTTCCTTTACAGCCAGGCCAACAAACATCACAGTGTTTCTAAAAAAAAAGAGATTGAAATGCTAAAACAACCAATGTCCAGGTCATGTTATTGCGTGACTAATTGGTTAAGCTGAGTGTCGTTGAGTGTTTATGTCGCCGGGGTGCATGCTGGTCTACATGAACAGATATACTATCTCCCCGGCTGGTCCGGCATGCTGTCTGCTAATCACAGAGATATGCAGCTTGTTTTTCAGAGCGTGACTTCCTGTTCCCTTATTCTGTCCTTGTGTTTCTTCTGATGTATCATTGGGTGGCAGCAGTGTGTAAAGTCTTAGCAAAACGTTCCCTAGCATTCAAAGCAAAGACTAAGGTTGGAGCGTCATCATTGTTGAACAGCATGAAACTTTACAACAAACTTTCCTCCAGCAGCTATACAATCTTTCTAACTGTCCTCCCATTTTTCCAAAGCAGACCTTATTGCCCAGCTGTTGATTGGTCGGTGTGATCATCTGTGAAATGACTTACTCTACTTATGCATCCACTCATGTCCTCTAAACCCCCCACAGCCCTCACAAATCCCACCTCCTTCTCGGAATGCACGGCGTGGCGCTTGGCCAGCTTCTCCAACTCGATGTAGGCGTTGTTGGCCTGCGTCTCCACCTCCTTCTGGAGCTTGAGCCGGTGCTCGTCCATCTCGGCCTTCAGCTTGTTCTCCAGGGCGATCAGCTGCTTCTGGTGCTGCCGTCGCATGCGCTTGTAGCCCGACATCTGCTCCCGCAGCTCGCTCTCCTGCTCATGCTCGTGGATCTGCTTGGTCACCTGTAGAGAAAGAGAAGTTAGGAGATGTGATCGCCGCAATGTCTGGTTTTTGATCAGAATGAAAACTTTTTTTTTGCAAATACACTGTTTATTCAAATACAGGGTGCATCCAGACAGCAACACTTTCAGCTTGCCTTTGTAAATATGCAATTTGGATTTATCTTTTCCAAGACAGCATTCATTCAATACTATAAAGCCCCACAGTTCAACTGCTTCTGTAGCTGTCAGTTTTACAGAGGCAAGAAAGAAGTTTCAACCAAACGATGGGAAATTCTGACCTATAAAAAAAAATAATTCTGTGAAATCTCTTTGGATGCCGTTTCCACTAGAAGCCAACAAAAGCTCTTTTATCTGGCCATTGCACATATACAGTCACTGCATAGATCAGACAACCGCAAAGGATCCAAAATGTCAAGTCAGTAAGAAAAGAAGAAAAAGTTCTGAAAACAATTTTGAACATTTACATAATGAAATTAATCAAAGACAAGTACTTAACTGACATGCTGTAAGAGCAACATCACCCATTCCCCCCCCAGAAAAACCTGACAACACCGGACACACCAACCTGAGGGCAGAAAGGGTTCTCCACATCTAGGTAGTACTCGCTCCGCATCTTCTCATAACTTCCACCTGAACCTCTCAGGCCAAACATGATGGCGACTTTAGCCAAACGCACCAGCATTCAGGAACCTTGTGCAGCATCCTATGCCCGACAGAACCCCGCCTGAGCTCCGATGCCACCCTGAGACCCACCCTTACTGGACCACGAGCCCCCTCCCTCCTCCTTAGTGGTTCGTGCCCTGGGCACGCAGCGGCCAAGGCAGGCGTGTGAACTGTGAATGAGGCAGGCCGACCGCGCGGGCCAACAAGAGCACAGAGCGGCTCTTTAGTTGGGCTAACGCTAAGCGGCGGACAGCAGGTGGGTCACATGAATACCTCATTGAGAAGGAGTGAGAGAAGTTGGAGAGGGGGGTGGGGGAGGTTTGAGACCAGCATGCAGAGAACTGGGGAGACTGCAATGCAAAGGAATAACAGCAGATGGAGAGGGACTGAGAGAGAGTAAGAAGGGGAAAAAATGGAAATTATGAGAAGTAAAAAAAGAGCATCTGGACAGAAAATGAGGAGAGTGTTTGGCATGGAGATAGGTGGAGGTTGAGCTCCCCCCCCCTAATCTGTATTGAATCAATACCCCACTGTAACAGCAGCTCCCAATCCCAGTCACTTGCTTCGCTGCCACCCTGCATGCTGCCACAAAGGGCCAAGTCACGTCATGTGACAGCCTCTTTCACACAAGGCTCAGGGGGGGAAAGGAGATCATATTCAGTAAGAGGGGAGGGGGGGGGGGGGGGGCATGCAGGCTAAAGGTGAATGTTCCAATGAGATCAGTGGGAATTAAGCAGTTGAACTGGGTTACTTTGCTTATGTTGCAGTCCAAGGTGGTCTTAACGTTGTACTGATTTGTTGAATAGAGGGAATGCTGTGCTGGTGGTTGTTGATGTAACAAATAACTTGGGTGAGTTTTCACAAATTGTCTTCCGTGCATTTTTCTTTACATCAAAATGACATAACAGTAGTCCACTTAGACACGGCGGTGAACCGTTCTGTGTGTTCACCAGGTGTCTGGTGTCAATGAGCATGAATTGACCCCAGCTCTGCTCCTCAGTAGCAAGTCCTAATGAAGGGCTTTGAGAAATGTCATATTCATTTTGCCTATGATTTGTGTAAGAACAGAGCAGGTCAAGGCATTAAATCTGCTGAAAAAACGGACGATGCTCTGCAGAACACAGCATAAAATATGTTTAACGCATTTAATTAACTGGCATAAAATATGATAAAGTGAGCAGCTCTTTTATGTACGCAGCTGATATTTTATTGGAGAGTATAAGAAGAGTATTACTTCTTCTGAAAAATACTTACAATGGGGTTCCTTATTACATTGTACAAAGTCTGCATCCTAAACTGGCTCTTTGTCGGTACGAGATAGAAGAGGAGACATGGCTTTGCTGTAAATGTTGCCACAGATGTATAGTAACATATGGTGAAGTCATCTGGCTTAAGAGGGGAAGAAAAAAGCCTGCAGAACTTTCTTTATTGTCCCGTTTCCCTGTCCATGCACACATATGGGGCGCTGTGTATATGTAACACATATGTCTGTTTGGGCTTTAAAAGCAAATGCAAAAGTGTATCTGGTTCAACCATAACCTCTCATATCTACACATGAAATAAGTATGTCTGCTATATAAATGCACAGCATTCACCAGTAGAGCATATTGCTGCTCTGTTGTGGATGTGTTGGTCGTTTTACAGGCTGTCAGGTTACAACCAGCAACAGACAGAGAGCTGACGAGTCAAGCGGCACATGAGGTGTAATATCTTACAACCATGTCGTCTCTCACACAGCCTAACGCTTCAGCCGGTTACTATACATGACCTATAATAACCCCCCCCTCACTTTCTCACATTTTCTCTCCTTCTCACTCTACATCCATCTCTTTCTGCCGTTTCCCTCCCATCTCCCTCCCTCCACATCATCTATCATCTGTCCATCTCTTCACTTTCATCCCTTCCTTTTCCCTCGTTTCTTCTCTCATCCTGTTTTCACACCTCGACATCAGATCGGATACCCACCACCCTCTTGTTATCTCTGCCCTCGTCCTTATTTGACAGTCTAGGTTTTTCTTTTTTGTGTCACCTCTTGTTTGTTTATCTGTCCTTCTCATCCGCCTGATGTCTGCCGTCGGTGTCCTCCACCACATCTCTACCTCCTCCAGCCACCAAGCTCTTTCATTTCATGATCTTTCCGTGTATTCTCTTCATAGCTTCCTGCATCATTATAATTTCCTCCCTTGTCCTTTTTGAACATATGAGCACATTACATTCAACATAAATATCTCAAGAATTTGCATACTTATTGTTGGTGGTTTGTTTTTTTTCTTTATCAATCCCTTCTCCTTGTAAATGCCCTCTCTCTTTTCCTTTTCTCCGTCTCTCTCTCTCTCTCCTTTCTGTGGCGATCCATCACCTTCACCATCTGGACCTGCCGTTCTTCTCTCCCTCCCTCTCTTTTGTCTACCTACTGATTCTGGTCTCAGTGAGTCGAGGCCAATGTGAGGACGTCTGCGCTCGGCAGACAGAGATGATGTCATCCCTCTTTCAGCGCCGGTCCTGCCCGCCGGCACAGATAACTGAGGTTTACGTGATGCCGCCTCTTTTCAAGACGCAGTGTGTGCAACATCTGCTGCTTACATCCGAGATATTTTAGTTTGACTTGAATACGCAGCAATACACAAAATAGTTTTAAAACAGGAGTGTTTGAGTTTGAACCCTGTAGCATGCCGACTAGATGTATGTACTTTAAGTGATTGTTAATTATGAGGAAAGCAATCAATGAAGAGTTGGGGAGAAGAGAGAAGGATTAATTGCATGCAAATTTAGGATACAGGATACAATTACCAGTCAGTACTAATCATTTTGAGAAAACTTGCAAAAACTAACCGTAACCATCTTGTGACAGCCATATGAACTTAGTTGGTAGCTAGCTTGTGCCAGCTGGCTTAGTTAGCAGCTAATAGTACACATTGTACGTACAGGTATATAGCTGATGTTTCTGACCTGGGTGTTGTAAGATAACACCCAGGGTTGTGAGATTACCGGAAAAGAGCATTTCTAATAATTCTGAGATAATGTCAAAAATAATTACATGAATTATAATTATGGCCTATTAAGATTCTGATCATATTGCTTAATAATAAGTTATTGGTTTGCTTTACTAGATGGTTATACATTTTCAGGCTTCCTATATTTATTCAATTTAAATAGAAAAATCCACTGGTAGAGATACAACCGGTGACTAGTGGTTGAGACGTTGCTTAATTATACTATATAAGTCAACAAGGTTAGGGACCATTGGTCTCGAGACTTCTGAGAATAAAGTAGGGAATGTTGAGGACGAATGAGAAGATGTTTGAAAGGGAACGAACATAATGCTAGCCATGTTTTGCAAGGTGTCCACAGATGGAAAGTGACAGTGTAGGTGTAGACAGTGTAGAAATGCAAGGTCCATCATCAATAGATGCATTAGGGAGCATTCTTTGAATTCATTGGCCCACGTAGGAATGTAAACGCTTCTGCTTTGTGGGGACCTACTTCAGTCTGGCAAGTTTTTATTAACAAACCCTGCAATCTTAAAACGTGTATGCTGGAATTGCAGCCACACTGAATCGTGGATGATGACTCTGACTGTAAGATGAACAAGAAAGTGTATAGTACTGCACAAATACAGATAAAGGCGACCTGTTGTCATTAAAAGAAACACACACAGTGCTGGACTATCAGTGGTTCACGCTCTGATCAAGGACGGTATTTATTCAATTCAAGGACAGAGACACACACACACACACACACACACACTTTGCTGATGTGCTCTCATGTCTGGTTTAAGACCTGACAGCAGAAGGGACTCACAATTAAAACCACTGGGTCATGGATGGGTAAGCACGCACACACACACACACACACACACACACACACACACACACACACACACACACACACACACACACACACACACACACACACACACACACACACACACACACACACACACACACACACACACACACACACACCACAACTACTTACTAGTTACTAGAGCCGGTTTCCATGACAACAGACAGGGAAGGAGAGAGAGAGATAGAGAGTGAGAGAGAGAGACATAGAGAACGAGGGAGAAAGAGAATTCCCCCCCTTTAACCCGAAAATAGTCAGATCTAAGAATGATGTCGTATCAAGGAGAGGTAGAAATAAGGGGGGGGGGGGGGGGGGGGGGTGTGTAATGTGAAGCGTAGTACAGGAGGAGGAAACAAAGTGAGGTGAATGAGAGGAAACAAGGCAGAGAAAATAGAGATATGTTGCAGAGACGGGGTCAAAATAGAATAGCAGCAACAAAGAGCCAAGAAGGGATGAAAAATACCGGAATAAATACGGTGGGTCCTCAAAGGAAGTGCTGCTGCTGCTGCTGCTGCTTTTAAAGCGTTTTAAAACATCAGTTTGTCACATCACATTTCTTCAGTGTTGAGACATTACATCACCTCCAGACTCAACGTTCGACCGCCTCATTCAGACGGGTTTTACAGTTTTTTACAGTTACACTTACAGTTGCTTCTGCTTTCCCTTTTTTGTAAAACAACAACGTGAATGTTGCATAAGTGAATGAAACTGAAACCCGTTAAGCACATAAAAAAGTGTTTTAGGATATCAAAAGAATAGGGGAAAGAGCTTTGATAAACGTACCAGTGAGGCTGATTTTATGGTGGCAAAGCGGCCCTGGTTCTTGTAGTTTTGGGACTGGCTGCTCTTGTCTGAGGAGGACGGCCTCAGGCCTTGCCGGTGGTCCCTGTGGATCCCATCATCCCAGTTGTACTGATGGTCCTGTGTGAAACACACACATACAGACAGCATTGGGAAATGCACACTAAGCAAAATCAACCAAATCATCACCATCCATTAAGGCACAGTCGTCTTCTTTTAGTAGAAAAAGGGGAACGGTACAATTCACAGGTTAAAATTCACTAAAACTCTTTGCCATCATTCCCTGACTTTTTAAACGACTAAATCCTCCACTGATTTAAATTGATTTGTTTAATCTACAAAAAGGCATCTTCAGCATTTGCTAAAACTGTGTCAACTGTAATTTGCAAAACATGATGAAATCCCTCCCGACATTTTTAGGAACCAGGGCACCAAAGAGTTGAGTCATGTGAGGAGGGAACTTCATCAGCATCCGAAAACAATATGTGTCACTTTCATTTGTTCTCAGCTCAGCCCCTGAACTTGAAACAACACATTGGCTGTCTGTTCATAAAGCGACATCCTCATTCATGGACTGTCAAAACACAAAGAGCAGATGAAGAAAGAGAATGAAAGAGCAGTGACAGCCCTCTCTTCACAGATGTTAAAGTCACATGAGAATGTCAGGCATTGTGTTGACCAGTGTGTATTGAATGTGTGTGTGTGTGTGTGTGTGTGTGTCAGAGCTGTAAGTAGGGAAATGGTGGGGAGTGTGTGTTGCTTGTCGACATGTGTACGCAGCCTTTGTTCTCCGAGTGCGAACGGTGTTTGTAATGAACTTGAAGCGATCTGCCAAACAGTGAGGACTGTGTTGATGGTTGCCATGGTTTCAGGGTGAAGGGAAGGAGGGGGGTTATGCATACATTTGAAAATAGAAACCCAGACGATGTTTGCAGGGAGCCATGTGTCCTTTCCATTTCATAGTAACATTGCATGTGTTGATATGCTTGTTGTGCTTCACTCATTGAGGACTGAGATTCTTAGTAACTAGGTATTCTAGCCAAAGTATTTACGACTGCAAAAGTACTACTTGAACAAATAAAATCAGAATATGATTATTGGGAAGGTAAAAAGTTGTTTATGTCTTATCAGGCTTTTGCCCGCATGATTTGTTTGTCTCTATATCACAAGGACATCTCTGAAACCTGCAGGGAAATCAATGGAATTTGGTGGAATGGTGGACAGATGGGTCTTGCGTGAACGAACAACGGATTGGACATTTGAGATTTCAGCCATTAGATATTTGTCTTTTTCTTTGCCATGATGAAACACTAATCCTTAAGTATGGGAATCAGATTAACGCAGACTGAAAATTAGTGAGTGTTTCCCCAAGCAGAAGTACACTAGGGGGTACTTGTGCAGTCGTCAGGGGTAACATGGAAACATAGTGGAGTGAGTCAGACGACATGAAAATATGGATTACAAATTGGTGCGATGCTAATCTTTGGTCACAAGGTTGTGGATGGCGAGGTCTAAGAGAAAACTCTGCTATTCCCTGCTTTCCAGCTCTGGCTTTGTATGGTGTGGCCTTTAATCAGTCATTTAGCCCAAATTCATGTCCGACTCCCTCTCAGCACCCAACACTTCACCCTCTGACTTTTACCTTCTTGGTGTGTGGGGAGGACTCCAGGGTGCTGCTATAGTCCTGGGGGTGCATGGTCATGTCGGAGCAGCTGTCGTCCGGCACCTCCTGGATGCTGTTCACGCTGCTGCTCTGGCTGCCTGTGCTGACCGAGGTGCTGGGGATGGAGTGGTTGCTTCCCAGGCTGTTCATCTTACAGCTGGCTGCCTCGCTGTCCTGCGGGTGGACATCCACACACACTTATTCAGCATCACATGCTTCCACAAATGAACAACTAAAGAGAAATTAAATCATACACAGATACGACAATACATGCATGGACCGTAGTGTCCTTCACCATCAATATACTAAATGCAGTCACCTCAACATAAGGAAAATGATTAATGACCTCTATATTGCATGAGTCAAAGGCATGCTAAATTGCCTATTATCTCAGATTGCTCATATGTGTATGTGTTATATCATTAACCTGTGTCAGTTCTAGTGTAAATGCACATCTGTATGGCTGAGAATTAGAAGGCGACTTGAGTGTACATGATAGATAAAGTGAATCATGCTGCACAGCTTTTAGATGCAGCCGACTATTCAGTTAACTCTGCAGTGGTGTATTATATTATATTATTTCTGCACACAGAGCATCGTCCCCTGAAACCAGAAAACGAGGTTTGGGAGGTCAGGTGGCTCCACTGAATTTTGCCTCGTGGTGTAGAATGACACTACTGTGCCTGCGAGCTGCCCATGCCTGTTCCTGCTGCCTCAGGCCAGGTCAACCAAGGGACAGTTCGTCTCAGTGTCGGGCTATTGTGGCTGCAGGTGAAAGGCTCTGGTTTGTTGTGATGTAAAAGTGCAGGGCTGCCATGAGAAGCCATAAACTCGGATTCCTCTGCCCTATCCACCCTTATCAGAACTGAAAAATCCCTTGTATATTGACTTCACTTTGAGGTGAGCAGAATTTCCATGGAGCTCAACCGAGACGATGTACACCCCTCGTCTCCACTGGTTTCCTGCGTTTCCAAACTTTCCAGCTACTCCTGACCAACTCTATAATGCTCATTTCTGTGTTATTACTTTTCCACGAACCCTTCCCTCCTCCCACCTCCTCCTCCTCCTGGCTCTCTCCCATGGGTCCGTTGTGTTTCTCCTGGTAGAGGATCTTCTTCATCTTGCGATACTGCAGGTTGTCCAGCTCACGCACTGCATCCTTTGTCCTATGGATGAGGTCGAGGAGAATGCGCGGCGAGCGTTCCCGACGCACAAAGTCATGCTGGACAGAGAAGAGAGGAAGAAACAGAGTTAGTGGGTTGGTTGGGTCAGAAGTTGTTTTTTTTTTTTTTTTTTTTAAGAGGGACAGAAATAAAACAATTGGTTTAGAACTTTTTAAAAAAGTTTGCTGATTTTATTAACGTAATGTTTCAAATCCAGTCATCATACCATACAATTTAGGGATGCCAATTAATATTTTTCTATTTTAAACAAAATTGCTGAATAGCAATTTTCATCTGAAGATATGCATTTCAGACTATGTGTTAAAATGTAAATCAATTTAACCTATTTATATATTTATGGGAAACAAAAACCTTTATTTGGTAAATAACTAATTACATTTTGAAATGAAACAAAATGATTTACTTCTCACTAAATATAAAACGATGGTATGAAAACATCTTATTGCTTTAGGACCTTAAAGTGTTTACATGCTTGTTTAAGACATCTAATTTAACACATGAGGACTGTACTGCTTTCGACCTCTTTCTTTCCAGTGTATTATTTCAACAAGCACCACAACTGTGACCATCACTAGAGGGCGCCTGGAGGTTGCTCTGCCCATCCTGGGAGTCCCAGCACTCTCCATCCTCTAGTACACTGAACACATGGGATCTGTGGAAGATCTTCCATAAAAATTGATTTTCATAAATACTCTTAATCCTTCTCATTCCAATGAACGGCGTTTTAAATGTTTCTGCCTTGGCACCAAGATAATAACCACTTCAAATAAACTATACCTCCATTGAATAATGTGCTTATAATTAGTTGAGAGGTTTCAGTCTTTTAATCTAACATTAACCTCCCTGGGAAGAAAAATGTAGTAAATGTTAAAGTCATAATTTAACAACAAAATATGTGGGGAAGTACATAAGATCCCATAGTAAATACACTGGGTATTAACCAATTAAATATCTGAGAAGACAGTCAAAATCACACAGCAAGAAAGTTGTATTCCTGTCAAATTTAAATACCTTAAGAAAACATAATTTATTAATGTAATTATACAGTGTTATTTTCCAACACCGTTTTATATTAAACTGATTGGTGAAACTCATTCAGATCAGCTCTGCTGTAAGGAACCCACCTTTCTGTAATTTGATGGATGGGCCATTATGCATTTACGTAATTACTTATTTTGTGTTAGATAACCGGCAGGTCAGAGTGGGTGTGTGGGGCAGGTGGGTGTTGGTTAAGAACGAGGTGGCAAAGATCTATGTGTGTGTGTATATTTTATGAATGTACTTTCTTTTTTTAAACAACTGCACTGACATTGAGATGAAAATAAATATAAAACACAGCATCTTCTCGCTCCTGTGCTTACAACACACTTGCAGAGATATATTCCCACCTCTGAGTCACTCTCATTCATAAAATATCGTGTGGCTGGAATGTATGCAGAGTACAGGACTAAAATATAAATAGAGTAGAAATGTTTTTTTTTTTTCTATTTCCAGCTCTCTTTTCTCTGCATACCTTCCTCTCCATGTGACAGATGCTGGTGTAATGGGTTAGTCAGGACACAGGGGAATGACATCACGCTCTGAAAATAGAAATGGGAGTGATTTTTCCCGTTTTCTGACGGACCTACACCAGGGTTTTGGGTGGACGGCCACCCCCGTCCCGTCAAACGGCCAGAAGTGATCTCCGGGATTCTTCCACATTATAAGGTTGGCATTAAGAATAAGCGACAGCATCTTCAGTCCCTCAACGTATGTTGTAGAATCACCAGCTTCCTCTCAGAGATTTACTCTGTTAGCTATTGTGATGTTAAATGCAGTTTATCACAAATGATTAAGTTTTTTTTTTTTTTTTTTAATGAGGATGATATTGAGGTGCATGTGTGATAAACATTAAGATCATAATTTAAGTTATAGAAAGGGGGAATAAGTGTTAACTTCTCCCTATTTTACAAATATATAATAAATATTTATCCATCTAGAATATTCTGTATGTTTCATGTTCACTGGGGTTATTCATGCCTTTTTTTCTGATTATTTGTCACATTTGAAATAAATTATAAAAAAACACCTTGGTGTGCACTACAGAAAAAAGACAAGTTAATTTGAGGAAATATGTTTATTCTATTTTGTGCAAAGAGTTGTATGAGAAGATTGATATTACTATTCTACGTAAAGTAAATATATAGCTGCAGCTGCTTAATTTAGTTTAGCATAAAGACAGGAAATCTATTAACTGGCTTCAACTTCTTAAATGTGAGGATTTGCTGATGTTTTTATTTATACGATAGCATACTAATATATCTTTGGGATTGGAATGTTGGTCTGACCGAAGAATCAACAATCAAACATCATCTTGTGCTATGGCCGTTTGGGGAAACTCTATGGAAATATCTGTGGTTTGCTCGTTAATTTATGGGATTAGAAAAATATATCCCGTAAACCCAACAACCCAAAGCTATTTAGAACTGTTCAACTGTATAGTTTTTTTTTTTTTTTTTTTTTTTGCTTACACTGTGGGTACTTGTGGGAGCAGAGGTTTTTTTTTCATTATTTGCATAATTTCTATTAATCTGAATGAGGTGTACAGGGAGAGAGTGTTTAACCTGAAGCCAGAACACTGATAGCTCAAGGCCCCCAGATTAGTGACCTGATTTCCCCTTTAAAGAGCTTGGAGGGGCGTGTGCCTGAGAGAGAGAGAGAGAGAGAGAGAGGGAGAGAGAGAGAGAGAGAGAGAGAGAGAGAGTGTGTGTGTGTGCACTGAAAGACAGAGTGATTTTGTGTGTGTCTGAGAAGAGAAAGTGGGGTATTAATCATGAGCTAACACCCCACCCCCCCAAGCCTTCGCTATAAAACAGCCCCTTCGACACTGATCCCAAGTCTGTTTGGTACTTATCCCTCTTTAATGGTTTTTCGGCCAGGATTTGGGTCAGCGGTGTTGGGAAGAGTGAATTTCAGTGCAACCGTTGATGCTCTGGAGATGACCAGAGCCCCTTATTTAAACGCTAGCTAACCACAAAAGGTCCTCCAGGTGGGGCAGGTGTGAAAACTCCTCCTCCAGCTCTCGCTCTGTCGAATATGATCACCAAGAACATTAAACTCTTAGTGGACCAATAGGATTACCCGTTGTCCACGCAAACAAAAAGATCAACCCCTCAATTGAGCATACAGGGATTGACACTGTGTAAAGTCATTGTGTTTTAGTGGGGTGTTACTGGACCGGGTTCAGGGCTGGGCGACATGCAGAAAATCAGACAATATTTTAGATCCAAAATCTCAATACCATTTGTGGGATAATATTGGAGGGTTGACTTACAAAATCAAATTCGATTTTAGATCAATAATCATCACTGACGTGGACCTAATGGCTAAGGGCAACTAATGGAAAATAATAGGAAAACCTGGTAAGTTTAGAAAATCACATCACTGTACTGTAATGCAGCCTTCAAAACCAGAAAGAGACCATTTCGTTTTATGCCATATAACGATATCCAAATCTAAAACTATATCTTATACCACGATATCAATTGTATATATATATTGCCATTTCCAGGCAAGATGCCTAAAATATCATTACAAAGAGGGCTTTGCTGTGACAATGTTTAAGTCTTTATTTTATGGGATCATTACTGGAGAGTGACAGGATTGGAGAGAGGGTGGGTGCCGTGCAGCGTCATCTAAATCTTTGGAGCATTAGTATACATTAGTATACATTTTGGACCTTGGATATAGCAGTCCTACAAATATGACAAGGTCTACTATTAAGCATGTATGTGGTGATGGTGAATTGTTGGATTCAGTGTGGTGGATTTATATGTATATTGTGCACTCACTATGTTAAAGAAACATTATGTTAAAGAAAACTATTTATCGGACAAAGAACGGGGCACCCTAGGGTTTAAGACACCAAACATGAACCTCAATGTCGACTTTGTTGCATGTCCTTCACCATCTCTCTCTCTCCCCTATCTATACTATCAATAAAGGCAGAAAACTGATGTGAATGCAGCAAATACACGCAGCTCTCTGGAGCCCTGAAGGACCATGGTTACGAGGCACAGCACAGCAAGCGGAGTTACAACAAAGAAGAAAAAAAAGAAGAAAAAGAATAAGCGATTCTCAGCGGGATGCTTGATTCCCGGGCTCGTAGAAGGCACAGTGTATATACTAGCGTATTAGGGAGTCGTGGGTGGGTGTGACTCATCCACATTGCTCAGGGACTGACTGAGACCGGAAGTGAGGTCACAGCTGGAGGGATTACAGAGGAAGCCCACTCACTCGAAGCAGCTCCCCTGACGAGGGTCTGTCCTGAGGAATTTTCAGTAGGCAGTAGTCGACAAAGCTCCGGAAGGGTTCAGACCTGGGTAAAGACAACAGGGAGACGGAGGTCAATGATTCCCCTTCTCATTCAAACATATTTTAATGGGAATAACTGGAGCAGAAGCAGCAGTGGCGATCTAATGCCCGACTCTCGACGAATGTCTAACGTAATGACTAATCTCTTCTTCTGTTGGGCTCTCTTTATCATACCAATGAGTTAAACCACAACCCTTCTATGCAATCTCCTTGTGCAGCCCCATACATGAACTATATATGGATGATGTAAATATGTGGAGCAATAAAAATATAGGTCACTAGAGCTGTGGATCACCATGCCACTGACTGATCTAAAAATATGCTCCTGATAACACAGTATATGTAACACTGTGTGTTCGGGTTGCTGCAATGGATCCTTAACATTAAAGTACAAAGTGGTGCTATTTAAGATACCAGGGTCATAGTAGGGTCAGTAAGTGCACCCATCGACCACCTACCTCCTCTTCAACCTCTACATCTAACGTCGTCTGTAGTGAGCCGAGGTCCACGAGGGCACTTGTATGTCACGCCAATGAGTGTACAGTCAGTGTGGCCTTGTGTCTGTATACAGAAGTTACACTTCAGAGCTGATGTCTCTACTCGTCTCATCTGGCGGGATGTTGCTAACGCCCCGGGCGGCTGGAGCTCCTCCAAAAATACCACAACCCTGCACCGCCCCACACAATCGCTCGCCTCAGCGAGATGCTAGAAACCAACGCTGATTTTACATTTGATGTTCTCCGTGCAGTCGTAGGCAGGAGATTGTAACTTAAAAGACTCCACGGGCCTCATGTTTATGAAGGCAGTGACCATGATATATGCTCTCTTTCTGGGTGTAAAAGGAACACTCCTATTCAATTGAGAGCTTGGAAGATTCAGGAAGGCCACTGATGCCTTCAGGCTGCTCTGAGGCAGGTAGAGAACAACATTCAGCCTCTCGCCTCGGCTGTGCAGGAGATACAGATTCTTGCAACATACAAGGAGAAAACACAGACACGACTCTACGTGCTTAGGACCACACGCACCTCACTCTCATACCACAGTAGTGGTAGCATTTAAAGAGAAAGGGAAATTACAAGGGAAACGTCAAACAAAGGGTTAACATTTGAAGTGTTTCCCCCATGAGAATCACAGCTCACATGCAAAGTGTGAATGGCTGCTACAGTGAAGATGAATGTAGAATATTTGCTGCCTTGCAAATTCCCATATAGTAATATTTTAGATCATTATGAAATAGCAGAGTATGGTGGCCATCATAGCCTATACAGTAAGTGTTAACAGTGACGGTGGTGTTCTGAATACTTTGACCAATCATATTTTTGACCAATCATCCATCCATCCATCCATTTTCTACCGCTTATCCTGTATTCAGGGTCGCGGGGGGAGCCGATCCCAGCTGTCATTGGGCGAAGGCAGGGTACACCCTGGACAGGACGCCAGTCTATCACAGGGCCGACATGTAGAGACAGACAACCATTCACGCTCACATTCACACCTACGGGCAATTTAGAGTCATCAATTAATCTATCCCCATCCTGCATGTCTTTGGACTGTGGGAGGAAGCCGGAGAACCCGGAGAGAACCCACGCTTACACGGGGAGAACATGCAAACTCCACACAGAAGGAACCCGTGCCGACCCGGGGATCGAACCCGGGACCCTCTTGCTGTGAGGCGAGAGTGCTACCCACTACACCACCGTGCAGCCCTTGACCAATCATATTTATTTATATAAATAAAAAGCATATCAAAAGACGCAGAGGTGATTTGTTTAATCAGAAACCAGCTATTTGACATGCAGTTTCCTAACTTATGAATAATGTCATTCTTCGTCATGATATCCAGTAGCAGCACAACCAGTCTTATCTGAAACGAGTGCATTTCAACACTGGCTGAAATGCTGTTGCCGAAAGACAGCTAAGAGCTGTTTAAAACCCGCTGGCCTAAATCAAAATGCTTAAAGTTTTTTGATGTCTGGAAGGACAGTCTCTAGAGAATCTATTAGCTTCTACAATCAAAAGCTGTGAGGCTAAGAGCAGCAAAAAGTATTGGCTGTTTTTCCCATAATACATTTAGAACAAAGAAACATCCCACTGTAGTTAGTATGGCAAACACAAGAAAATGTTTTAAACTAGAAGCATAAAATTAGAATAATCAAACTTTGTTTGCTTTGTTGCTTTGTTTTGATCCTGTTTACATAAAAAAATATGCCTCCTAGACCAGCAGGAATAGTATGGGTAATTATTCAGTTTGGTAGATGTTTCCCAGGTAATTACATTAGAGAATTTGAGTGTGACCTTGCACAAAGCCTGTTGCAGGGATCACAGGTCATTCAGATTAACGAAGGGTTGTTTTACCCTGACTGAGCACAGATCAGATCGGGCCTTAACATTCACAGTTGGTTGGAAGTATTGTATCAGCAGTTTCACTGAATTGAATTTATTTTATTTTATTATAAATGTTTTCGTGTGTCAGGTTGACTGTTCACACATTGGACAGAATTCTGCAAAATATGTTGTTTGCATGAAAAGGATTAAAAACAGAAAGCAAAACAACAACAAAAACAAGCTGATTGGTAATATTTGGGAGGTGTGTTTTCAACTCACCACTCATTGGACTGTAGCGTGGGAGAGTCGTTCTGTGCGATGTGATATAAGGCACTCATGGCATTCATGTTGAACAAGGGTGGTTTGCGCTCCGCTAAAATGAGAAAAGATGGCGGAGAGTGAGTAATGTTTTTCACAATCAGCTTCTCATTGAATGAGACTGATTCAATGCAGGAACAAATCTGATGTTTTCTCAAATCACTTTTTATATAACTTCAATAAATAAATATAATAAAGCTATAAATGCATTCTTAGGTAGATGTTTGCTCACCAAGTTCAATACAGGTGATCCCCAGGGACCAGATGTCCACTTTCCCCTCATACTGACCCTCGTCCATGGCTAGGATCACTTCTGGGGCCATCCTGGGGACAAAGAGATGCACGTGCAAATGCACACACATGCATAGTTTATTAAGCATGGGGAAAAATCCATGAAAATGTTATAATCTGCTAAGCCTCTCACAGCTTTTAAAGACTCTGGTATGCTGTGATAGCAGCTCAGTTTTAGGAAAATATGTGTGTTTCTCTAAAGTGTGACCATTGTGTGTGTGGATTTAACATGAGGAGTGGGACCGAGTTGTGTGCAGCTGGCTTTCTGGCGTTGTGAGAGTCCATCACTGGTTCAGCCGTTGGAGTAAGCTAGAATTAGTGCTTTGCGGTTGTATGGTTCCAACAACCAGGCAAGTTGCAGTTCAACCATGTCTGTCCAAAACATCACTTCATCGGCTTATCATACTAGGCATGTGTGAAATTGTCACATTTAGCATATTCATTTGAAGTTACGGTCAAGAAGGCGTTTTGTGAGGTCACAGTGACCTTGACCTTTTGACGACCCAATTCTAATCAGTTCTTCCCTGAGTCCGAGTGGAAATTCCCCCGAATTCCTGAGAGACTCTGCTCAAGAGAATGGAACATACGGACGCCTTGAAAACATTGGACGACCTGAAAAAAATGTAAGCCTCTGACCACAGCTGTCACGGTTGTCAGGTTGGTTTCAGTTTTCATAATAAAAAGAAAAAGAAAAGAAATGACTGACAGTATAATGGCAAACAACATGAACAACTCAACAGTTCATCATTTCTGGGCAGAAGAAAGCAGAAAGAAAAAAATCCCCCAACAAAAAATCTATCTGTTCACGCTGACCTTGTAGTCCTGTGTGGTCTTGTGTGTTGTGCCCTACTTTATGTGAATGTCTTGTCTTGTGTACACTGACCAGTAAGGTGTTCCCACAAAGGAGTTGGCAGGTGAGGCAATGGAGGCAGAGCCAAAGTCGGCCAGTTTGACCTGACCCAGCTCAGTCAGCAGGATGTTACCAGCTTTCACATCTCTGTATGAGGAGAGGGAGATGAAGAGAGTGAGCATTTACAGGCAAGAGAAGAACTTCAGCACTTCCAAAAATGTGTTATGCTTTTTCATCGATCTTGACAACCTGATCACTGGTATATTTACAGGTGTGATATGTATATTTAAATGGGCATTAAGTCATTGTTAAAAGTATGCGATGAGACCTATGATGACACAGAACAGTAAAAAAAAAAAAAAAAAAAAAAAAAAAAGCAACACTGTTGGATGCTAATCATATCTGTCTGCCATAAAAAAAAGATAATGTGGACACCGGTGAGACGGGAGGGTTGATACCACCTCACAGTGATGTTCATGAAGGATGAAACGTGAGTACAGACATGCAGTTTTACAGCTTAATTAGTAAACACTGCAATAAAGGGAGAACACGAGTGTCTCTCATCTCATCTTACATCTGTATTATTGTGTGTTTGCTAAGGTCACTGTATGTTCCTGTTGGGAAATGTTCGGCATTGGGAAACAAATTGACTCACCTGTGAATCATATTATGGGAATGTAGGTAAGCCAGTCCTAGCAAGGCACCATGGGTAATGGCAGCAATTTCCATCTCTTGCAGCGGTTTCTTATGAACTGGGGGAGATATTAGTACAGTGGAAATGAGTAGGAGCCCTCTAAAGGCTTCAATTATGTAATAATAACCTGTAATAGTTCTGCACAAAGGCCTTCATAATAAATAACGCTTCTGCATAGTTATGAAGTGCAGACATGATCAAAACATCACAGTATTAGTAATTAAAACAAAACTAAATTGTCTTGCTGACATAGCAGTAAGAAAATAGTCCCTTGGCATCTACCATATGGATAACATGGGCTCCTAAGCTCCTAAGCTGTAGGAGAGCGACTGCGTGCAAGGGAAAAGGTCACAGCAGAACTATGACTGAGAAATTTCACATTGTTCGAAAAACAGGCCAGGGCCAACTGTCATAACTGTGCATCTACATTGGTGACGGGTACACACATAGGTGCTTAAAATAACACATTAGGTTCAGGTCAGGGATGCTTCGAGGGTGCACAGTTAAAGGTTCAAGCTTGGAAAACTGGCAAATGTTCTTTGGCCTTCAGAAAACAAGTAGTTAAAGCAGAAACTACATCTAAGGAACATATATATGGTCTCCCATCTGTAGAAATTGTGTGAATCATTGGTGCTAAATGTGAATGAAAATGGATGCTGCACCTTGTTTTTTTTTTTTTTACTAAGGTTCACATGTCGAATAACCACAGGAAATAACCACAGACTGTACGTGAGGTTTTATGGGTTTAAAAAGTAAATATAGCCATCTTTTTTCAGGAACTTCCTCATGTCTATAAGGCCTATCAAAACCTCAGGAATTAAGGTTTGACAACAGAACATTGTTATGATACATGAATCTAGAATACATATATATATAAGTTTAGTCTAAG
Organism: Chelidonichthys spinosus; assembly: GCA_029853015.1. Taxonomy (NCBI): domain Eukaryota; kingdom Metazoa; phylum Chordata; class Actinopteri; order Perciformes; family Triglidae; genus Chelidonichthys; species Chelidonichthys spinosus. The sequence continues at coordinate 7,905,858 of CM056831.1, forward strand.
TTTCCGTCAGTCAACTAAAGCTAACTAATTTACATGTGAAATCTTGTTTGTCCAATCTGCACATGAAAACAAATGTAAAAATAAGTAATATTTTTCTGTAAAAAAATATTGCAAAGATGAGTTAATACACTTACCCTCTAATAAATCTGATGCGGAGCCCAGGCAGTACTCCATCACCAGCTGAAACAGAATACAGTTACAGCTGAATATCTAATCATTCACAATATCCTTACATACAAATGTGATGACATTTGTGAATACATATGAAATTGTTCTCCATCGGCCAATCAGTACCACCCTGTTTGTGATGCCGGGAATTGGGTGGTACTGATTGGGACATGTGCAGAGAAAGAGTAGTGAGCAGTAAGAGACGAAAAGAAATGAAAGACAAAGAGGAAAAGAATCAGAGGAAGAGGACAGCGAGACAAAGATTGAAATGGAGAGAGATGTGGAGGCGGATCAACTAACCCAGGCAGTGTTGTCTTTCAAGTAGCAGCCTTTGTACTCAATTGTGTTTGGGTGTCGCAGCTGTCCCAAAAACTTGACCTCCTTAATGATGTCCTGCCACTTCTGCCAAAAACACATTCAGACACACAGATGGTTACACACTACAGGTACAATCCCAGTAACACTTAAGAGGGCATTGCTGTCACTTTGATTGCAATGGCACAGCTGGCCTCCCTGCAGTAACCACTTGAACAGGTATTATAAACTTTATACATCTGTTACCATTGTACATAGACAGAAAAGTTTCTCACTAGCACTGCACCAAGATGAATGGGAAGCAAAAGTAATAAAATGCAAAAACAGAAAGCTAGCTCTCTGCTTACCAGAAGAGTTATTATAGCGAGTGAAAGCCTCGGCTAGTTAGGAACATTCTGACAGTGTTATGCAAGAGGCCTCGCATCAAACCATCACTCAAAGGTTTATAAAAAGAAGAAAGTTTACTAAACCACAGAGATGTGGCCTCAAGTTCAGCTAAAGCGTAAGCTGTGGTCACATGGGACGCCTTCTGAAATATGCTGGTGCCCTAAACTTTTTTCAGTTTGCTTGAGGGAGGCACATGCTTCTCCAAACTTTGCAGCTGGTGGTGAGTAATTCTTGCTAATTCTTTTGTTCCGTGAGGGTCTCTAGCCATCACAAATGAGACATCTCACAGTCTCACAACCTAGCATCAAGCTTTTGGTGAATATCATTAGATGAATGGCTTTTTGCAAATTTGGGCACTTGCTCTCCCTGTTACTGGATTTGTGCCCAAGCAAGGGCTGACCAAATGTCCTCTTGGCCTTGGGATGTGGTTTACAGACACAACCACTAAATAGCGGTGATGCCTTGACAGAGGCTCCATGATTTTGAAGGCGAAGCTCGGCATGTCTATTTGCTCCTGTGTGAGATTCTTACTTCGGTAGTCTGCTTGCCATTATAGGACATCTTTTTGATGGCCACCACCTCGTTGGAGTAAGAGTTACGTGCCTGGAGAAGAAAACAGAGATGTCAGGTTCTGGTAAAGTCTAAAAACTTACAGACAACTCTCACAAACACACATAGTAGTCTTCTCATCACAGGATCAAGGCATCACAGGACTTTTCTTTTTTTGTCCTCTGGTCATAACACTCTATAAAAAGAATATGACACACATCGATGGAACACACCGACTCTAAAAGACATTTAACTACTGTATGTGACAGGACTTTTAAAACGATCCACATGACTCAAAATGTTAAATCTTTACATAAAATTACACCATTTTTACAAAAGCATCACATGCAGTATTGTACAACTACAAATGCAGTATTTAGATAATATTATCCAAACTGAAAAAGAATGGACACTTTAACTACTTGAACCCCCTATTTATAATTTATAAGCACTATATATTTAATAACATTGCCAATCATTGTCTGATATACACCAGCCTCTACTTATGAGTGCCCACAAGAGGAGTTAATGGTCTACAAATACATTACTGAACACTTAAACATCTGTTTACAACTACATTATCGTGTGTTATAAACCTTTCATTCAATATTCATATAATAATGAATTCCAAAAAGGGGGTAAAGTGTTACCAATTCATGTAATGTCTTAAGTGGGATCCAGATGAAAGATGGATACATTCAGTGCACGCCAAACATCATAATGCCTGCACAAAGCAATACATCTAACAGAGTGATACGGCAGTAACAGACTCTCTCATTTGAATTTAAACACATTGCTGCTTGATCAAAGCACTCAACAACGTGATTAGGGGAAGCCTGCAGGTAAGTGATATGTGGTTGTTGTGCAGCTACGGTTAGTGTTTGAGCTGTCTGAGCACATCCACATGGCCATGCTAAACCCCTGGTGTTAACCTCAAAGGCATTTGGCCTTAGGAACAGCTACGCTGCAGCTCAGCCTAAGCTCTTATCTCCGCTTCATCCCACTTACAAATGAATAGGAATTTCATGTTGAGATTCAAATGGAATTACAGTAACAGCAGGCGACTGAGTATTCCCATTTGATTTTTGTCTCCCCATATTCATTTGATGATCCCGTATGATTGCCTGTCAGTTCATACATAATAGTCATTCCCTCCGGAGTAATGTATAGATAGATGGCTATGAAGAAGAGAAATTATGAAATATTGAAGTACTTTCTGGCTAATTTTCATTGCAGAAGAAAGGGGATTCATCAATAATTACAAGAGGCTAATTCACACAACAGGGACTATATGGTAGTGGGGTGTATATGTGTGGATGATGGGCCCACATACCCAGCTGGGGGAATTCCCCTTGTACTCACTTAATCTTAACATGCATACACTATGGAGGCACATACAAGTGCATACTTTTCTTTGGCAATGCATCCTCGTATTTGTTAGTGGATCATTCAGTCATTTCAGTATTTCAACTTCGAAGGAAGAAAATCTTTGAGGTTGCTTTTCCTGCTCTGGCTAGCAGCTAAAGCTAGCAGTGTAGCATTTGTAATGCGGACAGCATAAGTGTGTCAGTGAGCACATCAGGGCAGGATTTAGACGCACGTGCCTGCTAGCCAGACGGATGTGGGCACGGGGGTTACTAGTGGTGTGTGTGTGTGTGTGTGTGTGTGTGTGTGTGTGTGACATGGGAAAGAAGAGAGGATGGTAAAGCCCTGCCAGTCAAGACAATCCTGCCCCACTATCGACAGCTTCTGTTTTTCTAGGAGGGAGGGGAGAGGAGCGAGAGGAGAAGCTGATGAGGAAAGTAAAGGAGAAGAAATGACGAGAGAGCGGTATACTTTCACGCTCCCTTCCACGCAGCTTTAGAATCAAAGGCTTGATGAGTAATTAGTGATGATGAGATTAATATTAAAGGCTACAGAGAAAGTGCTGGGAGGGTATCTGTCTCCACTTAATTGCATTCACAGAGCCATAATGTAGCGGGCTACACTTACAACATGTATACAATCAATGAATCAATCCATAAGGGAGGAATTGCTCATAAATAAATCTAAGTGATACTCTATAATGGCCACATAGTAAAGGGCCACGAGTGTTTTGCTTATAGGGCTGGGCAATATAGCATATTATGTAGCAAATAAATATTCACCCTTTAGGTCATTTCATATTTCAATAACCAGAAAGGTACTGAGTTTTTTCTTATTTAATAAGAAATTACTGCAAAATAACATCTGAAATGTCTTCATAGTATGGTCATGTCAGCAGATTGAAGGCCATATTTTTTCCTTATATACACACACACAATGTCCTCTATTGAAATATGTTCAATATAGGAAGTTAATGGAGCGGTTAGAAACTTCATGGCTTGCAAATGTACACAAAATCTTAATCTGCACTTACAAAGTAGACGGCCCCAAAGCTGCCATGTCCGATCTCGTGCAGGTCACAGAAGACATCTTCGGGGTCATCTTTGAAGAAGAGGTCAGCCAGCTCGGGATCCTTTGGCACTCCTTTCCGTGTGGATGACGGCATTATGGGCTATACATGAGCTAGGCGCCGGGGACGACACTCACATACACACTACTGCTGCTGCCACCACCAGATGTCCACGACGGGCCCGGCATTGGCCAGCTTGACCTGGGAAGCACAATGGACATTTGTTTCCTTCAGGCTATGCAGTTACTCTTTCATTTAAGAACTAAGAACTCAGCAAATCAATACTTTCATAAATGGTGTGTAGAGTGAATTACTACTTATGTAATCACTGTCATTTTAATTGCTATGTAGTTAAACCAATGCATGCCTAAGCACTATATTACACTGACACAAACAAGTTGGTCATTGATATCTGGAACTATCCAGACATTGTTTGTTCCGATATTACTTCACAGCCCCTTCGAAGAATATCACATGTGTGTGTGTGTGTGTGTGTGTGTGAGAGAGAGAGTGAGAGAGGAGAGAGAGAGAGCATGCTTTTTGTATTGTGCATTTGCATCTTGTGGACAGTTAAGACTGGTAAAAAAAGTCATAAAAAGTCATATGATGAGGGCTAGCTGTCTAGTCCTGCTGCTCATCTTAGTCACAGTCACACTTGCTCACATAAACATGCACATGCGCACACACACACACTCACACCTCCCCTGACAGCTGAAGCTGAGTCACAAATGCATCACTTCCACACATGCACAAAGTGTAACAGTTGTGTGCGTGCAGACACAGACACACATGAACACTAAATGTTTTGCATTGCAAGGCTGCAGCCAGGCCGTCAAGCGTGTACGCATCCTGGACACCCTGCTCCAGTTAGCTTCACTGCACATGCATCTCACACACACACACACACACACACACACACACACACACACACTTTCTCTCTCTCATCTCTCTCTCTCTCTGTGTGTCTACCATGAAATCTCTCTGCACATAGGCCAGATGCAGCAAGCAAATCTGGCTCCAAAGGCCAGCCCCACACAGAGCAGACGCTGACAAACAGGCAGAGGCAGCAAGACACACAAGCACACAGGCCAAGACACTAAGCATCAGCATCATCCTAATCCCCTGTTCTTAAAGGGATCTGAGCCATCACACCCACTCCAAAAATATCAGTCTTAAAGGCAAAGTTCTGTACCCTCTGTTCCGTGGCACCAGATGTATAAAGATGGCCGCCTCGAAGCTTTGGGGGGGATTACTTTAGGTATGGGATTCTCAGGCTGGACTATTTCATTCAAACTTGAATGAACCGATTCAAAAATGTACCCACAATCTCATTGCGAATGTTAGATTTTCACATCTGCACGTTGCATCATGTTTGGTAAAATACAACCAATTACATCTTCCCATTGTTTTACAAACTTTACCCAGAAGTTGTAAAGTATGAGGTGTGCACACACAAAGTCTCAAGTGTGGCCTCAAGGTTCAGCACCACATTGCTCTCAGTAAGACTGGCTAAAGGCAGCCCACAGTTATTCTGCCAATGTTTGTGTGTTGAAGGCCTACATGGAGAGGTGCTGGTTGTTTGTTACCCTGTGAAGACATGCGTGATCATTTAACTTGGAAATCTGGAAAATTCTGATTTCAAAAGCTGTGAGGGGGTGACTATAAAATCAGTTCTTTTTTTTCTTTTCAATGATGACAAGAATACACATGCTGCCTCTCGTGACCAAACTGTATTACGCCAACCTGCTACCACCAACAAAGCTGCTGTAACATCACATCTCAGTGTTTGGAAAGGCAGCCTGCTGTACCGTTGCCTGACTAAAGTCAATTTCATGGCTTTGATTTCTTTCTCAGAATGCCCCAGAACATGCTTGGAAGCCACCACAGGTTGCTACATAAACAACAGGCAGTTTATCCGCTTACATAATATGAAAGATCACACATTCAGGCTCACATGTGTATTGCCTAAAGGCATCTCTTGGTCGCCGAGGCATTTTGAGAAGCATAAAGCCTTCAATTATGACCTCCATGCATGTGATCGAGGTGTTATGAATGATACATGAACTTTAGAGTACAGGAACGCAACGATACGGGATGTATACAAGCTGTGTGTCGCAGATAGTTGGATATACTATTCATGGTTACTAGATATTCAATGAAAAATACTTGGGTACATTTATTAAATATTAAATATTCATATCTGTGGTAAGAGGCTTTCATTAGATCCATCGTGTAATTATTTTAGCACTGACAGTTTGGTTGTTTACACAGTACCAATGCAATTATATACTATGTCAACAAATGTGGCCTTGTAAGAAAACCTTGCTGCCTCTCCATTTTGTGTGTGTGTGTGTGTCACTATATGCGTGTGCGCATTCTCTATCTGTTTACCTATAATATGAACTTGTGTGTGACCACGTGTGTTTAGACAGAGAGAGACAGAGAGAGAGAGTGTGTGTGCGTGTGTGTGCATGCATGCGTGTGTGTGTGTGTGTGTGTGTGTGCCTGCATGTGTGTGTGTGTGTGTGTGTGCCTGCGTGTGTGTGTGTGTGTGCCTGCGTGTGTGTGTGCCTGCGTGTGTGTGTGTGTGTGCCTGTGTGTGTCTCCTGGTTGCATCAGCGCCGTCTGTCTCTCATCTCTCCAGATAGTTACTGAAATAAAGCTTGACACAATCCCATTTCAACCCTCGCCCTATCAAAAACACACCCACGGCACACGTGCACCCACACACACCTTTCACCAATATAAAATTAAATAAGAAGGAGAAGGTTAGAGAATAATAGAAAAAAAAAGAATTGTAATAGAGAGAATGAGAGAAAGAAGCGTCAACACAGGTAGATAGAGTCATAGACCTACTGAGTCAGCTTTGCCACATGTGAAGGAGCTTTGAAAGCAGATCTAAACCACAAAGATGGAAGGTGTCTGCAAATGAGTTAAAGACAAAAATGGAGCAACTGAACACTGATGTCATGTGATCACTCTGGAGACTCTGCACACCTTCCTCTCATCCTCTTTTTCGCTCTTCTTCCTCCTCTAAGATGTGTGAAGTGATGCAATGTGGCAACAACAGGTTGCAACATGGGGGGCTCGGTAAAGCTGTCACTAGTCAGGCAAAGCCAGTGTTTGGACAGTTTGTTGTGCGTGTGTGTGTGTGTGAGTGTGTGTGTGTGTGTGTGTGTGTGTGTGTGTGTGCGTGTATGTCCGCGTGGTTACTGGGGATCTATGAATGGTATTGTGCTGAGAGAGAGCTGATTAGGCAAATGGCTTAGACAGATTTAACACTGGGTGTGCGAGTTTTGTGGGTATGAGTGCTTTACTACATGTGCGCCACTAAACACAACTGCATGACACTGTACTTATGTGTAGGTGTGCATTCGTGTGGCTTGCATGCACTCACTGATTGAGTGTGTCTGATTAAGTAAATGAGACAGTGTGTGTGTGTGGGTTCCTGTGGGGGTGGGTAATGGTGCTAAAGATTTGCTATATACAATAAACTATCATAAAACCAAATTCTATGTAAAAGAGATTATAGGGTTTATGATAATCTGGCCTGGGTTACTGACACACACACACGTGCACACTCACACCTAATTTTTTGAAGGACAATAAAAATGTTTTAGCTAATATCTAATTCCTTGACCCAGAAATTATATTTCTGTGTAGTCATCCAAAAATATATTTCTATGAAATCATACAGAAATATATTTCTATATAATTACATTATATTGTATTTTCTACTGGCCTATGATTTCAACATACATTTTTAAGTCAGTATATGCAATATTAATAAACACCAGATCTAAAGAATGTATATTGCGACTTCTCTGATAGTTGTATTTATGCATACAGAAGAATGCCAAAAGCATTAATAAACAAAGAAATATTAACCCTCCCATCTCCAGGGCTCCCGTTGGTACTGTTATGACTAATTGATGGACCAACATGTTGTTGCAGGACCGAGTCCATCAGGCTGTTGGATACGGCTCCATATCATGCGCTGCAGCAGACATATTTAAATGGGCCATCCCATCATCTACTCTCTGCCATTTATATGCAAACATAAGAAATATACCACATGAAAAAAGGTTGCAGAAATGCAAGTCACTTACCAATGTTGATTTTGTTTTATATATATCTATAGAAGAAACAATGACATTACTTCAGACACAGACACCGTCTGACAGTCAGCTGAAAAACATTGTCTTTTGGGGAGATTATTATTTGCAGAAATGCTTGCAAGTGCAAGATCACAGGTATTAATAGGTCTGTCACATTCATGACAGAAAAGAGGATAATATCAGAATAAATTATTGTATGTTTGCCTTTCCTCACCATCTCCTCACTGAACAGAAACACCAGACTTCCTCTGTGTGGCTTCATGTAATTCTCCCTCCTGTCTTTGCCTACATGAGTTCCAAAGTCTTGCTTCTTAACGTCATCATTTCTACAACACTCATCTCTCTTTGATCATTTTTGTTTAAAAAAGAAAAGCTTTGAGAAGGAAGAAAATGTTATTTTCTTATCATTCGTCTCAGTCTCCTGGGTTTGTCTGTATTCTAGCAAGTGAAGTGCATTCTTCTAAATTTGAATGCACGTAAAAAATATATATCTGCGCCACGACGCCAGTGAGAGCACACAAGTGTCCATATGTGTGTGTCAATATATGTGTGTGTGCGTGCATAGCCAGGGGGTTTAGCGGCTTACTGGCCCCCCTACCGGCTTTAGGCAGGAACAGGAATTAGGCAGACTGTGGGAATTCTTACTGGGATTAAAATCACCCGCTCTAATCAGAAACTGGAAAAAAAGAAGAAAAAAAGCCTGGTAAATCTGCAAAATTGCGTTGAAACATAGTGAGGGCAGCATGTGTGTAAAAGAGAAAGAATTACGTAATCATTCAGTTCTATCGTGAATTTATAGAGAGCAGGCTTAGAGCATTGGATCGCGCTTTTTTCTTGTGTGAGGGTGTATAAGTGAGCAAGGAATATCATACACATGTTCTTAGAAAAAAATGTAAATGACTGCACTTCAATAATCCCGTCAAATAGAAAGATAGAGCCTTACATCTCACCGGAGTGCAAGGTCCCTAGGGAGTGCTGCATGCATGTGTGTGATGTGTACCTGCGTGTGTGTGCATCCCTCCTGCATGACACTAAATGGGTCAACCTCGTTATGAATAATATAGAAGTCTATTTAAATGCACAATGCCAGGTTGCATGGTGATGACAAGCCATATTAAAAAAAAGGGCCAAATGTGATACGGTTGTTTCTTTTCAATGGAAAAATCTGTTCCTCCTGTCACTCAATACACATTGCATGGATGCATGGACAGAGTATAGGTATCCAACTTTGTCTGCAAACACATGCACATGCAAAAAAATGAATAGCACGATAGCTTAATTAAAAACTCCAATCCTAAATGCTGGTCATATTTCAGTCATAGTTACTATGAAGGGTCTGAATCGTCACCATCTTTTATGGCAAAGTTTGACTCTTTTTATGAACAGGAGCCCAGTAACTCCCAGCAAGAAACAGCTGAATAACACACAGCTGTCTCATATGAAACCCCCAGCTGAATCCTAAGTCTCTCTACATTTCTTCAGATTTAACATCTCACCACTGTGCGCCACAGTTCACTCACTTTCAGCTTTGACTTTATTTGCCAGTGCCCTTTTTTTAATTTTAATGCGCTAACCACGAGATGAGAGCGACCTGTGATGGATGAAAAATGTATGCTCTATTTGTCAGTTTCCAAAACGATACAACTCTCCCAGATGCAACCAGTCAGTGCTGTTCTTTGCAATGAAGAAATACTCTGCAGTTCTGATATAATTGATGCTAATGGAAAAATAGCCATCAGTCCTCACATTACGCTGATTGGTCCGTCCTCTGGTTCACTGGACAGAAGCACATTTCTTGAGGCCTGATAAGATCGATATTCTTATGAAATGCGATTCTTGATCTTGTGACATTGCGAGAATCCAGCTGCTGTACAAGGTAAGCTTCTTGTGGACTGGATTCGTAAAGCCCTGGCACCTTCACAGGTACTCTGTCCTCAGGTTTACCATCCTGCAAGTGAGGGGAAGTTCAGATATTTGCCCTCAGGGTCGTTCTCCAACCCCAATTGCTCATTTCTACCACACCCATTACCCACAGGCTCTTTTCCCACTCAGGGTATGACTCAGCAGCGAGATGTACCCACGCCACAGAATTTACTCTCGCACAAGTTCGCCTGGCTTCTCAATAAATCCAATGGTTGGTGTTGGCTCAGTGCAGTGATGAGAAGTTGTTGGAAGGATTTGCATTATTGCCCAATTCACAAAAGACTCCAAACCACAGACAAACCTCAGGCTTGATGAAGCAAGACAATCATCTATGAAAAATGAAAGCAAAACATTTAAAAACAAGAAACAGTGCTTTTCAAAATAACACTGATAAATGTGACCTGCACCTCCACCTCAAGTATTTCAACCACTCTGTACAGTGCATGTCAGCATTCACACACGTCGTTCACACACTGATGGCATAGCCTTCTAGAGCAATTTGGCGTTCAATGTCTTGTCCAGTCTATGTAGACTGGAGAAGCTGGGGATTGAACCACCAATCTCCCAATTAGAGGGCAACCCGCTCTAGCTCTGAGGCCCAATTCAAGACAACCGTGGTCTGACACATCCAAGTACAAAATGTGAAAATGCAAAGTCTAACATGAATAATCTAAGACGTTAAACAGGTCTGGGCGAGCAGACTTCCAGTTTCTAGTATCCAACAATTTATTTTCCTGCATGCTGCAAACAAGCTAGATCAAATAGTTATGTTGCAACAAGCCCCACACAGGAATTCACATATGCACACAGACAGACAGACTGACACACACAGACACACACACACACCCCCCCTCCACACACACACACAGAGTCAACTTGAGAAAGCCTCGGTACAGTGTAGGCCAGAGAAACTTTGGCTCCTTTCAGACTCAGCTTTAATACAGTGTGACAGAGGGTTGGTCAGCTGCTATGTACATGAGCGAGCCGGCAGGGCAGCAAGCTTTCATCACGAGGCAAACAAGAGTCCGTTTACAGTCGGCCGATGCCTGTGCTGGCTGTCAAGCTGCAGCATGGAGGGGATTTTGACACATAATGCCTTTACTGTCCAAAGAGTTAAACTGAATGAACTGCATGGTGACCTCAATGAGACAGGCGTGACTTGGTCTTTTGAGCAATCTGCTTACCAGATAAATCACTGGACATTTTGTATGTTTAACTTATTTTAATACCAGTAGTAGCAATACGATAAACGATATACGTTAAAAACAAGCATAAGGATAGAAAAAAGGAATATATATTGCCTAATATGGAAAAATAACAGACCAGGCAGCATCAGAGATGTGTATAACCTACCTGGAGGAATGTGTGAAGGGGGTATCAGATTAGTCTCCGTCTCTCTCCCTCGTTCTCTCTCTCTCTCTAGTTTTAGTCCAGAGTTGACTTGTTGGTGACTTTCATTGTGACTGGAATGATATTGCACCTGAGGTAAGAGAGGAAGAAAGAATAATGGGTTAGATGGTTGGATTTATTGTACATTCAGGTCAAATGCATAAAAAAAACTGTGGCTGTGATCATGTGACTACAACTGAAAGGCTAACTGGATTTATTGATCAAAATAAGCAACTAATACATAACCTGTTAATCATTTACTTTCTTTTAAGCAAAAATGAATAAAGATGTTGGTATGTTAGTCTTCTTGGACAGTAAATCTCAGTGGCTGTTAGTTTTCATGCGATAGATTCAGAACTACTTCACAGCACAATGGGTTGCTGCTTTGCAAATTCTAATACCTAATAAATAATAAATAGCTGAAAATTGATTTTCCACATCTGCATGTCCATATCACTGCACGAACACCAATGTCTATCCCAGAATGCATTGGGCAGACAATATCTCAAACAAAATGTCTCCAGTTTACACCCGAACGCATCTTCTGTCTCCTTCTTTCACACAACACATTCACCTCAAGGACACACACACACACACACACACACACACACACACACACACACACACACACACACACACACACACACACACACACACACACACACACACACACACACACACACACACACACACACACACACACACACACACACACACACACACACACACACACACTGTACCCTCGTCTTATCAGTTTCACTTCCTCCTCTCCCTTTGTTTTATACAGATTTTTTCAGGCATAGACACCTTTTTATTAGCAGTGGACAGATGGGAAAGACAGGAGAGGGGGGGGGGGGGTGACATGCAGCAAAGGACCTCCGGCCAGGAATTCGAACCGAGGTCGGCTGCTTATGCGTACATGGCATGCGCTCTAACCACCTGCGCACCTCCTCTCCCTTTTTGATCATGACAAGCGTCAGATTTGGTGCCCAGAGGAACCACATTCAATAATAAAAAACAAGTTTTATAATAATGCATTACTTGTAAAAGGGAAATGAATTGATTATCAAAAGAAAAGTATGGTTGACTGACTAATCAATCAAAAGAAAACAGGAAAATTACGCTTTGTTACAGCTGAGCAAAAGGATTTACGGAAGCAAAACAACATCGTCATCTAGGATATTATTGCTCAACTTTTATAGTTGGTTTAAGAATTATGATGTCGGATTATCTGTTTGATATGAGTGAGACCAGTTTATTGTATTGTAGCCTGTAGAGATATGGTCAGTTAATGTAGGCTCAATATAGAAATAAATCGTACTAATCGTAAGTTTATTGGTCTATTGGCTAATGACAAAAAACAAAAATGTTGATATCCAACTCCTTCTTTCGTTCCTCCTGTTACATGACACACGCTGTGATATGATTCATAAATCTCTAGTCACGAGTCGTCAATTTTGGGACGCACAACTCGGCCAGGCAACCTGTTTTCGAAAACAAAACCATGTATTGCATTTCTGTTCTTGGGCAAAACAAGAATCCAATACAACAGATTTCAGAGGGATTGGCCAAACAATTCCATCCAGCTCGATGTGATATCGGGTATCAAATGTGGAGTCCTCTTGTTTTTTCATACAGACTTCCAAGAGTTCATGAAATGCTAAGCAACAAACTGGCTGCTGCAGGTATCCAAGATGTCATCACTTCGCCAGCAGCAGTCACAGTCCCGTTGAGAAGTCACTAAACATGTAATTCTTTCAGAAAAACTGCTCATTATCCATCAGTACATTAAACATGGGTTGAATTGACTAGTTCCAAGACGTGAATATATTTGCTGAACCTGAATTACTACAAAACATACAACTGGTTATAAGACTTATAAGCCTGAATCTAATCAATGACAATGAGAGTGAAGGTTTAAATGTAGCGCTCAATGACTCCCCGGACACCTGATGATGACTGAGGTGGGATTTTGATGAGTCATGCTGGAGGTAGGTGTGTTTTAAAACACGCGTCCCTCAGTGAAATGCTGCTTTAAATAAAGCGGAGACAACCGTAAAAATGAGGCGATTTCCACAATACGTGAAATTCTCACCGGATAAAAATAAACTAATCCACTGAGATAGAAGGAAACTAAACGTTATGTCCTGATTATCCTGCCAGGGCGGCATGGTGTGGATTTTTATAGCAGTGACTCATTTTCACACACACACACACACACGCACACATGCGCACACACGCACGCATGCACACAGACGCACACACACACACACACACACACACACACTCTCTCTCTCTCTCTCTCTCTCTCTAAAGCAGGATTTGGAGACTTCAGGGCAGCTCTCGTCGGAGGAGCTTAGTGACACTATCGAGACATGCACACATGCACACATGCGCGCACACACACACACACACACACACACACACACACACACACACACACACACACACACACACACACACACACACACACACACACACACACACACACACACACACACACACACACACACACACACTAAAGACCGTTACCTTCTCACATTAGCTTTAGGGCTAATGCCAACATAAATGTGGGTGTTGGTGGATTGAGGGACAAATACGAGACAAATATGTTGCCTTTCCGCAGACTTAAAACCCAGGGCCAGCTCTAAATCCGTAGTTTATTTGAAGTGATTTCATCTCATTTCCCCGAACCAAAAACAGCCCAAACCACACAATGGCTACTCCACTTGTGTTATGGATGTTTATAAAGTTGAACTTGGCACAGATGACCTTTTTACGGATCTCAACATTTACATCTTGCTTGAGCACGCTGGGGATGAAGTGCTCACCAGAGATGAGATTTTGAGCCTTTCAAGCTTGCCTACTATGGCAGAGAAAAAACTAGTCTGTGTCCTTACTATACTTATACTTTTGAGCATTGATCTTCTTAGGACAGTAGGACACTCTGACACACAGTCTGTGCACATGGCATTATGTCTGTCTAAGGTTTCCACTTTTGGTCAACAGAGTGCTGCAAGGATGTCATATTTTTGTCGAACAACATGGAAGTTAACATAGCAATGGTTCCCTCGACTTAAAGCCAATGGGATTTCTCCACTGGATTTTGGATTACTGCACTAAATACACTATGGCAAACAAAAAAGTTTATAATAGTTCCAGGTTTTGTTCAGCAAGATAATCTTCACATATGAACCCCACTTTGATGATTTAGAAGCCGGAGAGATTATGTTTTCTAGCCTCATTTAAATGTGTCAAAATTCATGACAGGGATATTAATTACAATGCATTTAATATGTTTGATTTAATTATGATTTGAAGTTTACATTTTGTCTAAGTTTTATGCAATCCTGTTTAAATTTTGGCCAATTTGCTAATGCTCAAAATCTTTCATTTGAACTGTTATCCCGGTTAATATTGCCGACATTTTAACAAATCACACGACTAATTATTAAAAAAAAAAAAAAAAATTCTGTTGATTTATAATCCATAAATGTATTTGTTACATTTTGTTTTAGAATGTTAGGACACAAGTGGATGGTCTTAGAAAACAGCGTGCTATGGAGCAATGGAGTATATGTGGCTCCACACTCTCGTTGCTAAATGTTGCAGATTGATTGAAACTGGATGGTTCTAAATTATGTACAAGCAAAAATATGAAGACATTGATCTTTTTTGCATTTGTTTTGCATATCTAGGTGCAATCAATTTAAATAGATTAGCCAAGTCATTCACACTACCAGACTAAGCAGAGATGTGCATCTCCCCTTTTGCCCTAAAGCTTTAGGTCAATATCAATCTTAATCTCCACATTGATGTAGAAAGGCCACTTGCAGTGATGCAGATTTACAAGATATTACTGTGGAGGAGTGCATGCACAATCACAACACATGACAGCCTTTACATGGGAGAAATATTTTCACACTGTTTTTTCCCCTCACACATCCATGTGTAAAGTGGCAGCTATGCAATATTAAGCTAGCCTAGAGCATTTGGGAGGTGTTTGGAAGAAGCCAGGGACTGTGGGGGGAAGAGCTTTCTCCATTAACGAGTGTTGGACTGTGGTTTGCTCGAGCACAGTCACCTTAGCAACTTAATCACCAATATACCTATAGTTTTATCACTCATACACATACATGCACATATTCACTTTTGAAGGCCTGCAGCTAGATGGACAGCTGGAATAATTTGTCAATGGAGTAATTTGAAAATTACTACTACTACTACTAAATACTATTTTACTGACTGATTAATCGTTACATCGAAAGGCCATTTTCTGAATGAAAACTTCACAGGTTCCTGCTCTTAACTGTTATCATTCTATGGTTGTCTCGGTCTCCGAGTTAAATTAAGATATGTTGGTTGGACAAAGTAAGACATTAAAGATTTCCCCTGGGCTCTTTAAACTTGTGATGGACATTTGGCAACATTTTAAAGACCAAATGGTTTCAAGATTTATCAATAATTAAAATGATCATCAGTTGCAGCCCTTAATTATTTAATGCAATGCTAGTGAAACAACTTTTTACTTTTGTCTGTCAATTAAGGGGTGGATTAAACCTTACAACTTCCTCAAACAGGCATAAAAAGTTAACAAATTAGTGCCTAATACACTAGTGACCAGTTCCGTTTGGGATTCTGCAAGAGTTCAGTTGTGTGATATTTGACACAGCACATAAAAAGGTTGCTTCACTCAAAATTCCAGAATAATTAAAATGGGCCAGATAATCTAAGATAAGGCACATGTGAAGCAAGCTCCCACACAAACTCACAGCTTTGGTCACACACATCCTGCCACACAAAGACCATCCGTCTTTCAGTGTGAAAGCTTTTGTAGAGCAATCCCATGAATCCAGATGGGTGTGTATATGTGTGTCTGTCCCTCTGGAGCCAAGCCTGGAGTTTTCTCTATTAAAGCCATTCATCCTCTCTGGCAACTATCAGTGTGAGGGTCTTTTCAGCTGAGCTTCTTTTCCCCCCTCTCAACCAGGTCAATAGTGTGTGTGGTCTACTGTCTTGCTTTTTTCGAATCCCACGCAGTTCAGACAAAAATCAATCTCTGTATTATCTTTTTCCAAACTCCTCCCCCTTAAATAAACACAAACACACACACTGAATGAATCAAGCAACCACACTAAGTGCAGTGTCACAGTGTGCCTTCACCAGGCTGTTAAATTATTCAACAGTCCTTCACAGACAATTTTGCATATCAGAGAAAGTGAGGGAGGAGGAGCAGCGGGGTTGCTCATGGGTACCATTTGCAGGGATTGAGTGTGATAAGGATCAACAGGTTCCACACAAACACACACTGGAGAGAGCCGAAGAGCAACACCTTAGCTATAGTAGTTTAACCAAACACAGGTAATCAGAGGCTACATATCATTTTAGTTGATGTCCCCTGTAATCAGCTCTAACAAGCAACATGCAGCGACAGTTATTGCCCTCAACTGTTTGTAAAAGCCTTGGGCGGCCAGACTTCAGGTGTCGGAGCAAGTTAGCCATTAATTGTAGGACTGGCGGTCGGAATGAAGGGACATAGGAAAACATTTGAAAAAGTCTGGAACAAACCTCTATTCTGTGTTAAATAGCTGACTTGTTGTGGCACTTAGTTCTCAGATAAAGATGGTGATAGTGTCTGTGTTGTGAATATTAAAGATAAGCTAAAAAAAAAACGTACTTACAACTTTATTATGTTACAAAACTGCTTTGAGTTTTAAAACATGCTTGAGATTAAAGACTAAAGATTTGTTTCCCATTTCTTATAAACACATTCATTTAAAAATAATCTAATCTTTCACATCAAAACAATACAGTTTTCTGTATAAAACAGACACACAAAATGTATCATTTAGGAAATGTTATTAAAAGTCATCCAGTATCAGCATTATAGCCGCCAAGCATAAAAACTGTTAGTTAACATCTTCATCACGACAGCATCCCTCTGCACCATGTGTCTTCTGTGACATGCCTGCAGTGAAACACCAATGTGGGAGTTTTCTCTATTTTTTGAAAACCCTTGGAGGCCCCGAACCACTTCATTATTTTAATAGCACGACTCCACCAGCACCACCTCCTCTAAGCTGACTCACTGTACAAACACCAACATGCATGAGTGTTGGATTTTATGCAAATTGTGTCCAAAAAACACTCAATTAATCTGAAGGGATTTGCAGAATTTGTGCATGTGCACCTTCACAACAATGCCTTAGTGACTGTCCCTGGGAGAAGTTGAAAGGAAAAAATAAAAACCTAGAAGAACACTTGAATCTCGCAAGGGCTCATATCTACACATGAGCAGGAGCAGCTTCGGTCCACACAGTCACACCGGTGACCCGCATTAGTAAGTAAATGGGGTTGATTAAGAGAGAGAGAGAGAGAGAGAGAGAGAGAGAGAGAGAGAGAGAGAGAGAGAGAGATGAGGAGAGGTTGAGGGTGAAAGAGAAAGTCAGTGATCGAGTCCATCACATCACAGATGAAAGATGTACTGTACAGGAAGAGACAGAATAATGTAGTTCCAATGAAAACTGTTGACAGCAGGGTTTTATACTGGTGGTTCTGTGAACTTTTGTTCTGTGACCACTAAAAACAAAGCAATGTCCACTTGCGACCCTTTACAAGCCATAAGTTCAACTGAGCAGAATCCTCCATTGTTTTAGATAGGCATACGCCAAATATGAAGCATTTCATTTTAAAACTTTTAAGAGACTTTTAGGTTAAATACTTCCATTCCATTCACCTCCAGTGGCTTCTTTGACATGTCATAGCAGGACTAGAACAGGTTCTAATCAAAACCATGAATAATGACTGAACTAAATGTAGGTGTGCCAACTCCAGGTCACTGGTATCATGCATGCTGGCTCACAAACATGTCTTACAGGAACATTTAATGAAATAGAGCCACCATTAAGGTTATTAGTTATAGTTACACCTGTGCTTTTACCGCTATGACCTATCAAAATGTCTCCAGTAAGTACTATCAACTACACTAATTCCCTAATTTGTGACAACTCAGAAGCACAGTATCATTGTAATTACTACACTGATACTGTGCTTCTGAGTTTTCACAAATTACTCTCTGCAGAGCATAACAACACAGAGACACAACGGGTGCGGTGACTTGACCAGGGCGAGTGAAATGCCATGTTTTGCTAGTAAATCAAATTACAGTGCTACAACAGTGCTATGATCAAAGTGCAATATATGTAAGAACATTGATGTTGGATGTTCGAAAGATGACAAGTGACTCTGCTGTCCTGACATTGGTCCGTGTGATGCGATTACAGAGCCTAGTGGTGTATAGTGAGAAAAGAAGCGGCCCTAGTACTGAGCCTTGAGGGACACCCATTTCCAGAGAACAAGGCTTTGGACATAGAGCCATTCCATGTGACCTGAAAGGTGCAATTTGTCAGGTATGATGCGAACCAGGTTAGAGCAGAGTCAGTGATGCCAAGTTCAGCCAGGGTGGAGAGGAGGATTTGGTGGTTGACTTGAACGGGAAGTCGCAAGAAAATGGTGGTGCGTAAAGACGAACATTTATGAACTGAAGCACAAGCGAGTGTTTCAATTACCCTGAAAACAGGAGTTTATCTGGATGGCGTGAGAGGATGGGGGCAAAACTCCAGATTAATTTCCCAAAAGATAAAACATGACAATTAACTTTGGTCTTGGTTGTTATTTGATAAATGCTAATAAATCAAACAATTTGGAAAGGGGGAAGTAAAAATAATGAGAAAGAAGAATCCTATGGCTGATTTCTGCCAAGTGAGACAGACATTTGTCCCATTTGATCAAAATAAAATAAAAAATGTTGACATTTCAGTCTTTGTAGAACTCTAAATTGAATTTAAGGAGAAGTAATCCTTGTGTAGCCAAACCTTCAAAGAGAAACACATTCATGGCTCCTTGATCCTTAGCTTCCTTCCCATTGCTATTAGAAGCCACCAACATGCAACGTCACATTCAGCTCATATAACCTCAAAATGTACATTTTTGCAGATGGAATTCTTGATTTCTCCAGGAAATCAGAGATCAAAAATCTAAGTGGAGACACATTCCCAGATGAACACAACCCATTTCTCATGTACTGTGGCCTACTCAGGGGTTGGCCCTGCTGGCTAATGAGCCCATATCAGGAGTTAATGACAGGGCCGGGGACTGGAACCCGTTCAATCAGAGGGTTAACACAGGGTGTAATCTGTAAAGCATTGAGCCATACACAAGCCACATTTAATCCATAACGCTGACCTGGGGTCACTGGGTTCAACAGAGACTCTTCATCAGCTCAGCTTCATTTTGGGAAAAAAATGAACACAGTCTCAATACTAATATACAGTATGTACAGTATTTATCATAGTGTTAAAGATATCTTTCCATGAATTTGTTAATGACACACTCCTTTATAAATCATGGTGCTTAGAACATCAACTGATTCAGGGTTTAAAGTGCAGGAAGGCAATGTTTAGTAGCTGCATTAGCATGTACACACTGGCTCAGCTTCTTAATACACAACCACATCATCTTTAAAATGAAGCTAAACACACTATTTGGGTTTTTATTTTATGAACAAGGTTCAAACTGCCATGAACTTTTAATCAATGGTTGGATTGTTAAAAATGTGTCTAATTCCTCAATACTTACAGGCATTAAAAAGGTTTGTTTTTGGCCAGTTATGAGTACTCACCAAAAAAAACATGCATAAAGTGCATTGGTTGTAATATAGGATAGGCTACAACATTTAAACTTCAGACATTGCATTTTTAATGCCATGACAATGCTACGGGGAAAATGAAAATAAAACAACACACAATTAAACTTTTAGACTCTTTTCCCACTGGAATGTTTCCCTTGCTCTCACAGTCTTACACGATAACAGCTTGATCAGAAATAGCACAGTCACATGAACAAAGCAAATTGTTCTCTCAGCTGGAGCCTTATTTGAGGGAAATTGAGTCTAAATACAATGTGTTTACAAGGATTAAAATGTGTTATTGTTAAGTTTACGGGAAATATGACAAATATGGTGCCATTTATTCCACATTAGATGTCTGTCTGCCATTATGGGTGAGTGGAAATTTGAGGGAAAAAGTATGGTCGGAATTTTGTTTTAATCAAAAATGGAGGATATGACTAATAGACAGGCTTGCTTACATAAGCTGATAGATAGATAGCATTCTAGTGGCCTGAAGTAATACAAATGCAGCATTACCTCTTTTCTATCAAACCCTTCTGGTTCAAAATCTGGGGTATTTTTAAGATGTGGTACAAGTTTATGTTGCTGTGGATTGTGCATATTAATAAGTAGCTTCCCTGCAGGCAAAACACAATTATGTTCCTGTTGTTAATTCTTCAAAAAAGCAGAAGAGAAGAGGACAGACAACTTATAACGATAAATGTCAATTATGTTTGGTAACTGAGGTCTCGGCCTTTGCGTTCCTATTGACCCTGGCTAACACATACGGCTGCTGCTGATGCTAAACTAAAGACAAGGCCAGACAGGCCATTTGATAAGTGCTGGTGTTTTCATCAGGGTGTGTAACACTCACCGCCATTGGCCACATATAGACAGACTCAGCTGGGACTCTGGTGATGAGATGGGCCATGTATCGACTAGGCAATAACCCTGGGCCTGTTTGCGACACTATCAATTCCCAGCTGTATTGATTTTTCATTGAGGTTGCAAAAATACTCTTCAGTTGCACGCCCAATCACATGTTAGCTGTGGAATCATGTATGCATCCACAGTGAATGGTGAAATCAAACAAACAAAGACGACCTCACCGTGCAAGTGCACGAAAGGCACATGTGCACACAGTGATCGAAGACCGACATCTTGTGCAACTAGAAGCAAATATTCAGTCCTTGAGCTTATAAATGGGGTATGTCAGATGGTAGAGTAGTGAGAGTGGTCAGTCTGGGTCTGTCTAAACAGGCCACATCACAGCCAATCAAAATTAACTATGGTTTGCTCCCACTGTGTCCTGGCTGAGGTTTTAGCCCCACATCAACTATTCTGGCCTAAGAACTCTTTGCATGCGTCGTGCTGAGGGAGTCCTAGATGTGTCCCTGACACCACAGTTACAAGTGTGGATGGTCAAAACGCCTAGATTGGCTAGTGAGTCATCCTGCTGCTGTAGCCCTGTTCTGCTTTCCCACAAGGCCATGCAAAATGCACGAGAGTTTGAGTGTATGAGAGAAAATGCACATGTGCAACCCCCCTCCCACATAGACACGTGCACACACACACACACACACGCACACACACAATACTAATCATTACACAAAGTGCTATAGTCATTTAATCAGTAGTGTGGAGGGAAACAAACATACAGAGGGGCTTCTCCTTGTGGAAGTACACACCAGCTGATCTAGTTTCAGCGTCCAGTGTCTGTGAGGGTGCATGTTTGTATGTGAGCAAAGACTGAAGTGCGACTCTAAAACCCAACAGGATTTTCCAATCAGGAGCAGCAGAAAGATTAATAGAGGCCTATTGCATTTTCTGTAGTGATGTAGTGAACAGTGCAAAACAGAAATGTTTAAGACACGGCAATCGCTGAGTTTTTTCCTAATTAAATATTAAAGAGAGTCAAATTAACAGACATGCTGAGCTGCCATTAGCTGGAGTGGTACTCCAGAGTCAAACTACTACATGTGTCCACCTTTCACAGATAGGTTGAGCGAACCAGGTTTCCCCTCATTCTGTGATCTGGTGCCAGAGACTGAGAAGAAAGATTTAGACCACTTGCCCGAGGAAGTATCTAAATCTTTTCGACTGCATTCTTTCCTTAATCTGCCAAGCAAGGTTTGCCGAATTCAGAGCAATACCGACTGCCCTCCAGACAAAGTCAGAGCAATGAACATGAATATACTCCAAGTCTCTCAGCTCAGTGAATGGATTCCATGTAAGAAGCCTATACAGGAATGGATAAGATGTTCTTGAAGGGAAAACGATGATGTCATGCAATCATTCGCCAGGGCCTCATGGGAAGACTGGGGATGTTGTGATTCAGGGTTATACATTTATGGCTGTGACTCCCACAGCTGTCAGCTTCATAATAAACTGGATAAAAACATCCTGCAGCCACTAATATCACAGGGAGCGCTCTCAGATTTTCTGAGGGAGCCAGTGGCTTTCAGTTGACCGTGGAAGTCAACCGTGAGGAGAAGGGTAAAAAAAAAAAAACAGGGTGTAGGATTTTTTGTGTCAAAGTCTTCGAGCGGTTCCAGAGAAACACAACAAACTTCTTCTCCCTCACTAAATGCTAATATGAAAAATGTGATCCGATAGAAGAGCTGTTGGTGTGTCAAAATCAACATATTCTTCATGACACGGTGCTTGAGACAGCCCCGTCTCTTCCTATGCGATGCAACTGAATCCTGAATTACATTTCAAGGGGAAAATATTTTGTCAGGGATTACGTTTGCTTTTGACGTATCACAAATAAGTTTCAAATTACTCTGCAGAAGTTGGGGTGGTGGATCGGTCAAAAGTCAAACCTAAGTGGTTACTAGGTTTTGTGGCATATTTTGTTTTGATTCTATGCTGTTTAAACCTGTGAGTGTAATCCATAAGAAAATACGTTTCCCTCGCAACAAAACTTAGAATGCAGTTTAGTTTTACGGGAATGTAATTTTGCAGGAGACGTAATTTTGCCGGAGTGTGTTAAACCCTTTTCCCTCCTCTGTCTTTCAAAAAGAAAAAAGAGAATGATCAGCCAAAATGAAAGAGTAAGAGAGGAGGAGGAAATATATCAGGGGAAACCCCAAAAAGGAAACATGCATCTAGGCCACCGAGTCATTTCCCTTGTGTTTTGCCTCTTCCTCTTCTACTTTTTCAAATATACACTGACAGTATAAATTATGTACATCATCACTGAGGTTTACACAGAGTGGGAGAGGGTCGATGGGTTTTAGGACTTAGCATTTCAGCTTTTTATCCCCTGAAAAGTCTGCCCGCAATTAGTTTGGGAATTAATTCAGGCTCAGAACTTTGCCTCCCTCTTTCCCTTTCAGATCTGTACTGATTCTCTCTCACACACACACACACACACACACACACACACACAAAAAATAAAGTTACATGCTTAAAATGAGTATATACAAGACATAAAGCTCTAGATTGGTCAGGCCAATTACATAAAAAAAAAAATACCAACTGCAGCTTAAGCATTGGGTCTTTAAAACTCCAGGCACTGAAGTATTGAGGCGTTTTGTTAAACAACCATTAGAAGCTACCAAATAACAACCGGCCTGACTTGCATGGGACAGAACAAGAAAGCAGCTGTTCCACTAGATGGATATCAGGGAGCAGATATACTCATCCTACTTGCTGCCTCCCTCGATGACATTTATTATCTTGACTTATAAATTATGTGTGGGGACGTATAACCAAAGTTCTTTATTTATTAGATGTGATAAACCGTTTAAAAGCTAATCAATGAATGGCTGCTTACTTATGCTGTGTGTTACAGTGATCACATAGTGTATCAGCAATAAAATCCACCCTGTGATTATTGGTGGGAAAAGTAACTTGAACCATGACATCTAAGCCGACAGTAATATTGGCCTGCTTCCTGCTCCTACTCTGTGGATTGGTTCCGAATGAACAATAGGCTTTCCTATCGGACATGGCCCCTGTATCACACCAGGAAACAATAGCTGGACATGGGTCATGAAGGCTGCGGTCTATGAAGAGCCAGGAAGGGTGTGTGCATGCATCGGCGTCTTTGATACTCTCACGGCCTGATGATTTAACCGTTTCCTCACTTACCCTCTGGGACGATATCACCCGTGCAATTATCCTCGGGTTTGTGGCCTCCTGGCTTTGCAATGCTGCACATCTGGTTCATTTGTGTTATGATGAGAGGAAACGAGAGCAAGAGTGAGTGAGGGGAAGTAGTCGGGTGGGGTGTCGACTGGCAGAGTTTCCTCCAAGTCACAGTTTAATTGGACAATTGTTTAGTTCAACCTCAGGCTCTCTGGGTTCATAAAGGCATACAAAGCTGTCCTAGCATGGGCTGTTAAGCAAGAAAAGGGTGGCAGAAGTAGTCGCTTTGTGGCATTTCTTTTTTTCTCATGAGAAACTGTTATGTTTCCTTATGTAATATGACGCACCATTCATGTCCAGTCTATTGAGAGGAGAGATAATGGCAGCAATTATGGAAGGAGGCTGAAATACAACTGTGTTGTCCTTTTGTTAAACATAATTTGTTATCCTTGATGTTTTCTTGAACTATGAATTATTGGTGGGGAATCCTGCAACAATATATTCAGCCAGGCCGAGCCACAGACTTAACTAAAATATAAGAAATGTAAGTCACATTTAGCCTGATTCACTGCTGGCTGGTGAGAGCGCAACACAATCTCCCCCAGATTCATCAGAGGCAAATCTCCACTTGACCCAATGGAGGTGGTCCAGTCACAGCATTAGGGCTGCATGGTGCTTGGGCAGAGGCCTATTTTCTCTTAGGACTGGGGGGAAGGGGTGGGTTTGGCCCAACAGATGAGGAGTTATCAAGCATTTACATCAGGTTCCGTGGCATCCAGACCAAAAAGCTTTTGTGCAATCTTGCCAGGCGACATCATCCTTAAAAGCCCTGCATCGTTTGGTAATGCTATGGACTGAAAGCTTGTCAACAGTCATTAAATAACACCAATATTGGATACAGTGCCCACTGCTGCGCTGCCTTGAATGTGCTCAAGCAACAAACCAGTCAAATGTGCTCTGCAATGGCACTTTAAAAGAAATGAAAGGCATGTTCAGAAACATGTTCTAAAGTAAGAGAAATTATGAAGAGACACAAAAGCGCTTTGGGCAGTCAAAAGGAAGCTCCCAAAATAGACCAGTGTGGTGCAGTGTATTACTTCACCCCCACTCACATAAGCAAATGTGTCCATCACAATCATGCATCCTAAGTCTTGCTGACATGCCCCACTCTCAAGCTAGGAGCGCACGCTGGAGTTTTCCCAGCCGCTTGCATACAGAGGAGAGTCAGCAGAACGGATGCAAATTGTAGGCCTATGACATGACACTTTGAATTTTTTAAAGACCCCTATTACAGTGAACCATGTTGTTCTAAATTTACTCCTGCCTTAGCCATTCCCTTCATTCTGCCGTGCTAAATTAAGCTCTGGAGCTAGTAGGGGTGGTGGTGGTGGTGGTGGGCAGAGATAAGGCAAGGCAGCCATCAGCAATGAGGATGTCTCCTTGGGTGATGATGATGGCTGCTCTTAATTCCCCAGCACTTCAACTTGTCTTGGTCATGGAAGAGCAGACAGACGCTTGCAGATTTCACAGGAGAGCTGGAGACAGATGTAGCCAGACATAATGGGGGTTGAAACGGGGGGTGGGGGGGGGGGGGTGGGACTCATGGTCACAGCTGCAACCTCGCCAGAGGATTGGAGACGCGCTTCTAATGAAGGGCTGTAATCAAGTCGATCATGCTAACCTCCCACACCCAGTGAGGTCGACTTGCCAAAATGCCTCTCTTATGACAGAGGGTTTAGTATGCTTGAGGAAGAAAACAATGTGAGGTTCATGTGATGCACAAGATAGAATGACGTATTTAACAACCAATCTGTTCTGCATTTTGGCATATAACATATCTGTATTGCGTGCGGTAAACAAGTTAAGCCAGATGTCACACTAGCAGAGAGCCTATGAAAGGTGTGAAAAAAAAGTATGAGGTATGCCAGGTGAATAAAGGAAGGCAATGTCCCTCCAGACACGAGCCTACATTTAAAATGGCACAATAAATGCCAAACAAACTGAAATTGAAGATGTTAATGGATGACACATGGATCCTATGGCTTACTAAAGATCTAAACTTGTTGGTCAGACAAAGACAACTTTCAGCAGTGCGAGGTGGCGAGTGAACAAGCAGAAGTGGCACAGTCACTAGGGAGGCATTTGTTGATGAGACATCTGTTGGGCCGTGACTTCCCACCCTGCGAGACAGCTTTCAGTAGACCAAGGCCATGACTCAGGTCTGCACCAGCTGCTGGGCCATGACTAGATCCATTTCATATTTTTTCCCTGTGACTACCATCATGGTCAGTGGTGCAAATAAAGTTTCCATCAAATCCAGAAGTAAATGCTGATGAAAGAGTTCCTGATTATGACTTGGCCTTTTGAGCCTTCAGATGGATTATAAAAAATATATATTTTCCCTTAAGAACTGAAGTTTTTCACACATTTAATTAAATTGAGAAGATAGATGGTTGAGTCTGTCTTGGGTACAAACACAGCTTTGGTGCCCACCAAAAGAAGGCTTATGCACCCACTGTGTAATGAATTTAACTACTGCTACTGGAGATTAATCCTGTTACCAAATATCTGTACTGGTTCTCCCGATTGCTGGCTTCACAAGACCATGATCTTGCAGCATTGCAGAGTTTCGCTGTCTTTTGAAATAATCATTAAAAGCTGTGTGCGTTAACACATCTGCTAGTAGAGGGCGGTGGGGGGTAGGGAGGGCATAATTCTCCTTGTCATCTGAGACAGCATTCCTATATTAGACATGCTAAACCAGATCACTGCAGAACATTAAGCCTGACAGCAGCGCTTTAATATTTGATGCACTCTCCTACCGTGGCATCAACCACCAAACTGCTGTAGCACAGGATCAACTGACAATTCTCCGATATATTTTTTTCAAAAGTCAGGCCTCCATCACATGGAAGTGGAGAAAAGTTCATCGCTTTCAGCAGAGTTATGAAAGATGCTGAGATGGATTAGTCAGCAGGGAGGAGAAATGCATATTATTCAATGTTGCTTTCAACAGGTTGCCCTAGATGCAGTGCAAAACCTGCCAAGACGTTCTCAACTTGCATCAAGGGTTTCAACTTTTGGAAAATATCTTAATGGCTGTCTCACAGATATGCACAGCTGACCTAGCACACAGCCAGCGAACTTATTACAGGATTGGTGAAAAGCCATGAGAAATATTTGCCAACCAGTGGGCCTGCTGTCAGTACGTAAACTTGTTAAATTTGACATTCACATAGGAGGAAGGAAGAGTCACACACTCTGATAAGACACCACTAACTAAGTCATAGCAGGGACAGACGAGGCTGTCTGAAGCACTGTTTCCTTTGCTAATTAAAATCAGCCCAGGTTCTGTAAGGCCAAAAGCCTGCCTGTATGCCTTCTGGTTGTTCTTAAATTAGACAAGTCAGGATTCAACGGAGACTGACAAGAGATTGCATTAGGCACTGCAGCACATTAGGAGAGCAGTGAAGCAGAAGCTAAAACAGGCAAACGGAGGTCACACCAGCAATGTAACGCCTATTTTACACAGCGGCAGACAGTGATGTGTTGTACACATTAACTGGTATAGCCTATTATATGGATAGGCACTCTACAGAAACAAGACATGTTTGGGATTAAGGAGCAGAGTCATGAGGTTATTGTAATATTTTACAGCTCCCATGAGGACAAATTCACTCATCAAGGTCAGAGGTTAGGCTCAGCAAAAGAACAGACTCAGAGCACACTAAGACTGTCTTTCTCAAACACTCTGCAGCATATTGGATCCTTGCCACCATGTGGGTTTGAATCTGGCCACTAAATTTGGAGATGTCCTTCACACTGCTCTATACCATGCTGGTTTGCCTCCCTGCTATTCAATTTGTCCCCATGAGAACCTCTACAGATCACGGTTCAGATTACATTCATTTGGTACTAAATGTTGCGGCCATTTATGCTGGTGTGAATTAACCGTAACTATTGTATAACAGCCATTGTGTGATGAGAGACACCACCCATTTTATTTCATATATTAAACACACACCCAGATAATCCAAACCCCTTTACAGAGCAAGGCATGTATTGCGCCTGCTGCCAGGGCTTTAAACCTCCCCCAGCCAATGTCATGTCTGCTGGTAGTGTCAGGTCATGCCCACACTAAGCTGGCTAAATTTGAAAATGCACCTCTTTCCCCCTCTCCTTCATTTTAGCCTTCCATCCATACCAAGCCAACATATTTTACCACCCGAAAATGCTGCATTTTGAGCATGCTCTCCAAAGTGGCTCAATCTAAAAAGACTGTCGTTATTTGGACAAACTCATCAAAACAGATCCATGCCGTGTAGCAGTAATGATAAAGATGCAAACTTTCTGTCACTTCTGGCTCTGTCCGTTATTGCTAATTTTGAATGGTAAGGTAGAGTGATTACTAGGGGTGTATGTAAATATGGAAAATATAAAAAATATGACATTATGTTGTTATACTCTGGAGTATTGTGTATTATAATCTCTGCAAGGAGGATCATGTGACCAGTCGCGTGTGTGCGTGCATCTGTGAGCGTTCACCTCTCTCCTCGGCTAATCTCGTATTCTGCTACAGCAAAGTGTATTATATTTTGGTTGGCCAGCAATGCTTGCATGCTGAAGGGCCTCTCATGGTTGTGGTGCCTCACACTTTCGGCCATTTCGGCACTGCCATTGACTGCCTGCTAAATTCTCACTCACTTAACAGGCCTCCAGAACAACCAATGCATGCACTGCAAAACAGTTTGCTCACTTGTATTGTTTTGGACAGTTTGCATGGCTAACAGCTAATGTAACTGCCAGTAAACATTCTGCTAAGTACATACAGCCGCTGCTACACAGGTTGTTTTTGGCAAGATTGTTTGATGTGTCTTATATGGTGACCACAAGCTGATTGCCTGCATATATTCCAGCTTGTTTCAAGTTTGAATGAGGTACGCTTTAAGATGCCTTACATTGTACATTGTTGTACAGATCGGGTTTTAGACAATTGTGAGTTGTATTACAGTGGTGGTCGCTGCACATCTGCACAGTCCTTACAGTGAACCTTTCTAATAAATAATAATTTACATACACAACACAATACAGGTTTCATCATTAATTTGGTTTAATTAACCCGTGTCAGGGAACTTCTTAAGTAAAAGGTAGTTGTCTGGTCAGTGGTCTATGCCAAAGCAGAAATTACTGGTTGCCCTGGTACTCTATTCTTGTTGTCAGACAACAGCAACAGAAAACTATGCCACCATGACCAACTACATTGTGTTGAGTGCAGAAAATCATGAGCGATCCACCCCTGTAGTACGAGTCATGACAAGTCACTGGCCACTGTATTAATTTGTTCAGGACTAACAACATGGCATGTTTTTTGTATGTCTGATTGTTGAGGGTAGGACTACCACATCCAGACTGTGAAAGTCTTTTTAGTCTTTTTGTGTATGATATTTGTCCACAAACAGCACGGGCCAGGTCACCTTATATGCCACATTTAGGGTGTTGATTATGCTAGTGGCAATAAGTGGCATGTATCAGGCTGAAAAGATCAATCCATGTCAAGTTTGTATAGTTAGGAGAGGTTGGTGAATCGGATTTAGAATAAGCTTCATGAAAAAATGTTTTTAGGATGAGAAAATGTTCCCGCTTTAGGCCCATTGTGCATTTGGATAATAAAATGCAATATAGGCCTACTGTGAATGATGATGGAGAAACAGTGATAAATTAGAGTGATAATCAGACTTGTGAATATGAATATTTTTTTATATAGTTGGCTGACCTGGACATTTGCCTTGAACATGATTAACACCTGCAATGAGGGGCAAATGGGAGCATGCCCTTATGGCATCAGTGTGAGCAGGTGTGGCTCAAAACCCCCTATCCCACCCCCGGTCTCTGACAGCCACATCAGCCAATTGTCAACAGCAGCTGATGTGTCCTTTACAAGTGTCAAGCCACATACAACACTTGTGCTCTAAGGAATTTGTGCAAATTCATGAGAAGACTCCTGGCTAACATCTCAATAATCTCTCACACAGCTCTATAAAAACTTATGACTGTATATAATATGCTTGCCTGTAAAGGAAGCTTGTTGTGACATTATGGAAACCTGTATCATCCATGTGTTTAACAAAGGCCAAACTAAAGTGCCTGACGATGCATCCAAAAAGACAATAGTCTATTGATTATGTGTCTATTAAGAAATAGCGTCTTCAATTTCTTGGTCCTTTGGTTTTTGATATTGAAAGTCTCTTCTTTAACAACATGCACAATAAAAAGCTTTTACCTAACCAGATGTGGCTAACCTCTGATGGGTTCAGCTGTTCAAGAAACGTTCTCAGGCTGCAGTGGCCGGCACCAACAACACCCGTTATGACGCAAACATTTACCTGAATATGACCCAGTCCAAGTAAAATCACAAATGTTGTGCTGCCCTCGAAACCACCCTCACGAGGAAGTGTGTCACTTTCTGTTCCCTCCCTTGGTTGCTTGTTAACAGGTTGTGACTGAGCCTACCAGATATGTGAACAATGGGGAGGACTTGCACAACAGTCCTGTGCCCTTTGAACGACAGCATGTCCGCTGCAAAACCGAAGTAGGGCACTGAACCTGTCGAGTAGAGACTGAATGGCAAAAAGAGTGTAAAGAAAAACACAAGTCCTAACAAAAAAAATGGTATTCTCTTTCTTACTCTGCATTACTTCAAGACAAGTCATGTGAAACAAGCGTGTGTGAAATGAGTTTTCCATCCCCTGCTTTGCACCTCTGAGGAGAAAAAAACATGCAGAACATGCATTGATTTGAATGACATGCACGTGCAAATGTCATAATATGAGATTAAATTCTTCTGCGTATGCTTCTTAAAATAAATCTTTACAAATGACAGTTCAGCAGTGATGCCTCTCACTCATGCACACACACGCGCGCGCGCACACACGCGCAAGAGATGACATCATGTTGGGTCAGCTTGTGTTTTAGTGCTCAGCTCGCTATGTACATCTGCCATTTCAAGCGCGTCACGTTAGCCTACATTCACTTTGAACGCTGGTTATTTAACCATGCACCGTGCTGCTGCGTGCAGGTGAGGAGCTCTTGCAGCACTCTCGCCAGGAAGGACTTTAAATTAAATATATAGCCTATATGATGAACGAATGACGAGCTACTACAACGAACGCGTGCCACTATTGCAGTCGAAATCACACGAAACAAATGTGACGGGCGCCGACGACGCTCGACTGATTAACGAGTGCAGACGGACGTAGTAGGAATGTGGCTCGGGTCATGTGTAGAACGGCGGACGGTTACACCGTCTCTACCGAGAGCCATCGTTAATGTGCGTTGATAGTAAAACATCTCACTCACAACAATGTAGGACGCAACGGAAGGTACCACGGTCGTTTCGGATGTGACAGACTCGCGCAGACTGGCGCACATTGCGTGACAATGCTAAAATTACACCTGGGACAAGTTTACTCAGCCTCGAACCGTCTTGTCATCTTAAAAAAAAACAACCAAAACTGTGCACTTAATTACAACCTGTCGTCTCTTTGCTCTCCATACTCACCTCCCGAAAAACAAACCAAACGGCGGAGCGTCTCCCTCCGTCAGCTCACGGCGTAAATATCCAAATATTTTTTTAAGCAGGTGCACAAAAGCGTCAATCAATAAACATGTACTTCGCTCGAGACATAAAAAAAAAAAAAAACTACGCACTTGTATGATGCTGGTCTCCCGTACTCACCACGTTCGAGCGAAGCGGCGTTGAAACAACAACAAGCCGAACCAGCGTCGAAAACCAGGCGACGTTTTCAACTTCAGGTGCAACGTTTACATCCGCTCTTAACCGCTTTGACGTTTAGCTTGGGTAGTTTAGCCGTTGAGGCAAGAGGAAGTATCGTTTCAGTTTGAGAGCGCGAGGCTAGCGCGAGCCGTTAACCGTTGGGGTTAAGTTGGTGTGTGGAAACAAACGGTGACAGCAAAACAACAACGGAGAAGGAGAAAAAAAAGACGCTCACCTTTTGTAAAAGTCGTCGTCGCTGACAGGCGGTGCTCACTTCGGGAACATTTAGTCCGACTCTGAAGATGTCAGTGCGACTTTGCGAAGTGCTGTCAGTCGGCGTGGACTTCCTGAATGACGGAGCAGCGGGAGCACAACCCCTCGCTCGTGTTTGACAGCTACTTTGACAGACGGCCGGAAATAAAGTTGTCTCATGTAGTGAAGGGTGTGCACTTTCCAGACGTGCTCTGCACATAATAAATACTACATTTAACGTTTGCCACCTTATGCACAATTGGTTGACCCCAAAATCGGCAAAACAAATAGATAGCGTTGAATATATATACCATTCAAAACGCTGCTTTGAACCACAAGCGCTTGTGTAAAAAGCAAAGATAACAACATTGCACCTTATTTCCTTTGCAAACCATTAAAGATACATGAACTGAGTCACACCGATTATGTTGCAACTTTAAGTGATGGCAGGTCAGATCAGCTCCTGAATATACTCAGTACAATGCTGCCCCCTGCTGGTGAATGTTTGAAGTTCAACTAATTCGTCAGTGTCAAGAATTTATTAAAAGGGACAGTTCACACCAAAATCCAAAATACATATCGTCCCTTATACATTGAGTTACTATTTCATATCAATATCAATCAAAATTATGTTGGTGTGATTTGCCCAGTTTTTAAGATATCTGTCCCTAAGACCACATAAAGCAGAATGATTTACCTGGAATCCGGGTGAAAGTGAGTCATTTGTACAGATTAAAACACTTGACGAGCATAATTAGGTTGGAAAAGAACACACTTTTCGTGTATTTTTTATTTTGTAGAAGTACTGTGTCAACAGAACCAAATAATAGCAGTAATTGAATAGTATAGGCAACACAATACGTAATTCGGAAATGTATTGACAAGTAAATACATCATATTGGTACATTACAACATAAATAAGTCTAATACCGATGAAAAGGTGCAGGTCTAAAAGTCTGGTTGGTGGAATTCATACACCAAAATAAGTCTGAACAGAATTGATCAAATCTGTCCTATTCCGGTTATGTTTTGTCAGCCATGTGATCCAAAAATCTTATCTGCCTTGAAATATTCTGAAAGACCACATGAAGTTTGAAAAACACCTGCAAGTAGCAGGCATTACCATTGTTTTTGTCCCATGAGTGATGGGGTTAACTACTGGATACACACGCTGATGGCATATCAGACAGGATGCAGCAACACATCGTAATCGGCGGCGGCCTAATTGAAAAAGAGTGGATTTCCCCAACATTTACTCCGCAGATCATTTTCCGTGTAGAAAAACAAATGGATAGCGAGCAAACCGGGAGCCAAAACAAAGAGACCCCACAGACCCTGATGTTCGCCGATATGCCTGATTGAATATTTTACCGTATAATCCAGTGGGAGGACAGACAACCTACATGGACGTTATTCTTCATCTCAAATTATTTACTTTAATAGTTTTACATTTTTAATAAATTATGTTTTTATATTACAGGTTAACATTACAGACATTTTATACAGGCATAAGGTCAGACAGCTTGGCACTCGGAGGTCCTGCCAGTTGTAGGCGCTGTTCCTAGCAAGCTGCGAAACACAAATCGATTGTTTATTTTGTGTTTGTTTACATTTTCCTAGCGATCAAATGGCTTCAACTTTGATATCACCTATGGTGGATTATTACAACGACGAAGAAGAACTTGATAGCGTGGATGACGACGACGACCGTAGTTTCAGGGGAAGAGACTCAGAAGAAGGTAACGTTAATCGATTTGACCAAAAGCTCCCTGACAGCGGGCTCGGTCTACTTGTTGGAAAAGACACTGAAGCGCGCAAATATTGCGTAAATTTAGCCATTTTTGATACAGCGTTTAACGCGATCAAAATATTACGCTGGATTTGGTTTATTTTAGCACTTCCTGAATCAAATTCTAACGGCCTCTACCCAAATCTTAAAAGCTAATTAGTCCAATACTAGCCTCAGCCACACGCCGTTAGCTTGCTAGCTACATAACAAATTGGCTTCCCGACTATCGACAGTCAAGTTACTGCCCGATCGAGGAACATTTCGGAAGCATGTGATGTAAACTTACGTTAGCTAAACCGCTTATACTATCTTAACGTCTCCAGTGCCGATAGAAAATTAAACCCGCGTGAACAATAATAATACAGATACATTCGCATTTGTTTACAGGTTTACCGGCTAGCGTTTCGATACGAACGTTAAGCGTGGGGTATCAGTCAACTTTAACCACATTATTGGGCATATTTCCTTTACGTTATCGTGTAGAAAGACGTTGCAGACCAAACGTAACGACATGTTAAACTATGTTCGGGTGTATCACACTGCATCCGGATTAATGTAGTTGTAATACATTGTACTCCGAACGGGGTACGCTTATTAGCCAACTAGCTACGTAACGTTAGCTCCGAGCATTGACAGGTCGGCAGGCAGGCGAAACCCTGCGTGCTGTGTCCACTGCACTGCCCTTTTCACACTATTCAATGAGACAGGACGGATAGCAGTGAGAGAGGGAAAGACAAGAGGAAAGCGGGGCGATGACAGCACTACAAGGTTAGCTGGATTCCTGACATTGACTTCCATGTGAACCGCTGGACATGTATATATATATGTTTCTTTCCTCCTGCGGATATGTTGACGGTTCTGGTGCGTCTAACTACGCGAACTAGGATCGCGTTGCTGTTTAAGCGGCGAGCTAACTTAAGCTAGCACATTATTGCTAACCGAAAATGAAAGCTGCTGTGTCAGTTTATTACGAGTGGGCCTTACCCTTCTTAAGTTGGGAGCTAAGTTTATGAGCACCGGCTAACCTCGGTCAGACAGCGTTGCCTGCAAAGCCACCCGTGTGTCGGGCCAGATAGGTAACGCTTTCCGACGGGGGCTAGCCGGTGCTCCGGTAGACCTGGCTCACAAGTTTGCCACATCGCACTAGCCCAGACATGTTAGCTTTGCCTCGAGAGAGTTGCCGTTGAACTGACAGCAGCACCAAGTTAGCCGGGGACCGCTTCTGATTGATCCCACCATGCGGCAAATGCTTGACACTCAAATTAACAGCTGCATTTCCGTCGCTTTGATTTGATTACATTTACAAGCATTAGCTTTGTCTCGCAAAACTTTTTGTGTGTGCTGTTGTTGTGATAATGGTCTTTCATGACAAACGAGGATTGTTCCCCGTGTCCTTCTTCTAACAGACCGGAGGGCATTCCCGAGCAGGGTGTTCACCATTACCTTACCGGTGCCACGCACGTCCTTGTGATCTGTACGGATCTCAGCTGCCAGTGGACTCTACTTAATTGCATCACGGTTTAATGGTGGAAAAGCTTAAACGACCTTAAAAAAAACACGGCCATGTCGTGGAACAGCGGGCTGACATGATCACCTGTAGGGTGTTTTATCATCAACAACCGTTTAAAACTAGCTGGGAAATAGTTTTGAAAAGTATGTCCTGTCCCGATCTTTTCCAGACACGGAAGATGCCAGTGAAACAGATCTTGCCAAGCACGACGAGGATGACTATGTCGAAATCAAAGAGCAGTAAGTGTTTCCTAGACCACGGATCAGCTGTTTTCAAGGATCAACCTTTTTATCAAAAATCATTTGAAGGTGAGAGTTTTGAATGTGTGCCCGATGAAAGGAAACGTGATATCAGCTGTGGATTCTCTCATTGCAGGATGTACCAAGACAAACTGGCCTCTCTGAAAAGACAGCTACAGCAATTGCAAGAAGGTAAGCACTTGGCCTTTTTTAGGACCGAAGTGTGTCAGGAATTTTCCAAATGGGAACGGCTGCTGCTCTTTATCTTGTGGGATGTAAATCCTGTGATCATTTGGCTCAGTTTTTATGAGTTTGAGACACAGACTGGTTACTAATGGTGGTTTGGGATTACATCATCAGGCCACAGATGCCGTTTCAGAGACAGCTTGAAAGAGCAGCTACTGTCTCTGGCTAAGAAACGGATAATAACCAATGACGAACAGTCCTCTGCCATCACACGCAGCTCATCTTGACTCTTGTTCTGGGCAATAAATTAGACGGTGTAGAATTTGTGGAGTGACATGTTGTGTGCTCTTCGTTAAAGTAACTGAGTGATATATTGACATTATGGTGTGATATAATGTATCTTAAGAATTGTCTTCTCCTGTTTTATTGGCTGCATTGCAGTAAAGTGATGTAATTCTGACCACAAGTTTTTAGCTGTTCTATTATTATATCAACATTAATGGTGGCAATTCATTAGAAATCTCATTATATAAGAATTTTGAAAAGGCACCAGTAGTTATGCATACAATATCGTTCCATTATTGAGGTATTTGGGCAAAAATATATATGTTTTTAATTTGTTTTTCTACATTAGACTTTGGGTGGGTGATGAAAGTAGCAGGTATAGGATGCCAAAATATTGGCTTAAGGTTACTGGCTCTCACCCTACTCAAATATCTAAGTCATAATTAGATGGTAAAATTATTAATAGATCCATAGATCTTTATGTTTGGTAAATGACACTTTTGCGTTGCAGGTACACTACAGGAGTATCAGAAGAGGATGAAGAAGCTCGACCAGCAGTACAAAGAGAGACTCCGAAATGCAGGTAAGTTGAGCAATATGCTGTGCTGTGCTTCTGCTGCATCCACACCAACCATTTTTTGGAACAGATTATTCAAATTGAGGAGTGCTTCCTGCCTTAATTTGGTTTGTTTTGCCGGGGGAGAACATTGGCAATAAGCTCTGTTGCAAAACAACATCATGGCGGTGAGACATTGAAGAAATATAAGAAAGAACAGAACACTTATGGATATAAGAAGAGAAGTGTGGGCCATGGAAGTATTTATATACAAAAATGGTATGATTTCCCATATGGCTGCCACCTTAAGATTTGTTATAAACAGTAGTGAACTTTTATTATTATTGTAGTCATATTGTACATGTGGTTAACTTGACTTTTTGTCATTTTTTCCCCTCTCTCCTGCTTTCTGTTCAAATTAGAAATGCACAAAGTAATGCTGCCTTTTAATTTGTTGTTGTTGTTTTTTTGAGAACGTGAATGTGTTTTAGTTTCAGTACCGATGTCATGACTGGTCGATTGAACCATGGAGTGTGAGGACAGGAGTCGTATAGTTTTTTGGTTTGCAGAAAGAGTGAATACAAATGAGTGTGACTGAACACAACTACCCTCAGTTTGTTTCTGGTACATTTTTACATATTGTATGGAAAAGGCAGACGTTTTTAGATTTTGGAACCGTTTCTCTTCAAGGCATTGGTTTTACTGTGGAGTGAAGATACTTTATTGAGATTTAAGGCGAGTCCACACCGGACCGAAGATCGGCGTCTTTGAGAGAGTCGGCGTCCGTGACATGAGTCTGCTTGGTGTGGTCGCTCGAATCGGCCCACGTCGGCGTTCATTTCAGCCGATTCAAATGTGTAATCCGCCATTCGAGTCGGTCATTCTTTTACCATTCTGATTGGTGGAGGCTTGACTAGCGAATCAGTGAAGCCCGGAAGTGACGATGGTAAACATACCAGATAACCAGTGGAATCGAAGAAGGTGGTCTAGAGAGGACCGCCTACTTCCGGTTTTCGTGTTCTTTGGCCCACAATACAGATTAGCGCCGCCTGTTGTTTTGGAGACATTACATCTCGCGCAAGCGCGGAACGTATGGTGTCGGCTGTAGTTCCGTAGGTGTGAACCGCCCATGTCGTTGTTCGAGTCTGCCATGTTAAGTAGCCCGACTTCATTTACCGACGCGAGTCGGGCAGTCGGTCCGGTGTGGACCCGCCTTTACACCCCAACAATAATGATGTTGGCTGGCTGGCTGACCGAAGAGCAGCTGGAGAAAACGCTCCCGCCACTTTGGCTAAAACAGTTATTTACTTCTCTGGATATTCTTTACATGAAACAGTCTGTTGCAAGGACACGAGGTGCAAAGCAAAATAACACAAATATTTTAGATAATGGTGTTGAAAGAATATAGACGCATGTTGCTGTAAGAAATACGTAAACCCACACAGGGAGGAGAAAGGGATGGTTTTTTGCTTCTGACTTTTGTCATGGTCGAGTGGCGGGGGATTTACCTTGGTGGAGCTGGTGGGTCGTCATGGTACCACTTTGGCACTTGAATGGCTGTCAGTAAGTGGTCCAATTCAGATCAGGACTACATTTTATGTTATGGTGTTTCCAAAGTTTCTTTAGTTACTACCATTACCTACAGAGGTTATGGATACATGTGTGTACTATGATACCTGCACTACAAATTGAATTGATGTGTTTATCTTTCCCTTTCCAGATCTGTTTCTCCAGCTCGAGGTGAGTGTAATCCTCCCTGCTGACTGACTGACTGACTGACTGACTGACTGATGTAGTTCAGACATACCTTTACTTCTCTGATTACAAGGAAAACGGCATTCTCATTTCTCTCTCTCAACGTTCTGCAGACAGAACAGGTGGAGAGGAACTACATCAAGGAGAAGAAAGCGGCGGTGAAGGAGTTTGATGATAAAAAGGTTGAACTGAAGGAAAACCTAATTGCAGAGTTGGAGGAGAAGAAGAAGATGATTGAAAATGAAAAATTAACAATGGAGTTGACAGGCGGTAAGAGATTATTAACAGGGACTTGCTCAGCAGAAGAGAGATAACGGGATTAAAAAGGGAGTGGAGATTCAGTAAATTAAGATGTTGCTGTCGACAACTTTTAATTCTCTGTGCAAAGGTTGTGCTTTTTGTTAAATGTTTGACTCTTTATGATGTTATTGTTGAATGCCAGTTTGTTATTATTTCTTCACACGTAGACTCAATGGAAGTAAAACCTATAATGACTCGGAAGCTGAGGAGACGGCCCAATGATCCGGTCCCAATACCAGACAAACGGAGAAAACCTGCACCAGATATCCTTCCCATAAACTCAGAGTCAGCTGAC
This sequence comes from Chelidonichthys spinosus, assembly GCA_029853015.1. Classification (NCBI taxonomy): domain Eukaryota; kingdom Metazoa; phylum Chordata; class Actinopteri; order Perciformes; family Triglidae; genus Chelidonichthys; species Chelidonichthys spinosus. The sequence continues at coordinate 7,944,845 of CM056831.1, forward strand.
ACTCTATCTGAATCTGTGAAAGTTAAAGTGTTCAGTGTTTATTGTACTTGTAACATTTGCTCAAGATACTGTTTGATTCCTAGGAGAGATATCTTGTTTCAGTCAAAAGGAGGTCATCGGTGGCTAAATATCTCTTCTTTGTTGTGTTCATAAAATACCTTCCTTAACTCTTCGAACCTCAGCTAAATTATTTGTTAACAGATGAACAGATAATGGAAGATCTAAGAACACTTAATAAGGTAATGTTTCTGAATGCCTTTATATTATGCACGTCGTTGCAGTAGTAGTTTTTTCTCTCATGTATTTTAACACATCTTTTTTTTTACAGCTTAAGTCACCAAAACGGCCAGGTATGTCACAATTCTCACTTTTTGCAGTTATTTTCCACTTATCAAATAAAACGAGTTCTGTAGTTTAAGAAATAAATCATCATTCATCGTGAGAAAATCGACAAAGCACCCATGTGTGTATGCTGAATATGGTTAGCTTAGCACAAAGACCGTGAATGCATTTGCATGGCGATACTAATGCGGCGTTTCTCCCTCTTCAGTGTCCCCCACGTCTCCGGAGCACGTCCCCACCGCTCCCATGGAGAACCCCTCCCAGCGCTTCGAGGCCCGCATCGAGGAGGGGAAACTCTACTACGACAAAAGATGGTGAATTTGTTGTTTAATTGTCAAAACTGAAACCACCTCACATTGTGCCATGTCTCCTACAGCTTGACTGCAGCTTGTTGCCACTAGGTGGCCACATTGCCATGGGCTTGATGTCTGGTGTTTCTCTGGTCTTCAAAAGACATGTTTAAACCACTTTGATGGCAGCTTTAGTTTTTTTTGGGTACAGATAGAGATATTTCTTAGGAGCCGCTGAATGATCGCTGGTGCTTGAAGCCACTATAAAAAAAAATCCAAATTCAGTGATGGTGGCTCCATGAGACACAATGCTGCATTCGGCTGTGGTGCAGAGATAAAGAGAGTGAAAATCCTTGACCAGACACAACGCTGATGACCTTTTCCTTGAAAGCAGAACTCTGTATCAGACATGTGTCAGAACATAAGGTCACGAGAAGAGGGGTAACAAAAATAGAATTTTGTCTTATTAGCTGCTGATATAGACAGAGGCAGTTGAGAGGAGTGAGTGGTGAAGTATGTGCACTTTTCTTTCAAGGCAAAGTCTCATTTATTCTTCGCTAAACCACCACGGCACGTCTTCACAAAGAGCTGCAGGGAGACACATGCGTCATTATTCTTCAGTGGGCCCCTAATGATCAAACGTTTGGTTGTCTCTTCCCCTGGGTTGGTTCTTCCTTTGACAGTTTGGAGCCATTTAAAAAAAAAAATGAAAAAAGAAAGAACGTCTTGTTTTGACTTTCGAGTCCAATTATCTATTTAGTGCCATCTCAGGAAGAATGGGGTTTATTCAGCCGGGTAAAATTATCTATAATGAACTCCTCTCCTGTCTGAACGTGTGACTATTTCTCATTTCCCACCTTCGATGCTGAATTAATGCCATTTCTGTGTTGTTGTTTTTTATGCACAGGTACCACAAGAGCCAGGCCATCTATCTGGAGTCGAAGGACAACACAAAGATTAGCTGTGTCATTAGCTCAGTGGGGACCAATGAGGTGAGCTTGGGTCCTCATCCGACTCGGGTTTACTGCTTTAAACATGAGGCTGCTGATATTCTCTGTTGTCACCAAAGCTCACAGATTGATCCTCCTAACTCATTCTCTGTAGCCAGAGCTTGATATATTTTATTCCTCTGCGCCGTAAAGCTACATTGTCGTCCAAAACCCATTAAAAAGACATTAATGAGCCGCACTGTGGCACTGGGTGACATGTTCCCTCATTACCACCAACACTCCCACTGTAGATTATTTCGAGACAATCCCACCGCCCTGCTGCTGGAGGCACTCACCGAATGTGTATTAATCCACAGCTGAAAACAGTCTCCAACAAATGCACAATTTACTCCTGTTTGGGTAACATTTGTCATTGTCAGTTTTGGTGGGAACTGCCAACAATAAGAACATTTAAAAAAAAATAACACCAGTCTTATCCTGAAAGCTGGGGTTGGTAATTTTCTTCAACGACTTTTTGTTGTTGTTGCATTTGTTGAAATTCTCATTACAGCCCGACAGCAATCAATAAATCGAAAGCTATGACAACAAAAGGAAAAAATACGGTATTGCACAAAAACTGCTCGCTGGAAAGCTGTGACTACTGACATGTTTACTTCAGTTCATTATCATAATTTAGGGGGAGTGGCTTTGGAGGGAGGCCTGAAGTGACGGGCTGTCAGTGTTGCCGACTTTGCTTCTTTCCCGCTCGATTTAGCTACTTTTGAAGCTAGTGCTGCTACTGTCATTGGAAAAACTGTGCTGGGTTTTTGGTTGTATAACTTTGGAACACTGTATTGAGGAATCATCTTTGTTCTCCAGATTTGGGTGAGGAAGACGAGCGACAGTACAAAGATGAGGATCTACCTGGGACAGCTTCAGAGGGGAGCGTTTGTCATCCGTCGACGGTCGGCTGCGTGAAACATTACCCAACCCAACCCCATCTGTTAATTTATCCATCCATCCATCCATACGCTTGTTCATCCACTGTTTCTCTATTTGGTGCATCTCCATTGACGCACTCTGCCGTGGCCAAGAATATGTCACCCAGTTTTCTTCCGTTTCCCCCACATAAACCAAACGATAGTACAGTAAAAGTGGTCGTTGAAGCAGCCGACGGTTTTCCAGCATTATTTGTCACTATGTGGCTCGTGTGTGAAGGCAGCTGCTGGTCATAAAGGAACCGGCTTTGATTTGTGCGTCTCATGTTGTCAACACAGATCTTTTCTACACCATGCAGTCTTAATTACATTTGTCATTAAGTTATTTTTTTCACGAAAGGCTTCATGTTGATCCACAGAAAAAAACTGTCTTCAAGCCTTTGAAAGTGTGTCACTGGTGACGTGTAACAAAGCAAGCACTGGGAAAGAGCATCAGCTTGGCTGATGATCATGAACACCTTGAAGTTACAGCATCCTTGTACCAGGAGTCATGCTATTTTCAAACGAATATGCCTTCTGCACTGTCATCAAGAAACGACTGCTTGCTTTGCTGATCCTTTGTCCGAATAACATGTTTAAATGTCCTATGTATTAAACCTTTTTCTTCTTTTTTTTTCTTGAGGTTTTTGTTATTTCTTTGCCATTTTGTGTGATCCTCTCCATGCGTGAACGATCTGGATTAGTTCGACTGTATATATGCATGTGGAACACAAGTTGACTGCTGATTTATACTAAGTTCCATTTTATTAAAAAATGTTTTCTGCATGTTATTGATCCGACGAAACGGTTCATTGCTTTAATGATTGTCGAGCTGCAAGTGAAGTTTTGGGCAAGAAAACCAAAACGCTGAGCTGAAGGTCAAGCCTTAATTCGTTGAGGGTCCCTATTTGAGGAATGGTGTTTTTCAATAAGAGTGCCATAATATTCATAGAGCATGCTCATTGTAAAAGATTTCAGATCAGATCTTAACATGGCCATTAATATTAATAGTAGAGTAAATAGAAGCAGTTGAACTGCTGTGTATTTTTCCATCCCAGCGCTTGGCGTTCATATTATCCGTAAAGGGGGTATTTTTCCACATCACGTTGATTTGCCAGCGTTTCCATACAATCAACCTGAACAAGTCACCTCACTGTTCCACTCCAGTCACACAGCTGCTCTCAACCATCCCTCCACTTTGTAAACAGCCGCATCATTTGGCATTCAGCGCAGGTCCTCAGCCAGCCGAGCAGCCTGCCTTGCCGCTCTTGTGTGTCCTATCTATCGCTTTCACCGGATGGCGTGTTTCACTTCGCCTGACTTAATGACACAGCCTGACAAGGAGGGCAATTACTGGTTTGCCATGCTGCACAAAAAAGCAAGGCTCATCTCGGTAGACTTGTTGTCCAGAAGCCTCAGGTGTGATTGCCGAGTCTCTTGCGGAGACATGAAATGAGCTGATGGTGAATGTGATGACCGTCTGCTCCCTTTATTGCATCTCATGTCTGGATTTTGGTTAAAGCCAGAATAACATACACTGGAGTGTTTCATAAGGGGTTTGGGGCTCAGTTTCATATCTAACCACCATGTTTCATCATAGTCAGGCCACGTTACTTGATCTTGAATAGGGCGGGGACAGAGAGGTGGCCAGAGGTGACATGAAACCCCCAGGAAGAGTGGTGTCTAAACCATAGAATTCAACTTTGGGCTGGTCACATGATTCCACTTGGCCCAAAAAGACCCTTTCCCTCAGACTTGCATTGGGAAAGTGACATCCAACGCTGCAACGCTGTTCCTTTTAAACATCCATGAGAGTCGGAGGGCGATAGGTAGTTTGCTGATTAGGATCATGGATCTATGACTGAACAAGCATTCAAGGGCCGTGACTGAGCATGTCTTGTTAAAAAGTCAATGAAATGACTACAAACAAACGTATAAAGGACCTCAATGACCACAAAGAGGAGCTAAATGGCTACATAGAGATGCAACAACTGCAAATAGATAAAGAAATACTACAAAACATGCAAAAGGACTACTAAGAGAAGCAAAATGACTGTAAAGAGATACAAAACAACTACAAAGAGACAGAAATACTACAAACATGCAGATGCAGAAGGACTTCAAACACTGCCAGATCAGTCATTTCGTAGATGTTTGAGGGGTGGGCCTCCACATGTCTGTGTTCAGGGTCCCATTTTGTTACATATAGAAGCAATTTTTTTTGTTGTTGTTTTTTTGTTGCGTTGTTTCATATTAAATTTTATTTATTTGGCAGTCATTTATTTCACTGAATAAACAATGTAACTTTTAATAAAGTGCTGTTTTATTGCCAATAACTTGAAGGGCTTCAATTGTCTGAAAACATTTCTGTTCATTTTACAAATTATGTAGCAAATGATTTACCTTTAAAAAAGAAAAAAAAAACTCAATCAATAGCTCATCATGGGAAATTGCCCCCAACACATCACCATAAAATAGGAAGGAATGTGAACAGATCATTATTGCTCTGAGTTTACCTGAATGGGTTTACTGGTGTTGCCCACACTTTAGCAGTGTGTCGATGACCCATTATTTCACTGCCTTTTAATCTTCACATTGAACCAAGCCACATCCACGCCTTGCTACCGATCCACTGCCCTCTCGTTGGGATCGTTTCAGTCAGTACGCTCTCACTGCAGGTGGCTGTTCCTACTTCCTACTGTCTTGAATCAATATGCTGAGCAAGCAAGGGGACGAGTGGGAGCATGGGCTCTGGATGGCTCTCTGGTGATGAATCAATTGTTTTCCCTCATGCGCCATCTCTCTTCACCGGAGTGTGTCAAACACCTGCTTACACTCACCGTGCACAAAGCACAAAGGAAGCTCTCCAGCCGTCCGTGACCCCCAGGTCATTACCGCCATCCGGCTGTGGTTTGGGTTTGTTGGTGAGTCTCACTGGAGCTCTTATACTCGTTGCTGGTTATTGCTTGTGTGCATAAAAAGTCACCCAGGGCATCAATAACATTTTTTTAAAAAAATCCCCCCTTCCCCTCCTCACAATCTCCCACCAGCCCCGTGGTTCCAGCAGCGAGTTCCTTCTTTCATCCTCTTCCTCCCTAAATTGAGCATTCGCTCCAGTGCATGTTAGCACTTGGATGCATGGCTTCAGGGCGCAGAGCTGCATTTCTGCTCGTCGCTATCTGGTGGGAAGCGAGTGGGATCCAGGCAGACTCAGATTTGCCTCTGGTGGTCTGAAGAGAGAAACGGTAGCTCCTTGACAGCGCTGCCAGGCCGTGTACGTGCGTGTGTGTGTGTGTGTGTACGTGCATGTGTGTGTGTGCCTGTTTATCACTCTCCAGCAGGTCCTGCACTGGGAGAGGAATTCATTTACAGTACAAGCTTCTCATTTGACTCTTGGTGTTTGACCCAGGGGTTACTGAATAGAGCTGCAGCCTCGCCAGACCATTTGTGGCGATATCGGTCCTAAACATTCATGTTGTTGAGCAGCTGCTGCTCATTACAAAACCAGGTCACGGTATCAGTTATTTAGATGCTCAGCAGTATTCTGTTTAGCTGCTCGTTTGATGTTACACTAAGACAGCATGACATAAAGAAACGTTGAATAAACCAGCCGTTTTGGAGGCCGTGTGTGTGTGAGCTTTTGAGCTATTCTGTATTTAAGGTTTTTTTTGTTGTTTTTTTTGGAAAGATTATGTTATGTGTGGCAGAAATGATGCTCTGATTTTACAGATCCCACGTCTAATGCTTCCAAATAAAACCCAAAGCAAACTATTTGAGAAAAGCCAAACATTTGACATTTACCATCTCATGCTAATAGAGTACATTTATTTTTTTTTTTAGTTTGCAAGTTAAACTTGTTCAAATTAAACTTGTGTGTGTGTGTGTGTGTTTTCTCTCTCTCTCAACCCTTCTGCTAATTCAAAGAGAATTGCCTAATGATGATGGTCTCCTTTAAACAGCATCTATGTTTAGCCCACTTTGCACTTGAAACATCTCCCACCCTTTCTCACGGTTTAAAGGGTGCAGCGTTATCACAGCTCACTTCATCCTCCAGCAAAATGTGATTTCCTGACTGGTGTTAATTTCACCTAACATCGTGAGAGCAGTCCCTGCATTGTGCATTGTAAAAAACAAACAAAAGTGTTTAAATACAATTTAATGACTTTAGGGACATTTTGAGGTACTTGCACATTTAAACACAAAACAGGTAATTTATTTCCAAATATGATAAACTGCTAAACAACATGATTGCCAGATTGCCCTGTGGTGAAAATGACAACCATTCCTCCCCCTTTTTTTGCAACATGTATTATATATATATATATATATATATATATATATATATATATATATATATATATATATATATATATATATATAGATATATGATAGAGAGAGAGAGAGAGAGAGAGAGAGAGAGAGAGAGAGAGAGAGAGGAGTACTTTCCATATAAGGTCATTAAACCAGGATCCATGTGAAAGCCTGCATCATTGCAGTTGGTAATTGGTAATGTAATTAATGCACATTCCTAAATTCCTAAAGTCATTTAACAGAAAATCAAAATACCACAAGCCAATTACAGTGAACACCGGTAATCCAGTCCTGCTCTGAAGTTTGTAAAATGATCCATCTCAAATCCAGCTACTATACTAAGAACATGCCTATGTTGATGACATTAATAATATGTTTTGATAGCAAGTGTGTTTTGCTGAACAATATATATGTACATTTACTTTAATAAAATTTTGAATTGATCTGTAATGAATATTTACATTGAGGTGTTGCTACTTTTGCTCACGGCGGGATCTGACTTCCAGTAATGTAAACTTAAGTATTATTCATTTAGTAAAGCGCTAAGCAAGATAGTATAATTAAAGGAGAAATCTGGTCATTTTTGACCCAATTGTCGTTGTCCCCAGGGTCATCCCGACTTATTAGAAGCAAAAAAACAGACAAAAATTGACTTGACCTACCCCGAGATGTGTACCTGCCTGCCAGCCTTCCAGAATAGCTCCAATGCTAACAAATAGGGGCAAGTGTGTGTTTTTGCATGGAGTTACTCACCTTAAATCATCCAGCAGACATTAGCAGTAGATAGCCGAGCGCGCGCTCGTCCCTCCTACTCACCGCAGGAACAAAAACATTTTCCTCGTAGTTTTGATTTTGTATCCATGAAGAAACGATCGAGCTTGAAAACAGCTCCAGAGTGAGGACATCAGACAGGAACTTGCGCAAGACTTGCATTGTTTTGGCTATGGGCTGCTGTTTAGCTGGAAGCAATTGTTGCTATGTTGTAACATAGTCATACATATGGACATAACAGCTTCATGGATTTATTACAGACATCAGGATTGCACTCCTCCATCGATTTAAGGTGAGTAACTCCATGCAAAAACACACATATTTATGTCGTTTCGCCACACTATTTGAGCTAAACGAGCGCTGTTGTGTCTCGTACGGACCCAACTTGTGTTGCATAGGTCTTGGAATTATTTTCTTTCTGAGGCCCAGAAAAGCAGATAAAACTTGCATTGGAGCGAGTCTGGAAGGCTGCCAGGCAGGTACAGATCTCAGGCTAGGTCAAGTCAATTTTTGTCAGGTTTTTTGCTTCTAATAAGTCTTAATGACCCTGGGGACAACGAAAATGGGGTCAAAAATGACCGGATTTCTCCTTTAAGTATTTTCATTTTATGCTACTTGATGCATCTACTCCTTTGACTTCTTTATAATTAACAGCATTAGAAGCTTAAAAGAAAATTAGAATTAGAATTAGAAAATTAAGATTTAAGACTTTACTAACATCCTGTGAAGATGGAGGTTTATTTTAACACAATGCATGTAACAAGTGGAAACAGACGCCATGTCCAAAACTGACATTACAGCAAGTATTGTAATTTGACGAGTGAGAATCATTTTGAAACACGATCCATGCATCGGTGTTCCCTCGCAACACTCATGACCTTTTCTGCATTAAAATGTCACATTGTCTCTAATATCCTGCCATCAACTGTCTTTAATCATCTACCTATGTATGAAGCAGTCATAACCTCTTACCCTGACATGCCGCAAAGACAGTCACCATGGTCAGTACGACTAGTCCTTGGCATACAGAATAGATGATTTCTAAGAGGAATGGCAAACTAATGGCGGGTAATTTCAAGGGGAATAATCCCCAAGAGAGAGGTTTTCACTATCATTATTGGCACTAGTGGTGGAAGTACCAGCAGAGAAGTGCCGTCATGGCCGTGATTACTTTAAAGAACACCCTCTTGGGCATAATTTCTTTGACACTTCAGGGAATTAGCCACGTGCAGCGTGAGAAGGATAGAAAAGTAACTCACCTTGTGCAACTTGATTCAGCACGGCAACCGGATTCTAGTTTTTGCAGAGATGCTTTGGTTTATGGGATTTATCTATCTATATGCCTTTGAGCAATCAGCTTTCGAAAGAAGCGATGGAGGACGAGATGGTAAGCAACACAGAGCCACACCATCATCTCGACATGAATAATTGAACAGGGGACTGGGGAACAAAGACGTCAGGAATCAAAAGGGAAAAGCATCAAGAGAATTCGGAACTTGTCTAGAAAGTGATGTCATATATGCATTCGGTTTGCATGAACACCGACGCTAATGTTTGTGTGGCATTTTGTGTCATTGCTATTCAGAGTGAGATCCACCGCCGGAGACAACAAAAAGCTTTCACGACCACCCGGTCTAAGATGACCTCCGCTTATTGTTGCCTCAATGTCAGCGCATCTTTCGAGATTTTCTCTTACTCATTAGAGCTTTTGTATAAATCTGAATTCATTTTTGACACCCCTGACACCTATTTTATTTTTATTTTCCTTCACAACAACTCTGAACACTCTCAATTAATTCCACTGTGAGCCCTTCTGTCAATATCCTGAGCAACAACCTTCACACTGACTCTGGTGTTCACTTGGAAACGTGAGATCACTCTTCCACTGTTAAGATTTGATAACAGAACCGATAACAGGAAGATATCTAGTGAGCCATCTCAGTCTCTCCACACCAGGTTCCCAAAGGAATAAAAACTTTGCTTCCTCTGAAACCTCCCCGTTTTTGGAATTTTATTCAGAAGCATTTCGGCGATAAAGGGAAAGCTGGGTTTTCATGGATTGAAAGATGGACCATGCTCTCATCTGAAAATTGTGATACAGATACAGTTTGTCATGCAATTTCTGCTCCTTGAGGTGCTCCATCACCAGCGGAAAGGCTTCTACCTTGAAAAGATAGATTATGCTTTGTGGGAGGCAGGCAGGCATATGGAAGATGCTGCATACATACAATTAATCTCTCCTTGGACTGGTGCTATACTTTTGTGCAGCGACCTTAAAGAGCCTGAAAACAAGGCTCCTCCCATTTTTGAGATTCATCAGATGTGGATTTCAAGATGGGTTTGTACGCCTACTCTTAAAGGAATAGTTTCACATTGTGCAATATCCCAAGCCGTCAATTATATTCAACTTTACTATCATTCAAACAGGTGAGTTGGATAAATATTCATCCCCCATACAGTTAACGTGGATAATAAGAAATAATCTGAGACACAACTTAATTTAAAACCGAGGCTATTTTACATTTTGGTGTTTGTACAGGAAAGAAATAACATCTTACTTAATGAGTCATAGATGTGCTGGTGGGTTTGCTGTTTCCACTTGTTTCCGGTCTTGATGCTCAGCTAACCAGCTGCCTCCTTAAACAGTTAGAAAGTGGAATTTGACATCCACGAGAATGTGACATTCCAGGTGTGTTTACCAAGTCTGATATCGCAAAATATGATCTGAAACACTTAGAATGATGTAGATGACTCTTTCAGTGAAGATGGGCTTGTTGTCAGAAAGTTAACGTGAGTTTACATTCTCATTAACTACAAAACCCAAAAATGAGATGAGGTGTTCTTCTCACGAAATAAAAAAAATATCTGGAGTTCAAATAAACTACACCAATCATGCTAGAAAATGTGTACGCACTTTAAATTCAGGGTCTGATCTTAATGTGTGCAATGCGCCCAGCCAGGGATACTAGAGCTGACACACCTTCATTTTTTAATTCATAAGTGAATATTAATCGACTGCAGCCCCAGCAACTGAGGAGAACGGATTAAAAATTAATAAGGTAAATGTGATTAAATGAATAACATCATTGAGCTTTGCCTCAGCGGTGTGATTATGTCCGATTGATATTTTTTAGGGCTGAGGCAGAGAGTTGTTGTTGTTGTTTCTCTTCTGTCTCCCTTGCTGTTATTTGTCCCGGTGAAGTTGGCTATCATTGTGACAGTAGTGGCCTCAGATGCCCAACGTATATCACACACTGCATTACATATTCATGACGGTGATCAATAATTAGCCACTCAGTGGAAAGTTAGAAGCTGTGTTATGGAAATGAACACAGTGGATTTGACATCTGATTAAAAAAAACACAAGGCTAGCTAATCAATACTTTTTAAAAAGGGATGTGAAATGTGGCAATGACAAACCAAACTCTGTGGCTGTAGGAAGCTTTTCAGCCTCCTTAATACTGATACTACAACATACTACAACTCAAATACAGATACTACATCTCAAATACAGATTCAACAGCGTCTCAGGATTATAAACCGGCTTCCCACAAGCAGTTGTACATCCTGATATTTTCTCAGCGTAGGTGGAGACCAAAATCGAGCTACAAGAGAGGACTTACATTCTTCAGGTGGCTAGAAACAGAACTGAGTGTGTATGGTGCTCCTTGTCTGCTGGATGCATATTGTTGCTGCTTACATCTCCGCAGTAAAGACTTCATAAGGGTGTTAGACATTTGTTGAGCTCTTGTCATGAATCACAGATCCTGTTCCACAACATCGTGGATAATTGCAGTAAGATGAACTTACGACCCTTTCACTGTCCATCCAAATGCCTGCCTGTCCATCCATGTGAACATCGCGCTCCCTTTTAATGTTATTAGCCACAATTGAGCTTGAGACATTTTCTCCTCTTTCTTGAGGGGAGAAAGAGGGAAAATGGACGTGATTAAAGCCCATTGATTGTGAGATGTCTTCGCGAGGCATTGAGGAGTACTCTAAGTGCTTGCCGATGCCTCATTTGGAGTGGAGAGGAGGGGATAATGGATTCCATCTTGCCAATCGTGCCTTTCTTTATGGTTTGTGACAGTCGGGATGTCATCAGTTTGATGGCCCTGTTGTCGGTCAGTTGTGACTCCTCCACGCTGACTTCCATTGCTGCATCTATAAGAGTCTTTTCAGGGCTGCACGGTTACTGACAGCAGAGCCAGTGAATAGGTAACAAAGACACTCCCTGCTCTCAGCGATTCAAGCTCATGAAGAGAGGAATGTGCCAGACCATGATATGATACCTCTGCTTCCATTAGCTTTATTAGAAATGAGTGCAAAATGACTTCCAATTAGGGTTTCCTAGACAACCTACTGGCTATGCATAACAATATCCGTTGCCTCTCAATCCCCGCATTGGCATCCACTGTTTTTGCACTTGTCAGGAAATTGTTTTGCCACTCCCCTGGCCTTTCAGAGGTAATTTTGTGTGCAGCTATGTCTGGGCCATTGAGGAAGGCAATTTGCTTCTATCTTTCTGTTCTCTTGCACGTGCAGAGCAGAGAAACAGCCAAACCCACGTGTATATCTGCTCTTGGATTTGTCTGTAGATGTGATGCGAGGATCCTTTGTTTTGCACTTTACCTGGGTCAGTGAGTGGGGGGTGTTATTTACGACATTGTTTCCGTAAGTTTATTTCTGATGTGACGTGAGTGCGGGGATGAAAAAGCAGCAAGATGTCTCTCGTGCTCCACTCGCCTGGCAGCCAGCATGCTGTGCTAGAGATGCCATGTCCCATGGAACACAACATCTGTTTCCATTAGGTCCGATTATAGCAACAGACCTGTCTCAGAATACATCAACTGAGTTCAGCCGTTACAGGCGTCGCATGCTGATGACTTCACTTTCCATCTGCCATGGTTTGAGTAATGGCAAAAGAAAATGTCCAAATCATTGGAGAGTGAAATGCAATCACGTAACCCCTCACAGTGGAAGCGCATCAAGCTGCAGTGCTTAATCTAAGATTTCTCTGAGGATTGAAATACAGCCTCAAGTTCTCTGTTTAAGGGGTTTACAGTCATCTAGGTGGGCTTTCCCCAACAGATTAATGTGTATCACAGCTTGAGTTCTGAAGAAACATTGCTTTATATTTATTCAGTTTACCATTGTGGACTCATAGCTTAGCAAATGTATAAGATGCATCCTTGCATCATATAATAAGATAAACTATAGCTATATCCTCTGAAAATGATATTAAACTTTTGTAGGGCAAAAATAATTATTGTCCAGTTAGCATTTTATCATCCATAAGTGGAAGGACAAAAATATCCAACAGCAGACCTCAGACAGCTGCAGGAGTGTTAACCGCTGTGGCATTCCAGCGCTGTCCAGAGGCTCTCTGCGGACTTCTGATTGACTGAGGCAATGTATAATGATGCTGGTGGGTAATGATGGTTGGCATGAAATGATGCCATTTGTATGCAGCAGAACCACTTACCTTGTGTTGGTGTCATAAAATACCGGGGATGTTTCCTTCCTCAACATTTTGTCACGGTGACACAACAAAGATGCATTTGTGGAGATTCTTCACAGTTACAATCCAATCTTAGAATATGTTACCACTGGAAATGGATATGTTGTTTCATGAAGGTAGGGTAATAAATACCTAACATCAAAATACATCCAATAAAACTACAATTTACTTAACGGTTAGAGATAAAATTAATGGTTAGAGATGAAATCTGTACGTTTAGAGCACAGAAACCTATCAAATGCCAGCCCATTCTTGTATAAATACACACATTTCTAAAGCATAAATTGTTTAAAATATGGACACAGTCCTTGAAAAGTAAAAGCTCAAATATTGTATTGTTGTGTTTTTTTATTTTTAATAAATCATATCCAAGACAGGCTCTAACAGGATGTAGTTTCTACTTTGACTTCCTGGAAATTCTTTGAAGGCTTCTCTCTTTGGCTTCCTGAAAAAAAAGTACCTTCTTTGAAATCATTCTTAGAAATAAAAACTTAATTATGTGCGTGGCAGACTAGCCACCAGGTTTCTAGCAGCTCAGTGAACACAGAGACTCATTTCCACTTCTTAAATTCTCTTATTTTTATGCACACAAACAAACAATTCCCAGATCCCGATGTCCACAGGCTACGTAACAATGCACCCGGCTATGACGCTCAGACCAAAACCACAGTCCGTAGTGTCTCAGTGTCGGTGTGAGCTCCGGGTCTGCCCTCCTCGGCCGTCTAGGGTGGGGTCTATAAAAGCTCGTCAATCACCCAGATCACCTGCAGCTGCGTCAATCAGCTGACGCTGCTCCCTGGGCCGCCACCACACACCTCTCTCTCTCCCGCCATTAGATCATAATGACATCAAGACAGCTGGCGCTCACACTTGCAGGAGCAATGTAAAAGTTCTTGCAAAAACACGGCTAGAAATTGACTCCAGATGTCAATGAGAAAGGTGACAGAGAGTGAAATAGTGGATCTGATCAACACCACCTTGTTAGTCATAAAAAAAAATGACACTCGCAGTTAATAGATTCAGAAACATGAATCATATTTGGGTTTACTGATCAATCAGAGGTTTTAAATCCAGGTCCTTTAATGTGGAAACATATATTATTAGAGAAAGAGTTAGCATTTGCAACTTTTTTCATCATAATTAAAGGACATTAATGACATTAATGTTCACTACAACAATCAACTTTTTCGTGCATGTTTTATTAATGCTTTCTCAATGACTGCATTTTTATCAGAGAAGCTATTGCCAACAAATTTGCACACATTCACTATTCCCTCAGGATGAACTAGGATGAACTGTATCCCTAAACGTCTTGCTTTCCTGACCCTGGACACTAATACTCTTTATTAGACTAATACACTCATTTCCTGAAGTGTTCTCATTGGTAGAACGTTGATGATAGAAAGGTCGACTGGCAGACTGCACCGACACCAAGTCTGAGTTGATGTGAACCTGCTGAGACGAGGCATTAGGGTGTATTCATCAGATGGCAACCTCCAGTTGTGAAAAGTGAAGCCAAATCTGAAGTGCCTTAAACTTGCATTGTCTCCACTGGCCATTAGGAGGCGACCTTGATGCTGTTATTCAATTGACTGAAACCTCAAAATTGAATAAAGACAAAATGATACCCGACCCGCAGTCCTGCACCGCCTCCACGTCCATCCTCCACTCACGCAGCTATCTGTGGTCAGCACGTCCTGCATCTTCTCGCGATTAGCCATTCAACCCATGATGTTTTAGAAAATCAATATTAGGCTACTTCATTATTTACATGAACCTTTAGGTAATATATGCGTATATTTTATTTTAACTGACCCAACCACAAATTATTTAAATATCATTAAAAAAATTTTTGGGGCCAATCACAGGGTTATGTTATGTAATTTTTGAAATGCCAGATTATACTGTAGTTCATAGTATAAAATATACTATCATTGAGCCACTGAAAAATACACGCAAGAATATTTATCTTTATGTGAAATGTTTTTCTTTACGTGTGTAAATAACTCTCTAAAAGGCAGACTTTGTATGCCATGTGTACTTTTACATACCGAAGGCCAAACGGCCTCAGACACCATTTAATAAGCAGAATAATGGAAAAACCCCAGGAAAGCCATTAGAGACAGAAAATCACAGGGTTAGATGGACAACAAGCTATAACACCATCTCCACTAACAGGTTTAAAACAAACACGCCCAGTCGGACTTTAATGCAGGCATATACATACACACCCTCTCCTTCCTTATAAAGCCTTGAAGTATCTGTTGTGCATCCCATGTGAGCACAGTATTGGATCTTTGTCTCGGCTTTAGCAGGACTGATAGCGTTGCAGAGACTCGACAAAGGTCTTGCTGATCACAGCTGCTGCATTATTGGAACATTACTCACCTATCTGTGAAAAGAAAATCCTTTGTCAGCGCCATAAACCCTCTTTTGTTCCTTTTCCCCACGTTTCAGATTAAGATGGCTCAACAAATGAAGATTTTGTTCTCCTTCAAAAGAACTCAATTTGGCTGTAAAGCAGAATAACTATTGTGTTACTATTGTCGTTTTTGCTGGGGGAGGGGGGACAAAAGGTTATTATGACTTTCCTGTGCATTTGCAACATTGCTGGTAATTGACAGCTCTTGTTTGTGGAGGCAGTTGGATGGGCATGAATCAACTTCATAAATGTCATCATGTTTAACCCAAACCATGATGTTTTTTTATGAAACCTAACTAAGTGGTTTTTGCTTTAACCTAAGCAAGCATATTTGTTTGAATTCACAATGTTAACCACACGTTTGACAGTTAATTAATTCTATTTCAAACCTGGAGCCGATCCCAGCTGTCAGTGGGCAAAGGCAGGGTACACCCTGGACAGGAGGCCAGTCTATCACAGGTCCGACATGTAGAGACAGACAACCATTCACATTCACATTCACACCTACGGGTAATTTAAAGTCATCAATGAACCTATCCCCATCCTGCATGTCTTTGGACTGTGGGAGGAAGCCGGAGCACCCGGGGAGAACCCACACGTAGACGTACAGAAGGACCCCGGGCCGACCCGGGAATCGAACCCGGGACCCTCTTGCTGTGAGGCGAGAGTGCTACCCACTACACCACCGTGCAGCCAAATTGTACCCAATGAAGACAAATTAGCAAAAAGACAAAAAGGTGTTCATTCATGATTCATGATGAAAGATCGCTACAGTTTGTCTATTTCCATGTTTTCATATTTCAGCTATAACCCTTTCAAAATCTTTTTTTTAATGAGGGGGGTCCTGTAGCAGCTTCAAAAGTTTCACACACACAAGCAACAAACCTAAAACAAAACTGCAAAAATATAAGAATAAGAATTTCAAATTCTATGGATAAAGTGTTGAAATAAATAGCTGAAAGTATGAGATAAATGGTTTAAATGAATAAGTAAAAGAGACCTGAGGAGTAAACAGTTGAAATTGTTCACTTCCCTTCCTGCCTTTGTGTGCTTTCCCTCCGGCCTGATTTGTGTCACCTGTCCCCCGTTAGCCTTTCGGTCAGCAGACCTCCTCTCACCTGTTCCCACTTCCCTGTTAGTCACCATTTAAACTCGCCCACCTCCTTTGTTGCCTTGGTTTTGTTCGGCTGTATTGTAGACTCTCTTTGTTTACACAGAAAGAAGTATATCCAAGCCAATCTTGACATTTAAGTTTGCAAATGATAATTCTCGTTACTGATTGAGCACATAACTTTTCATGTTTGAAAGGGCAATTAGCACTCTGGAGCCCACCTGCTATGCAGCCCAGAAGCAATGAATGGGCCAAGGAGTACATTATGTGCTCAATCAGATTAGTCCTTTCTTATCTGCAGCTTGATTCAGCTTTTTCTGGAAGAAACATGACCCAATCTTTTCTCATGCCTCTTATAAACCATGCAAAGAAATACCCTTTATTTTTAGTCCTTCAGGCTCTGGTCAGGTTCCAGTTTGGTACATTCAAATGTAAATGATTAAGAAACAGCTCTCCTTCCATTTAATTGTCACATTCAAACCTCTGACCCTGTGGTCGCCCTGTACATTAACTCTGACTGACTCAAATATTACCTTGGGGGAAGTTGCATAGTTATGTTTGGGTTTCAAATTTGAAAGTATGAGTCAGTCTCAAGTAGGAATGAGTCATGAAGGCTGTGTGCTTTGTTCCATGCTGACTCTGTAGCGACCACGCAGTAAGCAAATGTGACTTCTGGCGTATTTCAGTTGTCCTTAAACCTCTGTGAGTTTCCTGAAAGTCTAAGTACAAATCTGCCAACCAATATTACTGAACAATAAACTGCAGTCCTTACCCAGTGCAGCAGTTTTAGCAGTAGTTTGGAATAAATAGAAGACAAACTGGCTAGGCTACTTGTTGGCATGAGTATTTTCTCCATAGGAAGCATTACAATGGTAGCGATAATGGCCATTTAATAGCTGGTAACAAAAATCCTTGCAGTATCTGTTAAGGTCAGTAACGTACAATAAATTAAAAAAAATGTGTCCAAAAGTTATCCAGAACTGACAAGATTCAAGTTCTAGCAACATTACAATTGCCTGAAAGTACGATAAGTCTGTACCACAGCATCCATGAGTACATGTGACTTTGCAAAAAATAAAATAAAAAATGCTATACTCAGATTCTCTCCTCTCAAGCTGAAGCGCTGAAAGTAATTGCAGAACCTTGGACAGTGACAAGGGATTGCTCTCAAGAGACTCTTGTGTAATGCATTTCTGCTTTGTGTTTTCACTCTGCTTTCATAAGTGCCTGGGAGCTTCCTCTATAGAGGGACGACTCAACTTCACAGCGGCAGATGTTATGCCAAAGCCTTGAAACATGGTCGAGGTGCAAATGAGTTCTCGTCGAGAGCTGCAGCATCGTCCCATTCTTATAAAAGATCTCTGCATGAAAGGCATCTTCTCTTTCTGACAAATGAAGGGAACACTTAAATCACACTTCAGATCTTGATGAACGAAATATTCAAGTTGAAAATCTTAACTGCTGTGTGTTGTGTAATTTGTTGAGAACAATGAGATGGAAACCAAAATCAACTAAATGATGGCTGCATTCAAAATAACGCTGAATATGTAAATCAAAAATGTAAATCACAGCGGTGGAGCGGTGTGTATATACAATTTTATGATAAAAATAATTAAATGAATAGATACACAGATAAATAAAGTAATTTCCCTTTTCCCTATTACTGAGTTAAATGCTATGTGAAATGAATTTCACCGCGTGCGTCGTACTGTGGCAATAAAAATGGATTCACATTTCCATACTTTAGCATCACAGCTTCGGAGCAGCGCTTGGAGATGAAGTTGTTACTCTGCGTCTAAATGTAATGATTTAGAGGTTAAGGCTTCTTTTTTTCTCTTTGATTAACAGCTTTGACTTTAATACATAAATGCAACAGTTGGCTTATTAATAAACATATGTTGACAATGACTCACTCCAGCATCTTTACACACACACACACACATGCAGGTCGCATACATTTGAACCTACTTGTAATACAAATCTGTTCAACATATTGCAGTAATGATGACACAGTGCTTCGCCGTGCTCTGCATATGCTCCTCCATAATAATTTGAGTCGTTGCTTTGGGCTGATTCCTCTGCCGTTATCATCGTTATCCTCAGGTTATCCATCAGATGATTTGTATTCATAATGAGCTTGGAGTGAATTAACACATGTAATTATTATTGCATGGTAATGAGCATAGAGCCAGCCCGTGTTAACCAAGTGCAGTGGCGACATTCAAATCCTTTACAGAAGTAAAATGACCGATTCATTAATATGGAAGTACTCCGCATTACAATTAAACGTCCAGCATTCAAAATCCCACTGATAATTTTTTGTGATTGCTTTCACACTAAAAGTGATTGCTTGGACGAAAGCACCACATTTTTATTACCACGCCTTAAACAAAGGCACTGAAAATATACAAACACATGCAGTGCTTTGCACTTATTCCACAATACACGTATTACAAAGCACTAAACAGTGTTTCTAACGTCAGAGGCAAATGTCTAGAATTAATTCTCTCGCTCAGGTAAGCTCACATTTTAGCAAGAAATGTACAAACATGGAGGCAGTGAAATTGAGAGGAAGAGGCAGAGAGGGGAGGATGAGGAGGACCAGGGATAACATTGCTTGTGATGTGGACAAACCTCCATAAACCATCCACCAGCCCTAACAATGCTATTTTTTTGTGTACCACTGCACTGTAATTTTATGGTAATTATTTTTGTTTCAGTAACAGTACAGTAAAATATTTTATTGATTACTGCCCTGTAATTTTCCTTTTCTTTGTTTTGTAATAACCTGCAATTGTTGCTGTATACTTTTTTTTTTTTAATTTACTGGAACAATCTTTCACAGAAGCCATTATGAGAATATATATACTGTATATAGTATGCAAAGGGCTAAATTGAGATGGTTATTGATGCTTTAAAAGGTGCATATGTGCAGCATTTTGTTGCAAAAATGCAACTTTGAAAACAAGATTGTAGGGTTTTGATTGCAGAGTTCATTTTGACATAAAAGTGAGATATTTAGCTTCGAAGTAAGAAGTGTTGTGCCTCATTTGGCATGTGTGTGCAGACACCAATGTGTTATGTGTTACATAAACATAAATAATCAATAAACAGTGATTTCTGATTACATCCGAGGTTTGGACATCACTCGCCGTAGACCCTGACAAGAGAGAGAGAGTTGGGATGACATACAGAGATGACGCATTTATGACAAAACGATTTCCTTAATTCCGGCTCACTAACGCTAACGGTTCCTACTGATGCTGTCAATTATCACACGGTCTCAAAGTCGGGCTCCCAGAGGATCTGGTCTTAACGTGGGGAGGTCGGTCAGGATTGAGTCGGTGCCTACCAGAAGCTTCATTACTTGAGCATCATCTGGATCATTGATTTGCCCACGCAGCAGGAGGACACTGACCTGAAGCCTGTGATCACTGACTGGGATCAGCAGGGCTCATCATTTATCCCGTGGCATACTGCTTGCACTGCACTGCATTTCTCTGCTGCCGTCGTCTTCCTGAACACATCGCTCTGCCTCCTCCCAAAGCAGAGACTTAGAGGGGCGTGGTCCTCCGCAGATTGCCCCCTCCTCTCGTCCAGGACAAGGTGATATTATTTTACAAATCCACAAAAACCCCCAAAACCATCAAGTATAATCTGCGTACCCTGACATGTTATTTCTTTGTGCCATAGAGTTTTGTGTCCAGCGTTCTCCCTCAGTGTTTTGAAAGCTTGAACTCATTTTTGCCTGGTCTTTGGCTGCTTTGTTTGCCACGCTGAGTGATCTCCTGCGTCCCGACCATCTGCTAAGTAAAGAATGTTTTACATTAACTGCTATTGTGCCTTGAGTCCTGTTTGTGCCCAGCTTAACACACACACAGACGAGCCACACTGTTACACATGGTTTAATCTGCACACAGACGGGAGGATGGACAGCTGCCTCTACAGTGTGGAGCTGAATGCTCTAAAACCGTGGAGAGACAGTGGACGTCATGAAGAGCACATTGGTGATCTTTATATAAATGTATATAGCCTACCTATAATTACACATGTTCTTTTCACTACTTGTGTACATAACTGTTATTCTGTACCTGTTTCTGTGCGGGGTGGTTGTCCTAGGAGTTATTTCTATTTCTCTCTCTCTCTGTGAGCACATATTGAGATATGTAACACTGGAGTCAAAATCCTCGTATGAGCACATATACTCTGCCAAAACATTATTCAGATTCTGACACAACACATCACCTCCTACTGCCGTAAATTCTCACCAGAGCATCAAATGTGCCTGAAACCTAAAATAGTCCCCAACAAATGCACAATTTTCTCCCGTTGTCCAGCTGCTTTGGGAAATTATAGAGTTTTTTTATAGCAGGAATTAAACTATGATATATTTGTGAGCTTTTTTGAAAGATGTTAGTGATTTGCTAAAACAATTGTGCTTGGGGCTGTGAGGACGGACAAGGCAGGGAAGGAAGATGACAGATTAATGCATTAGGCCTATTTTTTTTTTTTTTTAGATCATTTAATGGGATTGTTGGAATATAAGAAAGCCTTTTTTGATTTGGCTTGACCTGTGACACACATACCTGAACAATTCTGAAAATGGCATTACGGCAATTACATTTCTCCCACTTACAAGGTCATGTCGACAAATTGTTTGGCAGAAATATATATTTTTCTCACTGAAATATCAAACTGGTGTGCAGAAAATAACTTAAAATTCTGCAGTCTGATTGAGCCATTCGTTGAGCCAAATGGTTCAATCAGACTCGCAGGCCTCCGTTCCCACATCAGAGAGCCAGAGTGGCTTCAAACAGGGTCTAAAAGAACCACTCAGAGTAGCTTTCACCTGCAGGGATTAACAGGCTGCTGGCCTTGCAGACGCCTTAAAGTGTCCTCTGATAAATTCTTCGGTGAAGCCACAGAGCCTGTATCCTCTTACGACTTCTGTCTTGGTTTAGAGTTAAGTTTTGAGCTCCCAAACAGGTGGAAAGATTGAGACGGGATAAAGCTCTATTTTCTCTCTCCGTGTTTCTGTCATTTCTTTGCTGAATTAGGAAAACAGCATCCATGTGCCGACATAATCGCCGTTTCCTTTGCCTGGAGGGGGAAACGCATCCATCTCAAGATTGTGATAGGCATTTTGAAGTTCTCCCCCACTTTACCCGTTGCAAACATTATCAGCAACGGCAGCATGTTGTTGTTCCCGACACAAATTCTGATCAGCCGGAGATAAAAAATGGTAATGCTTGATGAAGTGTCAGTTGGCTATGATTTGTTGTCTCATTAAAATATAAGTTTTTAGTTTTGTTTGTGAAGACAGGCTTTTAATAACACTGCTTCAAGTGCAAATGCAAAGAGCAAATATTAATTAAAAACAACTCATTAAAGTAGTCTGTGGTGGGGGAGGGGCTGCCGTCAAGGAAATCCACACACGGTGACAAAAAGAAACGTACGTCTCTTTTTATTAAACCTTTTGCAAAGGTGTCAGTACAGTACAGATTATCTCAGCCTGACTGAACAAAGGGTCAAAGTTCAGGAACACCTTTAACCACTCTTTTGCCCTGCTTGCCAAAAAACACTTAGCTTGCAGCTGTTAGATTAGCAAAGGAAGGTTGTCACACATCAAGGTCTTCCTTATTAAAAAACAAAGTGGTGAATGCTGACACAGAAAGGACAAAAGATTAGAATATTACAGTCGATCATCAGAAATCGGGAGGGTAATAACACATCGTACTTTCACACGGGAACGCCTTCTAAGCAAGTTGTACTTTTACATTACATTCCCTCCCCTTTTTTGATCATATTTGAAACACATTCCTGCCAGAAATACAACTACACACTGAAAAAGGAGCCTAAATGCACCACTAATAAAACAAATGCTATAATGTGTGAGTTATATAAAAATCGTCACTGCTTCACCTTTTACAGGAACTCAGAAACAACCAGTGTGTCAGGATTGTCAATTCACAGAGAGTCACAACTTATGAAGACAATTTGCACTTACAAATCATCTTAAGTATTGATTAAATCACATCTAGTTAATAAGGGAAAAAATGGATTATAGCATACATAGCCAGCATAATAAATCCTCTTTTTCATGATTACATTCCGTCGTACAGACCATCCATTGTGACCTGCAGCTTTAAGCCTTAGAGGAAAAAATAAACTCGATGCAATAACAAATCAATGACACTGAGTTCCTCTCAGGTCACACAGGCCTGGTGGTCTGAATGGATGGCCACGGTCTGTGTTGCTCCATTGTCGTCCAGGTGATAACTCAAGGTCGCTCGTCCAGAGTACCTGGAACCTGTTGGATCTCCAGCTCGCTCTTCTGAAGTCTTGCACCACCACCCAGTCTCCTGGTGTCAGTCATGCAGCTGAGTTGTGGCTGGTTGTAGCAGTACCTTCACATGAATGTTTTAACAGAAGAGAATATGTACACAGTAACATAGCATCTCATGTTCACATAAGTTGCTGGTTGTGTGGTCTACCAGTGCTTGGTGGTCTGCCAAAGAGGATTTCAATCTGCAGCTGAGGGACTGGGCTAGAATGCTAGAATTGGATTGTACAGGTTATAAAGAGAGTAGATGGTTTTACTTGGACTCTCCCATATAAATATATAAATAAATAAAAATAAATATATATACTGTATATATTCTCACCTCGACTGAAGTGTAGCTTTACATGACAAAGTACCACATGCAAAATGTACCAGCTCTCACTCGCTCTCTCTCTCTCTCTCTCTCTCTCTCTCTCTCTCTCTCTCTCTGCATTTCATGGCAGGACCATTATGTAAACTGGTGAGGAAGCAACTACTACAAAGTGACCAGTCTCTGAAGTGTCACACATGTTTTATCACCCCGTTGCCCCTCTAATGCTGCACCATGTCAGGGCGGGTGGGGGAATCTGGTAGCAGGTGCAGCGGGTGTAAATGGAGCTCTAATGTGGCAAAGTGAGTTACCGTGTTGGAGTCAAAGCGGAGCGCTAGAAATCTATCGCTGGCTATTAGGAACAGGAGACCTGCTTCCCCTCTGAAGCTGGGCATCGTTTATTCATTTTGCCACTTAACTATGAAGCTCGGGGATCATTCCAGTTATTCTGTGCTGCTGTTGTCAGCAAACAGTGGAGCAGGACGGTCATGAAAGTACATATTGTGTGTAGCCTTGTACATTTGAGTTGTTTACACTTTGTCTAGGTCTAGTTTCTTGCTCTTAAATTGGGGAATGATTGTGTTACAGCAGCCGGTTAAGAGAAAATAAAAGAATCCTTAATTAGTCCCACTGCTGTGAAATGCACAGTATTACAGCAACAAAGAGGATCAACAAGATCCAAAACAGAACAAAGTAATGAATAAGTAACAGTAAAGATATATGAAATCGGTTAAGAGTAAAACAAAATATAAATATGTAAATATGTTATTCACGAGATCAGTGAATTCACAGTATATACATATACATATCAACACCGGAGAGCTATAGAAACAATATGGAGAAAATATCAGAATAAAGTATAAATATACCACACTAAACTAGAATAAATATGAACATAGTATAAATAACATACGGGGAACATTAGACACAAGTGTGCACATTTTTAAAGTAAATATTAATTGAGAATATAACCATGTGGACCTTCACCGTGCTAGTTTTTTTTGTAGGTAGTCAGCCCATTAGCTCCGTCGCTAATGGGACATTAAGTTAATACAAGAGATGCAAATTACCATTGATCCCCGTGGAGCAGTTCACCCTCCGACTGATGAGGTTCACTAATTCTGGAAGGTGCAACACAACTAATTAACTGCTAGAGCGTCCTCCATTTTTGGAGCCTTCGTTCACTCGAAGGTCAGCGCTGTCAGGATGGCTTGATATTGATCACCAGTGTGAATATACGCAGATTTATCTCAACCCTACGAGCAAACCCACTAATCGCTGGCAATTACACATTAAAAACACAATGTTAAGTTGTGATGACACTCTTGACTTTCAACCCTGTGATGTGAAAGTGGTGCAGCCTCGATGACTTAATTATCATTGGTTGACTGCATACTAATTACTTTGCAAATAGTTAGTTTGAATATTGCTCCATTGTAGGCGATGTTATTCTGCCCTTATTATTAAAGATCCATTGTTGCCCTATTAAATACACATCAATGAGCCACATCATATTTTATTTGGACTCACCCTTGCAAACATTGCCTCCTGCTTAGAGCACCAAATGTGTATCAATCTGCAGCTGAAAGTTCACCCAGACAAATAACTTCACTCCTGTTTGAGTAACGTTGCTGGAAGCTGCAGTTGTCTCTTTCATGAAATGACTGAGCCTTTTTTGAATAATTAAACAATATATATATGATAATTTAAATCTCATCATCAGTAGGACCCAAAGGGTTTTGGGCTGACTGCCACAGACAATAAAGTATTGTTATTGCTTTTTGCTCTTCAATTGGATTTTTTGATGGCAAGAAAAATATAGAATAACGGCAGAATATCTCATTTCAGCGACGGTGTTTCAACAAAATGTCAATTTTTCCACAAGTAATTATTGTTTACCTGCTTTACAAAAAGAAGAAAAAAATGTTTTTACTGCAACATGAAGAAGCATAAAGGATCAGGTAATAACTACAATACATATTTAATTTGGTTTATCTCTATAAATTATCTCCAGTGGGGCAATTCAAAAAAGTAATCTTGTTCTTGCTCTTGATTGCTTTGTCGAATGTGATCAATGATAATAAAATACAGCAATAAAACATACACACATTATTAACTCGAAACACATTCAGTAAAATGCATCATCTCAGATTTGACTTAAAAACGAGTTCAGCTGAACTTATTATTAAATAAGACTATAAATCAACCCATTCCCTAGGTTTTGACGTTGTTACAGCATTAAATGTAAAGCGGACACAAGCACACATAATGCTGAAAGTAAGGCTGGTGAAGGACATTGAAATTATATTATATTATTATTGAAATTCATTCAAATTATTGTTATTACACTGTGTTGATTTGTTTGTTTGTGTGTTTGCAAGAAAACCATATTCTGATTAAATAAATATCTGTTTTTTATTTGTTGAAAATAAACATTTCTTTCTCTCTCACTGGAAAGCCTCATCCAAAATTCAAACTTAATAAAAAGTGAACAGTCTGTATTAAAACTCTTGCTTTTTAAACAAGCAGATGCAGGATGTGAAGATAAAACTGGTGACAATCCATAAGCTCCTGTCCAAACTGGATTTGTTATTCAGCGAACATCCCGACGTGGTTTAATAAATTCTGTCGCCTGCAAAATTGATTACTGAAACCTTTTTGTTTTGTTTGTCATTAAAGAGTAAGGCAGCCGTCCGGGGCCTGGTATTCAATCAAACCGCATGAATCCAAATGTCAACATCCCCTTAAAATAAAACTCATGCTGCCCCTAAAAAAATGTTGTCTAAAAACAATAAAACTGCCAGAGCAGAAAGGCAGGTTCAACCTCTGTGATGATTTCTTTTTAACTCAACGAGAAGAAAACATTATTTGTGTGTTTTATTTTCTGTGGAGCTCAGTTTCCTGCCTGTCACTCAGAGCAGCTGGAACCGATTTTGTCCACCGAAGAGTCAGAAAACGTCTGCAGGAAATGAAGCAGCCATTGTTTTTTTAGTCCTGTCTTTTATCTGGTGATATTGTGTCAGTGGTAAAACCTCTAATGCCTTTTAATAAAAGCACAGCGCTCATTCTCTCTCTTAAAAGCAACACACGTTTTTCTCCCTTTTGAATCTTCTCTCCAAAGTGAATTCTTATGAAAGCCATAAGTAATCATTTTCTCTTTTAAGTTTTTTTTTAATGTATTTTACTATGAACACATATCTCAAGGACAGAATCATTAAATGCAGCTAAGCAGTTCATTTCCCTCCCTGCACAGTGCAAATACCCTTCGGTACCGTTAGTCGGCTGTGTCTATTGAGCTCATCAAGCTTTTACCCTTAAAGTTCCCCCTTAAGAAAGAGAAACATCTTTTCTTCTACCTGCTGTGACCAGTCTCATTTGCCCGTGAAAATTCTCTTAATTTTTTTCACAGATGAAAAGGTGAAAAGGCTTATGTCGCCATGAGGCTTTTGAAGGTGAGTGAGGATCGGATCTCTTAATCTCAAGTAGGAGTGTAAATACAAATCATTAATTACGCTTTAGAAAATATACTTTCTCCTGCGGAGAAACAATTCACCGCGCTTGTCGGACACGCCTAGCTATCTTACAGCATGTCGATAAAATCCTGTTTGTTGGAGGCAATAAAATAGTTATTTACTCAACGCGTCCTGTCTCTGAGACGCTGGGAAAATGTCCGCACAGGTGATGCTATAATCATTACCTGCGGGCAGCAACGTGAAGATAAGGCAAAGGGCGGAAACAACAGCCTGAAATTCAAATGTAAGAACAAGCGAGAGAAGTAGATGATTTCAGATGTGTGTCGAATACAATAAGGTCACATTATGCTTATAGCTACTTGAGTCATCGAGCGGGAATACGTGCAACAGGCCAATCAAATTAGCTATAACAAGAAAATGACAAGGTGCAGCGAGGCAAATGGAAACGGGATGAATTCCATCTCTGAGTTATGTGAACAGAAAAGGAAGGCGTTTATTTTCAGTAGCATTAAGTGGGAGAATAGAGCTGATGTCACTGATAAAAACAAGGATGATATCAAGGTGGATTTTGTTCAAAAATCAAAAGACCCTTTAAATCTTTTTTTTGTAGGTCAAAATTGATGGGACGATTATGGATTAAAGCAATGGGATCATGCAGAAAAAGCCTGTATGCTTATTCTGGTAAATATAACAGGTTCATAGAGGGGACCTGGGGAGTTTGTGCAGCCTTTAAGGAAACAGCATAGTGAATTTTGTTTTACTTTTATTCTTTCTTTTCACAAGGTTGAATTACATAAACCCAGCGACTTTACAGTCTTGTAGAGTGCTTTAACACACCGTTTCAACATGATTTGCAGTGATAGGCGGTTAGAACAGGGAGGCATAGCTCTACTAAAGTAAACCCTGCAGACACTGATGCACACAAGATGTGTCAAAGACAGGAGGGATCTCTGCTAATGGAAGTAAAGGAAGTCCATTATCTGGTCCAAAATGATACTGGTATGGTCCTTTTAAAGTGATTTGAAACCAATATGAGTGAAGCAGCCTGTAGAAACATGGTATTTGCATACAGACTATTCTTTCATGCCTCTTAGTGTGAAGCTTTTTATTATGTCACATGATTTCTGCTTTTACCAAGAAGCTGTACTCTTTTCTTTTTTTTCTCTCTTTTCTGCCTGATTACATGTTAACACATTCCACAAGTTAAAAGTTCTGAGTGCACATTTAAGATATCCCTTTATCCTCAAGGGACTGAGGCAGCACTTCACTACACCCCACCGACTGAACGTATCTCTTTGGTCACACTTTCTCTGTCTCGGAGGCACAGCAGAGGTTTGAAAGTGGAGCACGAAAAGGATTCCCGAACATCCCTTCACAAACAAACCTCCCCTCTCCGATCCGAGCCCGCACCCTGCTCTGCACCTTGTTGGAATGGAGACATTACCGGCCCGGCTGTGGACCTGTGATAGACGCTCATCTAATACCTCGTTTCAGCTCCAACTGTGTGACAAACAGAGACCAAAAGAAAAACAAGGCAGAAGTTTGAATCCTACTTCTGCTTGGGTTCGTGACCTGTGGATGGTTGGCATTAACTGTTCTGGGTGCTTGTAGTTGTCACTCCAGTAATAGAATTTCATTTTTAAATTCCTGTTTCTTCCTCAGGCATTCTTGATGCATTTTATTTGGAATAGGTCCGGCTTTTAGAAACTCCCGACGTACTATTAAATATAATTAGTTTGCAATTATACTTAAATAGTAAGGTTGATGGATTTAGATGTGTGTGGAAAAGAGAGACTGTCCTCCAAAGAAGTTGTTTTAGCAAATGACAAACATGGACTTGACAAAATCCTCATGGTTATGCTAATAAATAGTGTGACATTTCCGTTCTCTGAGCAATATTGCGGCTTTTATTTTGTCGGACTGCAGTCGATTTAACGTTTCCGACATGTTCACATCGGACCAATGAAAAGGCATGTTGTTGACAACTTCACTTCCGAAACATTCAACATGGCAGATCGCTTAAATATTTTTGTCTCACCAAAATCCGTTTTGTGCAATAAACGAGAAAAGCACCATAAAGAGAATGAATTCAAGACGTTTGGAGATGGATTACAAATAAGCTGCAGTATGATGATGATGTGTATAAATAAATTACTCAAAGACGCACAGCTGGAACTGTTCACAAACAGACGTGACTTTAATTAAATTGAATGTAAAAAAGAAATAACTTATCTTATCTCAGACATACGGCGAGCGATTGCTCCACCAATCCACTCTAAAATGACTCCTCTGCTTCTTCAGGCTCGGGGCCAGCTGTGGCAGCAGTACTTCAAACTGTCCAACACACATCGTGAAGTGGGTTCTGAAGCAGCCATGGTCTAGTTTTAGCTCCTGAAGTTCTCCTCTCTTTTTCATTCCTTTTTATTAAGTAAAAGGAGAATCAGGCCATCATCACTTGATGTTGAATAGCCATACATGTCAAAATGGGCCTCTGAATTATTAAAAATTGTGTGCGTAGCTGTTGGTGTGGAAAGGCTTTTAGTCCTGAGTCTCCAGACCCTGCATTAGTCCTGAGTTTCCAGACCCTGCATGAGTCCTGAGTCTCCAGAACCTGCATTAGTCCTGAGTCTACCCACCATGCATGGGTCCTGAGTCTCCAGACCCTGCATTAGTCCTGAGTCTCCAGAACCTGCATTAGTCCTGAGTCTCCAGACCCTGCATTAGTCCTGAGTCTCCAGACCCTGCATTAGTCCTGAGTCTCCAGAACCTGCATTAGTCCTGAGTCTCCAGACCCTGCATTAGTCCTGAGTCTCCAGACCCTGCATTGGTCCTGAGTCTCCAGACCCTGCATTAGTCCTGAGTCTCCAGACCCTGCATTAGTCCTGAGTTTCCAGACCCTGCATGAGTCCTGAGTCTCCAGAACCTGCATTAGTCCTGAGTCTACCCACCATGCATGGGTCCTGAGTCTCCAGACCCTGCATTAGTCCTGAGTCTCCAGAACCTGCATTAGTCCTGAGTCTCCAGACCCTGCATTAGTCCTGAGTCTCCAGACCCTGCATTAGTCCTGAGTCTCCAGAACCTGCATTAGTCCTGAGTCTCCAGACCCTGCATTAGTCCTGAGTCTCCAGACCCTGCATTGGTCCTGAGTCTCCAGACCCTGCATTAGTCCTGAGTCTCCAGAACCTGCATTAGTCCTGAGTCTACCCACCATGCCTTAGTCCTGAGTCTCCAGACCCTGCATTAGTCCTGAGTCTCCAGAACCTGCATTAGTCCTGAGTCTACCCACCATGCCTTAGTCCTGAGTCTCCAGACCCTGCACCAGTCCCGTCTCCTTGTGTATCTGTGTTTCGTATGAAGGCGACGTGTGACCTTGGTTGTGGTGAACGTGAGTCTGAAGAAAAGCTTGTTGACATCAGTCCCTGAACTGTTCTATCACAGTGGAGCCTGCCAGCCAACGCACAGGGCGGAATGAAGGTCAGACTCTGCTAAATGCAGCAAAGCTTGAGGAGGAGAGCAGAGCACACTTGACTATGACCTCTTTTTGAGTGACAGCACCCTCTCAGACAAATTGAGTGTTTTTACTTCTGGTGACGGATAAATAGAAAAAAAAAACCCTGAAAATGAAGTGTGTTTGTGTACAACTGTACAGAGTTACACAACACACGCTCCTGAGTGCTCGTTTTACACAATACACGTAATTAAGAAAATTAAATGAAGACTTTTGTTTTTCACTTTAATTATATCAGCTCTGTGTTCTTATGTGTGTTTGATTTTTTAGATGATGGGTGGCGTTCCCCAGTCACTCTGGCCTGTGGGTAATTAGCATCAGCACAGCAAAGAGTATGTGATTAATTATGTTTTCCGATCCAACATTTCTTTGTGCTTTGATTAACAAGCCATCCATCAATAGCGTGCTGCCCAAAATTAATGTAACATGAAAAACAGCTGTGAAATACAGTAAGAAAGTGCATGCAGCCGGCAGTCCTCCATAAAAGTTGACTTCACTTATGTATAAAATCTCAGTCCTAATAACGGATCATGATTTTATGATGACACGAATGATGAATGATGATCTATGATATCTTATGAAAAATTATTTTGTTACATTCCGTGTTTTTTCCTACGAAATGAGCAACAAATGTTTGGGTTAAAATACTACGGACGTTGCGTTGATTTAGTGTGGAAGTTGTGTGACTAATAATTCAACGTTCTGGTTTCACAAGCGACATGGACAGCGGTCTTCTGGGTGAAAGTCCTCATGTGTTTTGAATGAGACTACGTCAGGAAAAAACTTCAGGGTAACAACAAACCACGGTTGTGTTCCTGAGAGAACTGACGCATGCTAACATGCTAAACTCAGATAGCGAACAGGATGTTAGCATGCTGATGTTGTGGTTTTGCTCCTCTGTGTCTAACAGCCTCACGGAGTTTCCAGCAGGGCTGTAGAGTCGTAGTCTTGTTAAGGTTTCAATGCTTTATGTCTCCTCTCATTTGGGAAGGATGGAGCTCTGTATTCAGCTCCAGTCTGGCATTTATACAAACACGCTAACCCAGCCTCGAATCAATCCAAATCATGGAGAACAGAATCATTCCTGCTCCACTGATATTGCCTTGGCCTCTTATTAACTAGTGCATCTTCTCCTAAACAGGTGACGCATTGACGCACTTTCTATGTAGATCATCTTCAGTAGCTGCACTGGTGATAATGGAACTCTCACAGCAAACAAGCAAACTTTGCCACTGCAGAAATGGATGCAATGCGGGACCTCCTCGCCAAGTCACCAGCCATCTTTCAAACCTAAATGGAGACAGCGAAATGCTCTCAGCGTGTTTGACTATGTTTCACTTTTCATCCCCTGTGAAATGTTCATTCAGCTGAATGAACAAACATTAGAAAGTGACAGACAGTCGATCTTTTAGTGTGTGGGGGGGGGGGGGGGGGGGGGGATGTCGTCCACTCTGTGTACTCGTCCTGTCACGTCTTTCTGGGCATCCGCTGCTGCAAAAAAAAGTCTGCTGGAAATAATGATTGCAAGTTTGAAAAGTTGATCATGGCGATTTGAAAGGATGTCAAAGCGTGAAAGGGGCTGTGAAGTGTGTGCAGCCTTGATGGGCTAAATGCCACACATTCACTGGTTTCATGACTAATGGTTCAACACAGAGGCTTTTAAGATTCCTCTTACACCCATTTGTCAAAGACAATTCACACAAACAAACGGGTGGACTCATTCTGATGTAACCAAGACCAATAGTTCCCATTACTTACTTTACTCAAGTTAATCCTGAACAGTGAACATTTAGTGGTATATTAACTTGGCGAGTTCAGATTTTCTGATTCTGAAACGTTTTTAGGGATTCATGGCCGAGCGGCACCGCTGAGGTAATATCCTTCGTTGAATTACACAGCGCGTCTGTTTCCGCTGTGAATCAGACACAGTATGCATTTAAAGCAGGTGCAAAAAAATATCAGTATAATAATATCACAAGCATACACACAATCTTCTATGAAAAGTGGAAACATGCATGTGTGTCCCATTCAAAAATTGATTGCTGAAGAGGAAAAACTCTAATTGTGTGAGGTTGGTTTTTAATTGTCATTGTAATTTGGTGGAATAAAAAAATCAATTGTTCATTTACTGGGGGGAAGTTCATACAACTGTAATCCATGAATGGAGACGATGACCCAAAGAGGTGAAAGAGAGAGAGGCTGAGGTCTCTGACAAAAGAAGTCCACCTCCTGAAATTACAAAAATCAATGTTAATACGTCACCCTAAATATGCTGAGCGGGCTGAACAGGGAGCATTTGGAGATTTGCTACCTACTTTATTGTGTTGAAAAGCTTAGAGAGGCCAGTTATATTAAATCCCTTATTTTGTTGGGAGATTTAAATAATAAATGAAGCGATGCATAAAGGAGGCTGAAGGTATTTGTGCCTCTGCGTTTTTTGTCTTCAGTCCCCCGGAAGCAGCTCTGAGCCAGTTTAATCATGTTTCAGGTCAGGTCTCATATTAGTGGGTCGGGTCAGGTCGGGTCCAGAATTGATTTCCTGATAACTGCATAAGCTAAGCTTCGCTCGACCATTATGATGCATAACACTGACCACTGAGATCTGGCGACTCATGATTTTCATTGCCCCATTCCTCCCTCAGTACTCGCATGGAAGCATCCTCGTTTGTTCTATTTATTCAGACTTCTCTTCAAGTTTTCACTGTTCTCTACTAGCTTCATGCTGCACAAATCGTGTAGAAGAGCATTGCGTAAGATGAATATGAAAAGCAGGAATCCGCCACTAAGCCTCTTCTGTGACCGCTAAGCGCTGGTTTCACATCATCTCCGTCCTCATCGTGAATCACGGCATCACTCTCTTTGATTTACGGTTTCAGATTCAGTGTTTTGCACGCTGAGACCGTTCCTTTTTTGCTTTGTGTGAATCTCAAAAGTGAGGAGATAATCCCATCACTTCATCGAAAGTAGGGAACGCGTCGACCATGCGTACTTATTCGTTTTGAGCTCCTGTTCAGCAGTAGGAAATGTTTTCCACTGCCAAAGCGCATGTTACATGTCAGTGTTTCAACGTCGTCTTGGCAACATATAAAGAGCTTAAGAAAGGCACCCTGCAGAGGCTCCAACACTAAATCAGGAGTAAGGACACACATCTGTGGAGAACACAGTAACATAATCAAGTGTAAATGTGTCATAGCGGAGCACGTACGTCTCTCAGAGCGGCTGCCAAAGACAAGAGGAAGCGTCCTGGTGGCCTCGGTCACGTCTGACGGCGCACATGCTCCAAACGCTGCAAACCGGATAAATCCTGCCTCTGTACTCGCTGTCGCTCCGGGCCATTGGAGGGATTTTCTTGGGGGAGTGTTCGGGGCTCGGCCACAATGCATTGTGGGGGTGCTGGTGAATCACGGCTGTGTGGAAGCTGTGATAGAGACGGTGAACAGCTTCCTTAATGTCAGCCTTAATACCCAGGCAGACATGTAGGGCCTAATCGAGTATGGCACTTCCCAGAGCACCCAAAGGAACAAGGACTACCGGCTCAGTTTTTCATCATTATTCATTTGTTTGGCGCCACTGATGTGCCAACAACCAGGATTACCAGCCCCTCAGTTCCTTTCTTTTGGTCATTTTCGTTTAATTTGACTGTGACATATAGTTTAATATTTTCTTTTTCAGGGATTAAAAAAACAAAAACCAAACACAATACCTTGCTGGCTAAGAAGGACCCTTCCAATGTGATTTAAAGCCTGTGGGTCTAACCTTCTGCCCTACTCAATATGAGAGTGAAAAGCTAACCAAGCGTGAAGAGGCTGCCTTGTCCGCTCACACACTGACACATTGCTGATTCATAAACAGCTCCCCCCTTTCTTTTCATCTTCAAGTTTGAATACTTGACACGCCAACGGACGGTGAAAAGATAGAAGAGGCTTTTTACAATTTCATGACGAGGAGTAGAAGAAAGGAGAGAAATGAAACAAACAGAGGGTGATTATTTTTTTAGGTGCCGGTCAGGTTCATTTCTGCTTCCCGGAGTGAACCAAAGACCGAGATTCTCTTTTAGGTTTCTTATTTTTTTGTCCATTTTTGAGGAAAACACATTTATACAGTGAGAAACAGCACATTTTATGAGGCTCTGCATATCTATTTGTGATGAAACTATGCAAAATCTCAAATCTACCATCAGTCGTAAACAACCAAAAGAGCTTACTCTCAGTATGACAAATTCACAGCAACTCCACTGGAAAATGTGTTTTTATGATTTTTCAGCCATTGCGGTGGTATATATAACTATTACACGGATTGCCATGAAATTCTGTTTCAGATCTCCTCGGCCAAAATGCCAAACTTCAATGGGTGACATCATGATGACTAAGTCCACTTCTCCGCCTCTCTATGATCACCACCACTATGACATCAGCATGGCTGCAGACTATCTCTGTCCCTCTATTTTCACAATCAATTTCAGTATACGTAGTCCTCCATGTATTTTTGGGGCAGTTAAAATCCTTCATATTTACATGTGACACTTTTCAAGGATTACTCCAGCAGTGCTCGATGTCACACGGGAAAGGATGACGGCTACAACTGGATTGATGGCTTCTGACCACAGATTAAACTGAATGACACGCCTTGAAGGTGTGAACAGAAGTCTGTCAAAAAAAATCTGTTTTAGGTCCCTCCTTGAAGAAAGCAAACATTCTGAGAAGAGTTTTCCTCTTAAATTCATTGATTTGACCAGTTCAGAAATGTCCCATGTGACCCGCTGTCACCCGAGCTTCAACTTCAAAGATGACAATTACTGACGTGAGAAAATGGGGTCAGATGAAGAACTGTCAGTAATCTGCTCTAAATGTTTTCCCTAATCCTCTCAAGCCTCAAAACATGATTGCAGTGGACACTCACAAAAGGCTTTTTCATCTGTCGGACCACTTTGTGGTTTAGCTTGAAGAAAGGGAAAGATAAGCTCAAGTTCATGGCATTACGTTTTCTAATTTGGACTCTCTACAGTGGTCAGTAGCCTTTTTCCAACAATAATAGAAATATCACCTCCCAGTCCTAGTGTTATCTTTAATGGGAATATTTATTCAGCAGCGGAGCTCCTTTGCTCGCTCATTGTTTTTGTTGAACATGAAACTTAGAATTAAAATGCACCTGAAACAGTGTGGAAACATGATAATTAGGGCCGGGACTTTAACACTTTTATTAAGATTAATTTATTACACGCAAATTAACGCGTTAAAAAATTAACGCATTTTAATCGCACTTATCGCTTATGGATGAGTTTCAGACGAACCGATTATACTGGAGCACCAACTAGCGTTCATGACTTCAGACAACAAACCACAGTGAACATGAACGAAGAAGAAGCTGATGAGACTGCTTTGGTTGTCCCCATGGATGGGAAATTTTGTTATAAAAAATGAACGGATGGAAGCGTCAATAAGAGCATGTTTGTGTGCAAGCTATGCAACAAGGAATTTGCATATCACCGCAGCACATCGAGCCTCAAGTATCACCTCAATGCAAAGCATATAGCAGCTGGCGTGGATGCTAGCAGGGTAGCTAGCGTGGACGTTGGCCTGACTCCGAGTACAAGGACCCACACCCAACCCACACTCCACCAGATGCTATTGCTACACTTAATGGCAAAAATTGCACTGGTCTGTTGGACTTGGTTGAACAAAAATAAACAATATTTTGTTGCCTAAGCTTATGTATTCAGTCGTTATTCAATGGTATACTAAAAATCCATGTGAAAAAAATTACTTGTCACTGTTCTCTGGTCAAATTTAGATGCAATTCAAATTTGATTAATTTTGATTTATTAATTACAAAGCCTCTAATTAATTAATTATTTTTTTAATCGAGTCCCGGCCCTAATGACAATACATAAATGCTGTCTTATCGAGTCTGTATGTTTCCATCCTGATCTCACTCCCAGGGTGTCAAATAGCAACTCTAGGTTAGTGGCCTTGAGCTTTTTGGTATCAATGTAAACTTTAGCGCCTGAATGAGACACAGCGAGCTTTCAACTAACTCCAATGTAAACCCATCCGTGCCTTTAGTCAATGCAGAGTGACAGATGTAGAATGAAGAGCAAAACAGTGTGCATACAGCAAGGGGGAGGTGGTGGATGGGTCATACAAACACAGGACCTTAACTCAGGGGACCAGCGTTCATGTCCTGTGTGAATTATTCTTACTGACATTGATCTGTAGCTTAAAAGCAGAGTAGCGTCGAGCAAACGAGAGACGTTTCAGATCCAACATACTAGACTTACAAGTTATGTTTCAAGTGTACTTATCTCAAGACAAGCCATGCTTTTTCTAGCAGTAGTTGTATTGCCGCCTTCTACATCAGGTCTGTGGCCTAAAGGCAGCCCTTAATAGAGACGCTTGGGGGCTTCTGCCTGAGTTGCGAAATATGATGAGTACTGGTGAGACCACGTTGATTATTCAGCGTTGTTGCTGATTATTCTGGGTAAGCGCAGCATGTTAAGTGTGCATGGGGAGGAATAAAACCAAAAGCTCAATGCAAAGCTGATTCCACATAGAGATAAAGAAGAAACTGTGTTACACATACATTGGTTCTAATTCAAGTTTTAATTTAAATGAGCAGAAAGGCTATTCATGGTTTCAGGGGCCCACTTTTCACCCTCTGCTTTCAAAGATTGCAGCACATTTTGTTATTTATTTATTTCTTGTGTCCTTAACTGCCTCCAGCTCGTCACACATCACTCACTGTTAAACACAAATTAGTATTGAAAATTGTAATTTTGCTCCGTGCCCCTTCTCCTATGAGCAGTGGATCATCATCAGCAGGGTCCTTCACCACTGCAGTTTTTCCACAATAATTAAATTCTCCCTTAATTCAAAAGATGTCCCATCAGCCTCACTTCTCTACTGTCAGTCATCCAAATTGTTTCCCAACAGGGGATTTATAGACCAACGGGAGGAATTTGTCAAAATATGGTATCGATAACGGAAACTTCAGGAAGAACCTGAACATCAGGCTGAAAAGGAGTGTTTTCCTTTAACTGTTTACATGTAAAAAAAATGCAATAACATAATGTGGGAAATTAACTGTAACATTAAGGTTAAAAATAGTATTCTACAGGAACTGCTTGTTGTAACCATATTATGTTGTTATTCTGAGTAACAATTTCTATTCTATTCTATTCTATTGTGAACTTCTATAGTGAGCTGGATTCTATAGTGAACTAGGTTCTATAGTGAACTGGATTCTATAGTGAACTTGGTTAGTGAACTGGGTACTATAGTGAGCTGGATTCTATAGTGAACTAGGTTCTATAGTGAACTGGATTCTATAGTGAACTAGGTTAGTGAACTGGGTACTATAGTGAGCTGGATTCTAGTGAGCTGGGTATTCCAGTGAACTGGATTCTATAGTGAACTAGGTTAGTGAACTGGATACTATAGTTAACTGGGTTCTATAGTGAACTAGGTTCTATAGTGAACAGGTACTATAGTGAACTGTATTCTATAGTGAACTGGGTACGATAGTGAGCTGGATTCTATAGTGAACTGGGTACTATAGTGAACTAGGTTCTATAGTGAAATGGATTCTATACTGAACTTGGTTCTATAGTGAACTGGGTACTATAGTGAACTGGGTTCTATAGTGAACTAGGTTCTATAGTGAACTGGGTTCTATAGTGAGCTGGGAACTATAATGAACTGGGTATAATAGTGAACTAGATTCTATAGTGAACTGGGTTCTATCGTGAACTAGGTTCTATAGTGAACTAGATTCTATAGTGAACTGGGTTCTATAGTGACCTGGGTTCTATAGTGAACTAGATTCTATAACGAACTGGGTTCTATAGTGAACTGGATACTATAGTGAACTGGGTTCTATAGTGAACTAGATTCTATAGTGACCTGGGTTCTATAGTGAACTAGATTCTATAACGAACTGGGTTCTATAGTGAACTGGATACTATAGTGAACTAGGTTCTATAGTGAACTAGGTTCTATAGTGAACTAGGTTCTATAGTGAACTAGATTCTATAGCGAACTGGGTTCTATAGTGAACTGGGTTCTATAGCGACCTGGGTTACGAAAGTTTGGCATTTTAGTTAGCGAACCTGATGGCCTGACCAAATTGTGAATGGGACAAGTGGATGTGGATGAACATATTCAAGGTCAGTTACACAATTATTCCCAGGGAGGCTCAGCCTGTGAGAAACGTTTGGCCTAAAACTCTAATTTGCGCCATATTGTCGGCATCCGATCTCCTGTCAGACAAAACTACCCGGACCGGACAGACAAATGTGCAAGAAACACACCATCTTACAACATATCATTCTGGCAACCGTGAAAGGTTCAGTCAGCCATCAATCTTTCTTTTTTTCCTTAATGCAAAAAAATAGAGGTCGTGGCTCGTGACGTAACTGGCAGCCTGTCGGCGCCTCCAAGATGGAAGTCTAGCCCGATTTCAAGGTAGACTGCCCGGCTAAATGTAGGAGCTGTAATTCATTCATCACCCAGTTAGTGAATGCACCAGAGATGCCCATTCTTCTTCCTAGGTGTTAAATCTGTCCTTCAGGGTCCCTGCTCATGACTTTGAAGCAGTCTGCTGAACAAGGTTTCCTCGACAAATCCACCCGCCACCGTGTGCACGTATCGTATCCCACACACTTCGGATCTGTCCTGATTAAAAAAAGAAGCTCGCAATAAACAGGAAACATAGACACTGTTAATTCTTTTTTATTACAGACAATTAAAGATGGATTGCAACCAGCCAGCACTTTCCGCAGTGTGTGCATGTATTATGATGCCAATTTGTAAAGACCAAACACCGCATTCAGGGTCAATGCCGGGTATAGATCTGAGGCGACTGCAGGGAAAGTGAGTTTATTGCTGTCGTAAATCAATTATGGGATTGAGGAGAAACTGAAAGCTTCTCACATTGACCCCTTTACTTAGTTAATCACCGTCATGCAGGAAATGTGTGAGAGCTGCTTTAAATTACAAAGAAAAGTATGCCATTGATGTAACGGATGTCAGACGGCGGCGAGGGAAGTGCGTGTCCTCAGCGAGGGTCACAGATGAAGGCGGGAAGAGAGCGTTCCAGCAGGAATCATTGCAGGTCGACTATCATGAATTCTATTTTATCCGTCACCTTTTGGACGAATAAGAAATGATATTGTTCAATATTTCACTCAGCTTGGGGAATATTAAACAGATGCTCAAATTTTTTTTAACTTAAACATCCGATGACGAATGGAATCGTCAACATAAGGGCACTGTCTTTCACTATTCAGTGTGTTCAACTCATTTGGTCTGGAAAATTTAACCGGTTCATTTCCGCTACGACCGCATGTGCAGTTTCATATTCAAGGCCAAGGCCAATTCCATTGGTACGCGCACACGAAAATGGCTGCGGTGATGAAAATGACTGGAGCTTGGAATCTCTGGAATGAACGGGGAGAGTTTATTCATCCGCTCCCCTGGACCACCATCGTCCAATCAGTAGTGAGACTGTCAAGATGCTCGGTAGAATCTTGTCTTTTTTTGTTTACCTTCCCTCGAAGTAGAAGAATTACTAAAATATTTAAGGGCCAATAAGTAGCATGTCAGGGGATTGATGAGCAGAAATTAAATATAATACCTTCCTTACCTTCCTATGTTTTTATTAGCATATAATCACCTCAAAATAAGAATCATTGTGAGCGTTAGAATGAGGCCTTCTGAGGTCCTCTTCAAAAAGTCTGCCATGATCAGACATCAAAGATGCCATCAAATCCTACGCACTGTACCTTTAAGTGGAAGGAGCAATAGCATGGTGAAAAATAATCTGAATCTTTTAATTGTGCATTCAAATTTTTACTTAACAGTATAAAGTATTGTACTGAAAGTTTACTAATTATGCAGAATTTCCTACGTATGTATTGCACTGGCATCGCTGGCTAGTTTGCAGATTGACCCTCAGACCTAAATAAAGTCTTATCTTAACTTATAATAAAGCATTAAAATGTATTTGTTCTATATGGTATTTAAAAAGTCACTAAAGGTCATCAAATCTAGCGAGAAAGTTGCAGCCAATGTGGCAACATTGTGTAAGTGGGGGCATGACTGTTTCCATGTCTGTCTTTTCTTATTACGTATTTATGGATACAAAAATGTAATCATGAATCTGCTAAATCATATATGACTATTTTCTATATATTTTCTCAAATTAACGTTTTTCCCGTCAAGCTCGACTGTCGTTCCCTATCTCCAAGCAGCAAAACGAAAGCAGTATAAAAATACATGCAGCAGTTCATCTTCCATTTATAAATGCAAGGATTCCTGATTAAGATTTATGATGAGATCTCCGATCACAAGCCCTTAATTACACAGAGAATGAAAGCAATATGGTTGGGTTGTATTAGTGTAGCAGCAATCAATTATTGGGTTCTCCCTGAATAGCATTAATTGATGTGAAATTAGCATCCATGCCTTCAGCTCTGAGCCCATTATCCGGCGATTACGTTGCAGAAATTAAAAAAAAAAAAAAAAAAAAAGAGAGTCAATTCATTTCAGTGATTTCACACTCCAAAAAACACACTCACAGATTTGGAGGGAGAAATGATTAAGCATGCTGCTGAGTAATGATAAACTTCTCAAGTATCCCGTTAATAAGAGAGGTCTGAGAAGTTAGTCAACGGGTGAAGCTCCTCAGAACATTTTGAGGAAGTGAGAAGTGGGATACTGAGCGATGGAAGCAAAACAACAATACTAAGCAAGAAAATGTGATATGTGTAATGTTGGAGCCAAATGTAGACATCAGTGGACTCTGACAAAGACAAAAGTAATCCACGAAGTTTGTTCGCTCACGTGGCACAAAAGTCAACCACCTCTTGGCAAGGAGAGCACCGGCGGCACTTGTCCCCGCCCCGTCCACGGCAGGACGGGGCTAACGAGAGGGTCAGTGATGGTGACGGAGGAGTCGGGGCCCTTGAGGGACGCATTACTCAGCGCTTTTATCGTCACCATGATAATCATCTGTGGTGGCAGGAACTGCAGGGAGGCAGTTAGGGCCTATTTGCAGCTCGGTCTACAGTGCACACGCTCAAATTAACGGTCTCCTGCAGCGTCTGAAGGAGACGAGGTGGTGGAGGAGGC
Organism: Chelidonichthys spinosus; assembly: GCA_029853015.1. Taxonomy (NCBI): domain Eukaryota; kingdom Metazoa; phylum Chordata; class Actinopteri; order Perciformes; family Triglidae; genus Chelidonichthys; species Chelidonichthys spinosus. Next base: position 7,986,279 of record CM056831.1, read on the forward strand.
GGAGGAGGAGGTGAAGGGGCAGGGAGATCATAACCGGCCTCTCATTCTTGATGGTGATCACCTAGTTTGATGGCTCAGATGGAATCATTTCATTTCGTTTAAATTATAAATCAGGTTAAGACGGATGGGTCTGGCATTCACTTTATAAAGGGAGTGTTACTCCCATTCTTCATCAGCATTTGTCTCAATTCCAACCAATAAGTGATTTATATGTTCAAGTTTCTCTTTAATCAAATATATATATATATATCAAAATAAAATCTTGGTTTTGCTTTACCCACAAGTACAATTACACGTCAAAATTGAAATTAAGATAACTCGGCACTTGCTGCTCTCAGTTTCTCGTTTAAAAAGCTCCTTAGCAACATGTCATAATAGACGTTTCTCGTCAGTGTAATCTATCAATAGGAATTTACAGGTGTCCACTTCTGGGAAATAGTCTCCTTGTTCTTTCCAAGCAATTACTCTAATAGAGCCATCCATGAAATTAACTACTGTTACTAATGGCTGCCAATGCTGCTTGTCAAAGCTACACAAAGCATCTTTGCAGGACGGGATCCTAAATGGCAGCAGTTCAAATTCAAGCCCCATCACTCGTGGTGAAAATGACATTTACTCAGGTACTGTATTTGCAGTTTTAGAGGTTATATTTCAGAGAAGAATCTTGTACTTTATTATTATTATTATTATTATTATTATTATTATTATATTATTATATATTATCATTACTTAATACATGCAGTGACAGAAGTAACATGACGGGGCAAAACAGACACAAAAGCAGGTCTTATGGTGGGTGAGTTTTCCTTCAGCGGTGACAAATGACATCCAATCCGTAGTCCAATTATTTTATGATGTTTTGTTTTGTCTTTGTTTGCATTTTTTTTTATTTAAGCAGTGTTTACCCTCCTTTCTCTGTCAGCAGGCCCTTGGGAGGTAGCTGACTGCTCGAGGTCCTAATGTTGTACTTTTTTTTGACAGTGGTTCCCAATGTAAAGGTCAGGATCCCTCAAGCGGTCCCATGGTAACTCAGAGGGGTCCAATGTGATCTCACAGAAATACGTGAAATTACCATTTTTGACATCAGGAAATAAAATGTATTTTTGTAAATTACCCTCAATTCATGTAACATGATTTTAGCATATTGCACACATGTTCACATTTCTATGACGTCTTTGATTGACAGGTTTGCACAACGAAACCAAAGGTCCAATGCTCCTATTTAAGTTCCCTCCATTATCTGTACCCAACAACTAAATGCTGTGTACGTGAGAAAACAATGGTTGGTGTAATTTGCGAAAGGAAAAATCCTGGAATAGAGATGGATGATATCACCTTAGAGGTACATTGATGTTTAAACAACCGTCTGTTCAAACTACATTAAAAGCATGTGTATTTCAGTTTGTGGAGTGATCTTGTGGAATGGTTTAAATTGTGAGATCAAACTAAGCCATAGCATTTTACAATTAAAAAAATGTACAATAAAACAATATTTGACCAATAAGGAGAGGAGGAAAAATGAGTCTGATTACATGATATGTCTGTTCCTTCTCAGTGTATTCAATTTCAATTTCTGGATGAATCAGATTTATGTTTGAAATTCCTTTTTTACAGTATGTTGAATGCTTGAGATAAAAAACAAACAACAATTTGCTTAACACCAAACAGTGTCACACACAATGTCTGCCTCGACTAGTCAACCAGTGAAGCATATAAGCTTTTGCTACGATAAGATATCTGAAAGCCGCTGAAGCAATTCACTGTGTGAATGAAGCAAGTGATGTTTTGTTTTCTTTATTGAATATATAGTAGACATTCAGGGCCACTTGTTCAGGTGAAGCACTCGGCTTTAGATCCTGTCCAAGATTCTTATGATGAGGTTTATTACAGTCTCCCTATTCCTTTGCAGCACATTAGACTTGAAAGGAAATAATAACTGCAGGGTAACTGCTGACTTTACAGCTTTCTAGTGAGTGTGGTTCAGGGTGTTCACATCTACCTTGGGTGGACAGTGAACAGCACTCTTAGCCCTTTTAATATAACAATCAATCAAAGGTTTTCTTTTAGGGTCAAATAGCAAAAATGTCCGTGGCTGGACCAGTCAGTTATCTGAGCTTAGTCTAACTGTGTTTGACTTATTGAATTCAAGGCTGACGCCTTGTTTACCGACCACATCTCCGCACAAGGACACAATACACGTCTGCAAAATCTATCCGATGCCAGCCATCATGCAATTTTTACTTTCTGTAGCATCTGCGCATGATGACTCCTGCTTACATTACATTTAAAGGAAATAGTGTTATTTTTGTAAATAAACTAGGTTACCGTATAATTATGAAAAATAAAAAACAAATTGTACTAACCTGTTATATCATTATACATGCTATAGTGTGTCATAATCAGAGTCATAATCATCTGAGGATGAGTCATTTGGAGGTTGTGTAGAATCTGAAGTGGGTGCTGCTTGATTCAACCATAGACTGGATAAGAAGTGGAAGCAGTCATCGTCACCCATTGGTTTGTGGACTTTTTGTAACCAATGAAAGGAAGTGACTAGAAATGGACTGTTGATGAGCGACGGGTGGATTTCATGAACACAAAGCAGCAGGTCCAGATCAGCAACCTTGCTGGATCTGGATCCATCTGGCTTCTGGTGTGAAGCTGTTAAGTTAGCTTCATAATTCAAGGTCAAATTTACAGCTGTGTTAAAGTCATCTCAGTAGCTAATTGCATTGGTAAGGAGGAAGCAACGCTGTGGTAACGACCTGTCAAACCCAAGGTTGCCCCGCCCTAAATCTTACCCTGCTTTATGGTCTGTTTGACTCTAAATGTGAAGCAGATTTACTAAATGAACATCATGCCGTATTGAAGAAAACTTGAAACTTGAAAAGAGATTGAGACCATGAACTCATGTTTATTTTAAACTGAGGTAATAAATCAAAAGATAAGTAGGGTCATTTTCTCATAGACCTCCATGCAATCAGACTTCTTCTTGCAACCAGTCGCCCCCAAATGGCCAGTAGAGAGAATGCATTTGCACTTAGTGTGTGTGTCCAGAGAAATGTAAGTGATGATGTATATTTATCAGATGTATTGTTGTCATTGTTACTGTAATGATTCTGTCATTACAGTGTGCATCAAGAGGAAGTTCAAGTACAGCACATATCGGTCCTGGTCTGGTACACTGTAAACCCGAACAAGTTCAGAAAACTCAAAATTTATGCTGTAACTGATTACGTAAATGTTTTTGAGTTAACATAATAATTTTTTTGAGTTACATTTTACTTAAAAAATATGTGTTCAGTTGACTTAATCTATATTCTAAGTTCAATATAATTTATCATTTTCCTTAACTTAATATTTATGTCTTTTTCATACTTAAATTATTTAAATTTAACTTTCATTAAATTGAAGTGCACTGTACTTAAAAAGTATTTTAAGCAGTTATTAAAACTTGTATGTATACAAACTTAAAATTTTACTTCAGTCTTACTCAAAAAACATACTTGTACATAACTCATAAGCTCATGAAAATTGTATTGATTTAAGTTCTGAATACTAAATTTTTACATTAAACACACACACAACTTCAGGTACAATTTCAGTTTGTTTTTATTTTGCATTAACATTGTTAATCCAAACAAGTATGAACAATTACAGCAATATTTCTTTAAACCCCGCTGAAAATGTAACTGGACATTAAACAGCTCAGTCACCTCCTGAATGGGTAAGGAGTCTGTATATGAGTGTGTGTGTGTGTGTCCATCTCCATGTCATGACATGACTGAGCATGTTAAAGTGCTTAAAGTAAAACATCTGGCAAGACTTTGTAAACAAATTAAAAGGATTTTACAGCTCATCAAACTGCAAAGCAATTTTAAACATAAATAAAACTGAAATAAATAATACCACTGGCCTTTGTGCATAAGTCTAACAAGAGCTCTTTCATAAAATAAAATAAATAAATACATTATTGTAAAGGGCATAACTCACACTATTCCGATCTACAGTTGTTCACTTTTTAAAAATGCAACCATGAACAAATGACCACTTGGTGGATAAGGGACATGTAAAAAGTGTGTGTCCTGCTTGTGCTCCTTCACATGCAACAGCTCTACACATTATAAAGGAATTGTCAGTGAATAAATGACAGAAATATACAATTGCTAACAATTAAAACTGTAATCTTTTTATAAAGTGCAAACATGATTAGGTAGCTTTTGTGGTTAGACAGCCTACCAGGTGTAACTTCCAGTCAGATGCTTTGGGCAAAAGCATATTCAACATACTGTCACATTAAGACACTAGGCACCAAAAACTCGCTTCTGTATGTGCATACAGACGTGTGCATGTGCATAGACACAAAGTGCAATGTGGTCCCATCAGCACTTTCTGGATGAAGGTAAAAGTGTAAATGAGTTTCCTGGGGTGGTCCAAATGCAATACATACATCAAACCAAACAACAATACAAATGCTTTAGCCAACCTGGGGATGTTGCTCATCACAAGCTCATCTTCTACCACAATAGCAATGGATGCAGAACTGAAGTCAACTGGACTTGTAGTGCTCTCGGAAACCACCGTGACAAGGGCAACAGGCGTGTCAGTGATGTCTGGCTCAGGCGAATCGTCCTCTGGAATATACAGGTTATATAAGGTTAACTTTCAGGAACTAGACAATTGCATTATATTAATATTTCACAGGTCATGACTGAACAGCTAAGTATTAGGTAGGTATTTCAACTGACTATTCTACTAGTCACCATCCAACAGGTAGGTATACATGTAAGTATGTCAATCATCGGGTCAAGGAAGGAAGCTGAAGGAAGGACAGGGGGAAGAAGGGAGGAAGGAAGGAAGAAAAAATGAGGGAGGAAAGAAGGAAGGGGAGGAGGTAGGAAAGTAGTGTGTGTGTGTTATTTCATGAGTGGTAAGGTCAAAAGGTCAACCAAATTATTAGCCCTCTGGGCAAGGTGAGGTCAGGGCTTTGTGGGAAGTTAAATTTAAGGATTACAGGGCTTCTATACCACATACTGTATGTATCCATATGCATCCACACTCACGCCTCCACACAGGGTTTGGAAGGTGGTTGCGTTGTATAGTTAGGCAGCTTTTAGTAGGGGTGTAACGGTTCACCGAAACCACGATTCGGTTCGACTTCGGTTTTTGACTCACGATTCGGTTCAAACCTCGGTTTTTAAAAACATACTGAAAAACCTTTTGGAAAACTTCCAGAAAAAATGTCTGGATTTTATTAAAGGATATATCAAGAACATGAACATTAGTTATATTAACAAGTATAACACTTCTCTTTAAACAAGTCCACAACAAAAACATTTTTTTTTAAAAACACTTCTATTAATACGACGGCGTATTAGGGCCACTGTCGAAAAAAAAAAAAAAAACGGAGCCGAGAGAGGTGGGCAATATTCTGAGATTAAAAGTCACAAATTTGCTAGTTTTAAAGTGGCAAATTTACAAGTTTAAAAAGTCGCAAATTTACGAGAAAAAACTCGCAAATTTGCCACTTTAAAACTCGTAACTTTACGAGAAAAAACTCGCAAATTTACGAGTTTAAAAAGTCGCAAATTTACGAGAAAAAACTCGCAAATTTGCGAGTTTTAAAGTGGCAAATTTGCTAGTTTATTACGCCTGTTGATGGTTATTGTTGGTTAATTTTATTTGGGCCAAATTGTCATCTTATTTGTGTTTATTGAGCAGGTAGTTTGCCTAAGCTAGCTAGCGGTAGCTTTCACTTGTTGTCATAGCAACGGTAAACATCCGGGTCAAGCTACGTGATTACTTCCTCTATGACCGCTAGCTTAGCCAAACCACCCGATCAACAAACACACATACAGTAAGATGACAATTTGGCCCATATAAAATTAACCAACACTAACCATCAAGAGCCATCACCCTAAGGACGTTAGCAAAGCATTGACACACGGGATGGATTAATTAGAAAGATAAAAGCTACAGTCATGGGAAGTTAGCTAGCATAAATGCCGGTTGTTAGCATCGTAATAAACTAGCAAATTTGCCACTTTAAAACTCGCAAATTTGCGAGTTTTTTCTCGTAAATTTGCGACTTTTTAAACTCGCAAATTTGCCACTTTAAAACTAGCAAATTTGCGACTTTTAATCTCAGAATATTGCCCACCTCTCTCGGCTCCGTTTTTTTTTTTTTTTCCGACAGTGGCCCTAATACGCCGTCGTATATTAATCTCTTAAGGAATACAAATAATAAACATTTGTCTTGACCAGTCTACACTAATAATGCATGGAATGTTACCAAACCTCTGCAGTAGTACACATAGGGTTTGTACTCACAAAACGAGGCATTTTAAAGTTTGTAAGTACATCAGGAGTTTATTTAAAAAGAACACTTGCCTGATAGCTTCTACTGCTAAAGCTACGCTGTTTGCGTAGACGGCACCGTGTTTACACAGCTTCTTCTTCGTTGGTGTTTCATGGCAGTCGGCGTTTACCCAGCTGTTTCTGTGACGCGAGTTTCACACCAGCGTATGAAAAAGTTTCGCCGATGTTTTATAAATGCTTGTCGACCTGATAATATAAGCATTTATGAGAAAAAAAAATTAAGCGAAACATTTTCATACCCTCGCGTGAAACTCGCGTCACGGTTAACAGCCAGGTATACGCCGACCGCTATTAAACACCAACGAAGAAGAAGCTGTGTAAACACGGGGGACCCACTAGCTCAGGTTTATTAGCCATCTTGCAGAAATGAAACTAACCGGAGGGACCTGACACACGTGTGCGGTCGGGGCGGGGATGAACCGAGGTTCGGGAAGATAGAATGAGTTTCTGACCCGAAGTCCTCTGAACCGAGGTTTTCCGTTTCGGTTCAGAACCGTTACACCCCTAGCTTTTAGTGTTGAAAATAATGCTATCCATACAAAGCAAGCAATATGACCTCATTGATACTAACAGTTCTGCGAAAGCAGTGCATACTTACATTCCACGTCTTGAAGAACAGTGGGTCCTCCTCACGTAGGTATACCGGGAGGGCACGTAGGGCTGCAATGCGTCTCATGTTGACATCTTGTTCTTGCTGAAAGGACAAGCAAATTTAACATGATGAACTTTGTTGCTGTCACTGTTGTCCGTATAACTTGATTTGGACCAAGTTGAACTTTAACTCACCTGGAGGTCATAAATATATAGGATGTCATGCAGCGCCTCTGCTATCATGCCGGTGTTTCTGCCTTCTGTCTGTATATGCCAACAGTGGTGTGTGCCGGTCAAGCTCAGCATAAAACTGGTTCCGTAGATTGACTTTTGTGATGCGGTGGAACTCTGCACAAACCTACAAAACAAAATAAAAAAACACAATAGGACAAATTAATTGGGATGAAACATGTTTAGACAAGGCAGACTGAGAAAGATGTGTAAAGATTGGTAGAAATGAGAAAGAGTGAGCCTGTTTTACCTGCGATTCCATCCAAAGAGCCGGCCATTTCTGTAGGAACTCCTTCACCAATTGATCCCCCTGAACGATCTCTTGGCGACGCAGGGCAAAAGTCATCAGTGTGACAGTGCTGCATCTGAGAAGGGCGGTCTGAAGTCACACAAGGGACATGTAAAAACTGTGTCCTGCTTGTGCACTTGCACCAGCTCTACACGTGATTAGCAACCTTGCTGGATCTGGATCCATCTGGCTTCTGGTGTGCAGCTGTTAAGTTAGCTTCATAATTCAAGGTCAAATTTACAGCTGTGTTAAAGTCATCTTAGTAGCTAATTGCATTGGTAAGGAGGAAGCAATGCTGTGGTAACGACCTGTCAAACCCAAGGTTGCCCCGCCCTAAATCTTACCCTGCTTTATGGTTTGTTTGACTCTAAATGTGAAGCAGATTTACTAAATGAACATCATGCCGTATTGAAGAAAACTTCAAACTTGAAAAGAGATTGAGACCATGAACACATGTTTATTTTAAACTGAGGTAATAAATCAAAAGATAAGTAGGGTCATTTTCTCATAGACCTCCATGCAATCAGACTTCTTCTTGCAACCAGTCGCCCCCAAATGGCCAGTAGAGAGAATGCATTTGCACTTAGTGTGTGTGTCCAGAGAAATGTAAGTGATGACGTATATTTATCAGATGTATTGTTGTCATTGTTACTGTTATGATTCTGTCATTACAGTGTGTATCAAGAGGAAGTTCAAGTACAGCACATATCGGTCCTGGTCTGGTAATATTATATTATGTCTGACAATGATGCATGCAGTCTTGCTGATATTTCAATTTCTACAATTTCTAACACATTCCAAGGTTAGGTTATATTGTCGAGGGTACTTTAATTTGTGAGTTTGTGTTTGCTGTAAACTTCTGAATATCTGCAGCTATTGAATGCTATTTCATGTATTGTATCAAAGTACAGTAAATCATGGTAAATCAATATTCACATCAAGCCTCGGGGGAACAAAGGGAGAGCATTCTAACAGTTGCACACTCCACTATTGTAACTGAGTGTATTTATTGAGCCTCTGCAACAGTGTTAATACTGTTAATGCTTCCCTGTGGTATGTGTAGCCTGTAGCATCACTTTATTATATGAGATACCTACATCCTCGGATCAACATCAGACAGGCAGGTATGCAGAACCGAGGCTGTGAGCTAGCCATTCAGCTTTTAGGAGGAGTGCCTCAGTCAGGATATTAATTAATCAATTAATATAATACCGGGACACATTCGATTTGGGGTGTTGGGGTTGTAGCAGGAGCAGATTTGGTTATCAACAGTTAATTATTAATGTCAATATGATTATCGATATTAATAATTATATTTAATATACTATCATGATATAATCATGAATAAACGGGGCACCACCCTGGGATCAGGGAAAAGATAACCTAAAACTGTATTCAGTCTCAATATAAAGGTTTTATACTCACATGCCAAGGATCGTGATCATTGGCATAGAAGCATAAAAACAATCTAACAATTAAAAAGGCGTGAAATTCAAGCACTAGCCTTCACAACCTGCTGTTATCCAGTGACATATACACAACAAGCACAAGAGACCGCTAGTTATAATATGATAAGTTTTATTAAAATCAGTAATAATGATCACAATCAATAACACTGCAATTAACAAAGCCTTATGGGGAGGTTTAGCTCAGGAGGTAGAGCGGGTTGGCTGGTAACCGCAAGATTGCCGGTTCGATCCCCGGCTCCTCCTAGCTGAGTGCCTGGTGTCCCTGAGCAAGACACCTTACCCCAATTGCTCCTGACGAGCTGGCTGTCGCCCTGCGTGGTTGACTCCGCCGTCGGTGTGTGAATGTGTGAGTGAATGGGTGAATGTCAGTCATTACTGTAAAGCGCTTTGGAGAAAAGCGCTATATAAATGAGGCCATTTACCATTTACCATTTATTACCTAACTACCTAACACACAAAGCTAAGCTACAGAAGACACACGTGGTGTGTGTGTGTGTGTGTGTGTGTGTGTGTGTGTGTGTGTGTGTGTGTGTGTGTGTGTGTGTGCGCGTGTAGAGAGAGAGAGAGAGAGAGAGGGAGAGATATGGTCGGGCGCGACCACCAGATGGAGCTATTCCTCACGGCGTTCAGGGGCGGAGCCACTGAAGATGGAGGGAGTAGCGAGAGAGAGAGGTGGAGCTATGTCCGTAATGTCCGCAGCTGGAAACAGCTGGCGGAGGATGTGTGTGGGTTAGCGGGACACAAACAAAGAGAGAGGAAGAATGCGCGCGCAATATTTCTGAGGGACAGAAAGCGTGCCGCTACCACACGGGCTCGCGTGAATGAACTGCCGTTTATTCCGCAAGACCGGTCTTTTAACTGATAGTAGAGGCTTTCTGAGCTCGGGAATATGGCGGAGGTTAGTCAAAAACACTGTTACAGAAATCAACCCAGCTGCGTGGGTCCACGATCAGTATTCAAATACAGCAGCACATGAACGAACGGACTCGGCGGTCCGCGATCAGAACGTAAAAAACATTAACAAGAATTACAAGCATATCCTACACTATCACTTATGTCTCTGCCCAGACTGATAGCCTCTTACTGGTGTCGTTGCGTAGTTTGCGAATCCGTCCTGGCGTTCGCGACGGTAATTCGTGTCCCGGCGTCAGCGGGAAACGTGGCGAGTCGGCTTAGTCCAGGCGAGAGCGGAGCGGGTTTCCTCTCGTTGATCAAACTCGAATAAAGAAAACAGTCCGTGTTTCTTTCTTCCACGGACGGCGATATAATCGCGGCTTGGCGATTAAGTCAGCTTAGTTCAGACAGCGTCTGGTAGCTGGACGGCAGGAACCGGCTTGGTTCCTCTTGTTGCAGCGGTGGCTGCGGGGCCGTGTCCACCTCCTGTTGGTGGACGGGTCGGCTCCCGTGGCAACGTGGTGTTGCGATGGAAGCGCTGGAACCAGCGCCCGGGTAGGAGCGTAAGCTGGTGTAAGAAAGTAAGAGTAAGAGTAAGAGAGCGTTCTCTAGGCGGCTTCGGTTTATAAAGCTCCCCAGGGACCACCTGGGGGTACCTGTTGTGACGTCACATTTCTCACCTGGGTGAGAAGTGAAACTAAAATGGAAACTAAAGTGTAGTTTTTAATCTCCTTTGTTCCTTTGTCCTGGCCGCATGTGTAGGCTTTTGTAGGCCGCATTGTGTAGTCCTAACGGTTAGGTTCCTTCTCTGTGGAGTTTGCATGTTCTCCCGTGTAAGCGTGGGTTCTCTCCGGGTTCTCCGGCTTCCTCCATGCAGACATGCAGGATGGGTTAATTGATGACTCTAAATTGCCCGTAGGTGTGAATGAGAGCATCTCTACATGTTGGCCCTGCGATAGACTGGTGTCCTGTCCAGGGTGTACCCTGCCTTCGCCCAATGACACTAAATACAGGATAAGTGGTAGAAAATGGATGGATTGATGTTGGACCATTATAACAGCCAAAAAACTTCACAGATATCAAAGACTTCATCTACATTTGCACTGTAAAATTAAAAGAGAAGATTCAGGCAACTTTTCATGAATTATATTTGTACACAAATAAAAAAAGTTCACTAATTATTTTACGTAGAGGACACAAGCATTGTAATGCTAAATTGCAGCATCCTGGTTCTCATCCAGTGCCAATCGCCACCATGAATCACCCAATCAAAAAAGTAGCTGCAGGTCTGTGGCTCCTCATTGAGAGCACACATCCATCTTGCCGTACATTTGCGTTCTGCTTTGCTACGCGCTGTATAGGACACACTCGCTGCTTTGGCACTGAACGTTGGTATTGAACATAAATCCTTAGGTGCAGATTTGTCCAGTGTGGAAGTAATTCACACATTCTGGATACCTAGACATTTGATCAAAGGATGACAGTTGAGGATTTGCCTTTTGGCTTACATGGCACATTGACAATAATGCTGATCAAAGTGCATAGTCGCTGTAAATAAATAAAAATGAAAAGACTTTTAAAGTGATAGGTTGTCCATTCCTTTAATGATTCTAACTGTAGGACATGCTTCGTATTTTGTTTGTGTAGGTGAGCAATATGTGTCTGATGTGTTCACGTTTGACTGTTGCCTTGAGGTTCATCTTACAATGACTAGAGTCTTTATATGTGAGACAAGGGTGGAGGCAAAAAGGATGCTTATGTTTACTGTAGGGGGCTGCTGACTGTGGGGATAGGTGGTGTGCATGTGAGCGTGAATGGTTGTTTGTCTCTATATTTGGCCCTGTGATAGACTGGCGTATACCCTGCCTTCGCCCAATGACAGCTGGGATCAGCTTTTGCCTCCCCCCCACCCAGCGACCCTGAATACAGGATAAGCGGTAGAAAATGGATGGATGGATGTTTACTGTAGGCCTAGTTGTTTGATCTCTTGTAGGTCAATCTGAGCCAGTGTAAGCATGTAGATATTGAACAGAAGAGGCCCCAGAATGGAGCCACGGGAAACTCCACGTGTAATTTTTGCCCGCTCAGATGTGTAATCATCTATAGATACAAAGTAGTCCCTGTCCTTCAAGTAGGATTCAAATCATTTTAATATTGTGCCAGAAAGTCCTTGGTCTAGGAGTATGCTGTGATCGACTGTGTCGAATGCAGCACTGAGATCCAGTAATACCAAGACTGAAATTCTACTGATTTTAAGTGGTCATTGAAGAGCTTTACAAGAGCCGTCTCTGTGCTGTGGTGTGGTCTGAATCCTGACTGGAAGACATCAAAACAGTTGTTCATTACCATGAAGTCGTTCAGCTGCTTAAAAACTGCTTTATCAATGATTTTACTCAGAAATGGGAGGTTTGATATTGGTCTATAATTGTTAATCGGTGAAGTGTCTAAATTGTTATTTTTTAAGAGAGGCTTAGCAGTTTTCAAGGCCTGTGGGAAGACACCTGATAGAAGAGAAGTGTTTACAATCTGTAAAAGATCTGGGGTCATGCAGTTTGATGCATTTTTGAAAAGGCCGAGTCGATTGCTGAAAAAGCCTTTTGCAGCTGAAGCAGTTGTGGATCGTTTGTGGCTCCAACAGTGAGGTGTGATGAGTCCGCAGTCAATGCCGGTAAAACTGTCAATAAAATTGTTATTTTTAATGAAATTGCAAATCACTGCAACTACAAGTCATTGAGCATACAGTTATAATAAAGTACAATAAATATTGTCAAGTGGTATGTGAGATTAGCCGGACAGAGTAACACATATACAACATCAAGGACACACACAACTGAAAGCTTAATCTCCTCACAGGTTTATGACTATTAGGAATGTACTTAAAGGAGAAATCCGGTCATTTTTTACCCCATTTTCATTGTCCCCAGGGTCATCCTGACTTATTAGAAGCAAAAAAAAAAAAAAAAAGACAAAAATTTACTTGACCTAGCCCGAGATGTGTACCTGCCTGCCAGCCTTCCAGAATAGCTCCAACGCTAACCCATAGGGGCAAGTTTTATCTGCTTTTCTGGGCCTCAGAAAATAATTCCAAGACCTACGCAACACAAGTTGGGTCCTAAGAGACATGACAGTGCTCGTTTAGCTCAAATAGTGTGGCGAAACAACATAAATATGTGTTTTTGCATGGAGTTACTCACCTCAAATCACCCCTTAGCCATTAGCAGTAGAGTGCCGGGCGCGTGCTCGTCCCACCCAAAGTCACATAAACCAAAACACTGAAGTTACAGTTTCTAATGTTTAATCCACTGTGCTGGTATGTAGAGCACCATATAAACTTTCATTAGTCTTAATTTAATTGCAGATAGCAAATCATAGCAAACTATAGAAATCCAAACTTTTCAGTTTAACAACAACAAATGTATTATAAACATTATAAACAACTCAGCCTTCCTCTGATTTCCAGCACATTCCCTTTATTGCATTTCTCAGCAGAGAGATAATTCCAACGAACCTGCTCTATCCAATATCCTGGATTTGGCAAAATGTTGACTGTTGTGCAGGGAACTGTTTGGATGCCATGACAAATATTGCATGTCAAAAAGCAGGAAGCAGCTTTATTGTGCCTCACCCCGACGGAAACTCCTAATATTAAATCTGTCAAGCATAATTGGTTTCCAACCAGATAAAAAGCATAAAACTGTGAGGAAGACACTGTTCCCGGCTCACCACCATCTGTGCTCTGTGATTTGACACTGCAGCAGGACTTAATGAATTATTAGGTCATTATCTTGAATGTGTTTACAGTCCAAGCGCCATCTACCACCTTAAAGTCCGTGTCCTCCCTCTTCGGGCACCCTAATTCACCTGTGACACCCGTTGGCATCCTGCCTGCACCCTCCTTCCTAGAGATTACAGAAACAAATGGCCATCCAGTAGCTGCACAGTGCTCCTCCGGAGCTATCAGCAACAGGACAGCTGTGTTTCGTGGAGACAACCAAAGCCTGGCAGAAGCCCCAAAGCACACTTCAAATACTGTTCATGTTGTCGAGACACAGCTTCCCTGCTCCCTGCAAATGTACTGATGATCCCAGCTCACCAGTGAGAACAGAAGCAACAAATATGCTATACATCTTTTTTAAATGTTTTGGTGGTGATCTGGATAGAATAGAATGGAATCTTACTTCCAGAATATGTCTTAATGTACGCAACAATTTTGCTCGATACGAGCTAGAAGAAAAGTAATTTCTGCCCGGATTAGGCTCACTGTCCACATTTAGTTTGATCCAGAGAATGTGACATTATTATAGTGCATGGAAGGAGGAGGTCAGGGTAGATGGTCGAGCTTTGACCACCGACACCACGGTTTGCATCCTGCAGCCGTTTAGTTTTACGCTGCTAGAATGATTCATTAAAGCTCGGGTGGCTACTGTATTTTGGAAATGTATTTTTCTTATATTGTTATATTTGTCATTAATTCTCAACAGAGACCAATAAATCAAATAATCTGACAAAAAAAAAAAAGACTGTAATTAGCCCGTCCAATCATTTCCAAGAGTTATGCTGTTGTAAGGCTGCAAATAACAGTTAAATTCATAATGAAATTGCATTTAGTCTGATCAACAGTCCAAAATCCAAATATGTTTTAATTTAAAACTGAGAAAACCCCCACAAATCCTCACATATGAAAAGCTCCAGCTAGCAAATGTTCAGCACAGATTTAAAGTCATTTAAACTATCAAAATTGTGAATTAATTTCCTGTCTATTGACTCACTAATGGATAACTTCAAGATGTTTCATTCAATTCAATTCATTTTTATTTATAAATACAATTTGTCTCAGAGGGCTTTACACTCTCCCTCCATCTAATCAGGAATCATTTGCGAACAGAAAACAAAAACTCAGGGAGAGCAAAAGGGGGACGGAAGTGCAATAGATGACATTTGTACAGACATAACATAATAATTGCAACACATGACAGTAATCGCAGTAATAACAGTAGACATGTCAGACATAATTGTAGCAAATCATTTGTTATGGTTTGAACGTAGACTGGACCCAGACTGCACGACCCAGACTGCAGGGAAACAATAAAATAACAAGTTTAATGTCAAAAAATGCAACACAAGTGCAAGGGGGAGGGGTGGTTTGATGCCCCAGGATCCAGTAAAGTCACCAGTGCGAGTGTCTCTGGCGTGGCATCTGCCACGTGGTAATGGCGGCTCTGTGGCACGGCGCAGTGATGTCCGTCTCGGGTGTATTCATACAGCGTGGAAACACAGGAGAGCGGGAAATAGGTTGGTAGCTCCGCAGTCAGGCAGGCAGGCAGGCAGGCAGGCAGGAATGAAACAGCACGAGATCACGGGACAAACACGATGATCTGAGACGAGGTTCAAGGAAACACAGGAGAATCATTAGCTACACAAGCTACAAAACACAGAGAGAAAAGAGCAAACACTAAGGAGCCAATATAAGCTCTACTAAGTTGAACTGACAGATCTGGTGACGAGTAGGAGGGAATAATTGCTGATGGGATCACCTGCTGCTGCCCAAAAGGGAGAAGGAGGGGCTGCCATGATGTGAATCATGCCATTATTACCACTAAAGATAAGCAGCATTGATATCATGAAATGAGGATAATTATAAAGCAGAAATAGGATCATAAGAATGACTAATAGTAATAAAAGCAGAAGTGGGTGTCAAGAAGCAGGCAGCAGTTACGGACACGGTCTACCTGCACCTGCCAGGCAGGAAAGCAGTTTTCTTTTTTGTTATAGTTCAGATTGTAGTTTGAAAAAAACGGTTCAGCATCAGAAATGTTCGCTACAGTGGTGTGTCCATCACTAAAAATGATCCTAATTGACTTTCCATTAGTGTCCATGTACACAAATCCCTAGATATCTATGTTGTGCCTATTTCCCTGCTGTGAGGCCGGGCTGGAATTGGTCTTAGTTCAGGCACATCATCTGATTGGCTCCAGCTCGGCATCATCATACGATTTGTCATCCGTGTGGCTAACAGCTGACTAGAGACAGCCCATCACATTCATATTCATTTTCACGTGTATTAAATATAGGCACCTCAAACCCTTCCTTGTGTGATTTATGCTGTGGGATTAGTTCCCCCAGCAGAATCTTTGCAACTGCAGAGCCTTCAGTAAGTATGAAAATAAATGCCCAATTCCTTTGCTTAAGTGTCTGTAACTAAACTAGTTCAATTATAAAGCACAGCACCTGCGAGTCACAGAGTGGTTTATCTCACTTTTGCTTATCTGACTCTGGGAGGCGAGCAAATGATGCCTTCTTTCCCCATTCATCCCACATTTCTACTTGAGCACAGACAACATGTTTTTCTTCGGTTGGAGAGCACCGAGGGGGAGGATTGTACCTTTCACAGGAGGTGGATAAATCACTAACACCACAGTGACAACAGCATTCACAAAATAGAAGTTTCTTAGGAACTGGACGTGTGTTTTCGGGTGCCACGGACAGAAATAACATCCTGCCTGAGGCTTCGTGTTTTGTTTTAAGATTTGATGGCTGGAAGCACGGACGCAAGCTCCATTTCATAGGAAAAAAATAGACAGAAAATACATCAGTGGAAGAGCCAGAGATGACCATGTGGTGGTTCTATTTTCTGGAGGTGAAAAAATACAGATATTTATTCACTCTTTCTTCAGTTTGGCTTGTGTTGTGTTGAGATGAGGCTGGCACTATGAAGGAGCAGATGCCTCTGATTAGCTGCCATTATTCCATTGTGGCGTCACACAAACATATTCCTTCTCCCTCCCATGGGCAATCAGACGTCCAACGTTGTGTTCTGCCAGTGATGTGCATGAGTGTGTGTCTCTCTCTCTGTGTGTGTGTGTGTGTGTGTGTGAGGGAGTAAACAGGGAGATTAAAGACAAAATGGGACAAGGCGATTGAGGATGCATGACAGAGAAAAGACAAAAAGAAATTTGTGTGAGTGGAGAGTGGAGAGGTATTCAACCAGAGCTCTCTCACTTCCTTTCTGTCCGCTGGGACACAATTTCCAGTTGGATGACACCATCAGGCCGGTCAGGTGGACCGGATCCTCACAAGACCAGCCCAGAAGATTAAAAGCAGTGCAGCCGGCTTTGATGTCACCTGGAGTGGAGCAGGATGGAGACCTGGATTGTTGTTCTGCCCAGTGCTCAAGCTTCTTTTCCCCTGGCTGCAGAAACAGCAGCTCTTGCATGGCTGGCACACAGAAGCAGCACTCGTCTTACACTAATAAGAATCTGCTTCCACAGACGGACCAAACAAAAGCAACTGGCTGGCGAAATCCTCTTGAAATAAAAACACAGAGTCATTTTTAAATGATGTGATGTCCCATATCTACTTAAGGCAAGGGAAGGCCTATTTGTATGGAGTAGCTAATTAAATCCTAAGGCAGAACAATGTACTAAAACAACATCTATACACAATAATGAGGGGGAAGGGGGAAGTGAGTGCCTGTAGTTTAGGTGGGAGAGAAAATAGGGTTGATGGTTTGACCAGCAAGACGACGAAGCCCAAACTTTTCTTTGGATATGTAAGAAAAAACAATGTGAGTTACACAAAAAAGTCTCCTCAGCGAACACGTCCACCATAACCACATTGTTAACCTCGGAGCTGTGCCTGCTCTCCCTGCAGTGAGTCCACGGCTTCTGGAAGTGGCAAAGCCCAGTAAGGTAGTTAAGCTCTGAGTCAGAGCCTGAGCCGCTGTCATCTCTGACCTTTGCAGGCCGACCTTCTGTGACGCCTCATGGAGGAAATGTGAAACCCGTTTTCACTGCCAAGGCGTCCCATAATGCAGCTTGGTCGGTGCTTCTTGGCATCTGACACCAAAGCTCATTATGTGGGTCAGCATGTCGTTTTGATGCATTCACCCCGCTGCATGTCGTTCCCCCCGGCCAGGCCGATCGGGTTAATTATTAGTAGAACCTACAGCCACACATGAAGGGTGACCAGTAGTATAGACGCATGATGAAATAAATAGAAAAAACCATGATGCTCTGATGAGAAACACTGAATGGAAAGTCACTTGGTTTGTTTACAAGAAAGCTCCCTAGGGCACCTTTAATAGATCAAGGTCATTGATCGATTAATTACACATGAGGACATCCTGTGCTTCAAAAAAGACAAATAAGAAAGACATCTAATTTATAAATAATTACACTTGCATGGTGCTGACATAACCTGCTGAGATGTGTCTCTTTATGAACCCTGCTTCATCAGAATGAAGGATTGTAAGGATTGTTTTTCACTTTGGAAAATTAAGAAACTCTTTTGTAAAAGTAGGTGAGGGATACATCTCCATGATTGGTCACTACATCACTTTGTTAACTCTGTTTTCTCTCCGAGTGTATAATGATATCGATGGCGGAACGCTTTCATGCAAGTGCAAAGATGAATACTGCTTCTAAAATATCAGCGCCTAATAAATTCATACACTGTCCCCGTAGGACTAGGTGAGTCACCACAAATGATCTGGTGTAATGGATGATGCTTTGAGATGAAACTCACATCCCTGAATGTCTCATGTTCTTGTCATGCCTTAATGACACATGATCAACAATTTTTTTCCTCAATATCTTAGTGAAATCAGTGATTCGCCGTAGCTGATGGGTTCGTCGTCTCACACTAGAATTAATCACTCTTCCTTCGCTAGCAGTGTTTATCTGTGTCCTCGCTGTTGATGATCTTTATGGGCATTCAAGTCTGAGAAAATTAAGGCCGCATATGTCACACAGAGTGGCTGATTGCAGAATTACCACATCAGGGAGCAGCGTCCATTATCATTAGTTATCCACCGATATGTGCTGCCGAGAGTCGGGGATGATGGAGCGAGGGGAAGGCGAGGAGGAAGGAGAGGTGAGACACAAAACAATGAGAACAGAGAACTCAATAGAGTCGGAGAGATTGAAATGAAAATGCACGTGCACACACACGGGGAGGGAGAAAAGAAGGGAGGAAGAGATGGTGAGGAAGGCGAGAACAAGAGAGCTATCGATCGTTTCCGTGCTGAAAGAAAAGGCACCAAAAAGAAATCAAATGTCATCATTTGGGAACAGACTGGCGGGTTCCCTGACTCATCTCGCCACTCCGGCCGTTCCGGCTATCATCCTCCATCACCTCCACCATTCATAAAAAATCACCGCTGCCCAGAGTGAGGTTCATCTGGAGCAAGCACATGCAAACGGGACGTGCACGGATCGATCACTCCTCCACCGAGGAGAAGACATCAGTGTGATGCCTTTTAGTTATTTAGGGGACAATCAAAGATGGTTTCAAGGGGCCGAAACGTCTCCATAAACCTAAACCAAGTCCAGTAGCCTACAACAAAGCCCTCAAGGACTACCATGACTGGATGACTCAGAACCTTCACAGACAATCTTAGATGATGAAATTATGTTATTGGCTGAAATTGTCTGGTACTAGCTGAATATAAGCATGCCTCATATTTTGTTTTCCAGGAAGAAAAAGATAGGATTTTGATATAAAATCTGATAAATGTAATTGTAAAATGTAATTTTCTTATGCAAATATTGTCAATAAGATGAAAGATGGTTAAAGAGGCATTTTTAATATACAGCGCCGTCGATCATGACGGGGCGTTTTGAGTTTTATGCTTTGTGGCGCTCATCCCATATACACTTGTATATATTCTGATGGTCATCTATTCATATCAGAACAAGAGTCACAGCAGTGACAAGTGTCCAACGTGAAACTGCAGTTCCTCAAATGGCCACTTGAGGCTGGGTCCAAAAGGGTGTCAATACCCAGATTCCCAGATACTACAGATTTTAGATTACATCCATTGTAACTTTGTGCACTTATTCAACAATATATTCAAAATTGGTTTCATCAGTTGATCGGTCGGTGTGATTTCGTAACAGTCCTTTGTAGCTCCGTATCATGCTACATTCTTGGCCCGCCCACTTTTTAGCAGTCCGATCCAATGAGAAGGAATCTGAAGGGACTTGGATATGATAAGCAAAATTCAATACTTGATTTAGATTTGATTAAATGCCATCGAACCCCAAAATGTTCTAAATATCATATACCGTAAATCCTGCTAATAGTGGCCTGTATTCTATTACCTGCCGGTCTCTAACATTGGCCGGTCTCGCTGTCGGTGGAGGTAAATAACGGCCGGTCTCTAATGCAAGTGTCCACAGACATCGTTATTTCCACGCTTCCCATTCATTGTCAGCCGTGCAATGTCTTCGAGTCGCGGAGATTTTGGCTGAAGCTATATTAGAGGATTTACGGTATGTAAGAAGCCCTGCAATGCATTCAAGTGTGTCGAGTGTCGAGAGAAGGGGCGCTGCCTCCCACAAGCTCTCTAAAGTCTTTTAAACTGAATGTTGTCGATCTAAAATAAAGACAGATTCAGCAACTGCATAGCTTATTTCTCGCATAAAATGTTTTCAGAAACACATTTCGGTGAACTATTGTCTTAAAATAAGAGAAATTTTGAAATCTGGGAGCAGACAGGACAGCTGTGAAAGCGATCGTCCATTCAGGTGTAGCCATGAAGTGTGTGTGTGATTGTATTAAGGAGAGCGCCTGTCAATCATCCTCCTCGTGGCAGCCTACCAAGCGTGCAATACTGGCGGTAAACGTTGCATACGGTAATATGGCAGCTGCGGAGCCAAAGAGGAGACTTTTTCAATAAATTAACCTAGTATTTTATAGGTTCAAATAGACACAAAATCTCGTTT
Source organism: Chelidonichthys spinosus (assembly GCA_029853015.1). Classification (NCBI taxonomy): domain Eukaryota; kingdom Metazoa; phylum Chordata; class Actinopteri; order Perciformes; family Triglidae; genus Chelidonichthys; species Chelidonichthys spinosus. The sequence continues at coordinate 8,006,855 of CM056831.1, forward strand.
TTATTCATTCTACTGGTAGTCTGTTTTGCTCAAATAGAAAAAGGGGCCTGTCTCTAATTCTGGCCTCCTTCCAATTTACGGGATTTACGGTATGCATATAGTCCTCCAGACCTGCTTCTCTCCCTTTTTTTCCCGCCATCAATTGACATAGTGATATTGAAAGGAAAAAGGTGTCTCTTCATTGTCAGAGCAAATGCAAAAGACTCCCTCTGATCTCTGCAGGAACGAAATAGTTTTCTGACCGATTCTTGACCCCGTTGACTGAGGTATTGATATTCCCCCTGCATGGCTTTTCTCTGACAATGTCACACTAGTATATATAGATAAGGTTTGGGAAGGTTGAGGTTATAAGACGGAGCATAAAACCCCCTGTCTGCTTCACTTGATTTTAATTTGGTATCCAGTGGAAACAGGCGCTGGTGTTGTGATAATGGCGTGTGCACTTTACCGATATCTTTTACAGACGTAGGTGCCTCTCTTCATCAGCACTCGTTGGCAGAGCTTGTGATTGTATTAAATGGAGAAAGGAGGAATTGAAGGTTTTCTCAATGCAAAAAATATGAATAAAAATTCCTCTTAACTGAATCTTTTAAGTGTAGGCAAACTCCCACTCTCAGTGGCCTTCAGGGCCCATACTGCAGCCCACTGTGGAAGCTAAAATGTTGTTCACAGTTGAGATGAAATGAAAAACTTTTTTTTAAACCTGGTCATATTGTGCACGTATTTAACAATATTTGCAAAATAATAATAATAAAAAAAATCCTCCTTATTGTCATACCAGAACCCAACCAACATTGCATCACTTTTCACAATCTTCAGAACATTCTTACACTAAAATGGCATATTTCTTTCTCAGTCTCAGCCCAATGCTTGTGTGATCTGGCAGCAAATATCTCATGTTAGCAACATGAGATATGAATATGTTATGCAAATATAACAATTTTGCTTTAATCCATGCAACACTTCCAAATAAGGTGGGGAAAGGGGACCGGGGGGAAAGCAAACACGCCATGACCACACCCACTGAGGAGACAGGAAGTACAAACCATTTGAAACCATTGGTGGAGTTTGTAATGCACCCTCTTTATATCCCATGTTGCTCTTCCACTGCTGGAAATCCACAGCTGAGGATCCTTACCTTTCTGCATCTCTGTGGGTTTGACTTTTCATACATTACTTTTTCTGCACATTTAGGCTGCATGCAGTTGTTATTTTGTCAGAACCAAAAAAGATGCTTACAAACTGTGGAAATGAGGCAACCCATCTATTATTACCATAACAACAGTGAGTATCTACAGGATACGCTGTACTGTATATAGTGATGTTCTACATACTCTACCCTCCATGTGTCTCCCACCGACCGGAGCTGTCAGTCAGACGACTGGAGGGTGAACGGGATCAAGGGATCTGAGCCAGAAGTGACAGCACTGCCTGTCGCATGTCACATTTTTCCACGCTCAAATATGAATAGACATGCCTTTGACTGTACATGAAATGCATTTATACACTCACACGCTCAAGAAAAAAAAAGAAGCAAATTATGCTTTGTATGTGTTCAGCTTACTGAAGTGATTTTCTGACTTCACAACATCCATTACCCTCATCATCTTCCACACAGAGCATTTCATTGTGACACCATGAAGGCATATATACCGTCCTATGAGCAGCTGAAGGAAAAGCATGACAATGTAAGATTAAATTGGATCTGTCAATACAACCTAAAGCCTGATATGCACGTGGAATCCTTTTTCTTGAGTCTTAAAATCACACAGAGAAGCACTTTGTATAATATAAGGTTGTAAAACAGCCTTTAAATGCTAAAATTATACCATTACTTTATATTACTTCTGCCAATGTGAACAATCTGCAGGCAAGAAGTGTGGTTGCACAGAAGTCTATGAGAAACTTAACATTCTTTTCACTTGAATTTGTGACTCCGTAATAATAATTTATATGGCCTCAGTCTCTAGTTTCAACGGCCAAAATGTCTTTACCTGAGGGCGAACCGGCAACCATGAGCCAGTCAGTGGGGAACGCTCACATACAGGAACATGCACTAAGAGGTGTGGTGGTGTGCATTATAATCCTATGTATGTAGTCTGTTCCCAAGCACATGCATCCTTATCAAAAACAAACTATTTCACACAGTGTAATGCACAGACTGGCAGCACACCTGCACAAACATGAGGCGAACTGAGTTATATTACTTAAATTATATGAGTTTGTTAAATATGAATGGATGCATTTTTTTATTCATTGCGTGAAGGTTATGAGTTTATTTCTAAGGGTCATTTATTTGTAAGGGTTTCAACTTGTTTTTACTTTTGGTTTTGCATGACCTGCAGCATAAATAAAAACATTTCTTCGTGAAATATACAAAATGTATGTTGTCAAAGTGGTGAAGAGTGTGTTGTCAAGTGTGACAGGGTGTAGATATTTCATTGTGACCTCTCGTGAATCGTTTTATTGTTGCACTCCTGTGCAGCTGTAGCTGAGTTGAATGATTAAGGTGATTAAGTCTTCCCATCACCTTATTTCAACCCCTCAGCCTCTCAAACGCACATAACCATGGAGGCTGTGTGTGTGTGTGTGTATGTGTGTGTGTGTGTGTGTGTGAAATCATCTGGTGCACTTGGTCCCGGGGCCATGGATGGTAAGTGGGGTGGGGCTCTGGACAGCCATTGATAAGGATGCCCAGTGATGAGAACCGCATGCCACTTGTAGATAAAATGAGGACAAAGAAAAAAAAAGGAAGAACTGATTTTGTAACCGGGGCAACTCTGTCTCAGCAAAATCAAGGTTACAGTGCATGAGTGCAGACACATTTCCAGACGCTGTAACAGGATTAGTTTCAGCAAAGACTCATAGCGTGTGTTGCAGTGTGTAACTGTGTATGTGTGTGTGTGTGTGTGTGTGTGTGTGTGTATGAGGACATAACTAACCCCCATACACACACGCACGCACACACAGTTGATGCAATGGCAGGCAGCTTTGTTCCCCTCACTTCACAAAAGACTTTATTCGGCTATTTAAGGATTTACTTCTTTAAAGTGTGCTTTTACAAGTCATTTGCATAAATTGTGGCGGTGGATTTTAGAGGGGGTTTCATTATTTGAGTAAATGCCACATTACCATTTCCTGCAACACGTTGATTCGACTGTTAGCTCCTCTGGCTCTGCTGGGAACGATCCTGACCGGTGGTAAAGAGCTAAAACGCCTGCATCTACACCGTCAGAGCAGATTAAACCATTCTGGGAATTAATCATACCTGGAAGAAAATTAAACTCATAAATGGCATTTAGAAACCACGTGTGTGTGGTTCTTACACAGTGATGGTATTAATAAGACACTGTTTCACTTCTAGAAAGAACTTTTTACGGGTTGTAACTGTAATGGTGTCATTGTTGAACATTACAATGAATATGTGTGGACATATTCCCGACAAAGCACATGTCATTAAAAGTGTGAAACCACATGCAGACCTGTGTTAAGTGTCAGCTGCTCTTCTCACAGCAGGATCGCTTTCTCTGTTCCTGTTAGGCAGCGTCGCTTTGCTCTGCACGAATCCTCACAGTTCTTCCTCTCTGTTATGATGATGGTGTGCTCGTGGTGCAAAACCTGACTTTCGGCAGCAGCAATTTCAAAAATGGAAGATTAATATAATGTCAAGGATTTGGCATCTCAATGTACACCGATGGAGCAAAAAGGGAGACGGAGCAGGGATGTTGATGCTGCATGATTGAGGAAAATGCAAAAGCTCGTTTGAATTCAAGCTGCGACACCTTGAGACATTCAACGAAGGGGACGGCGCCTCGCCGACGTTAACTCTCTGAAACATATTTTGAAGTTAATGAGAAGTGATAGAGAGCAAATGAAAAACCTCCTAGCTGTTCAAAAAACCGGGCCAGGCATTGATTTTCTTCCTCTCCCCAGGTATTTCCCAGCAGCCAGCAGGGCTGATTGAGATTTGACTCCAGTTCTCCGGAGGTCCTGTCGGAGACGAGGCGGTAGGAAACCCAGGACGCCTTATCTCCTCCCGAAGAACTCGCCGCGAAGATACGACTAACTCGCTCCCACACAAGGGCACTGAGTCCCTTTAAGAGTAAATCTTTGGCTTTTTCACTCCTGGAGAGTTTCTTCTGCAAAAGAAAAAAAAAAAAAGTAACTGCCATTGTAAGGATTTTTTTTCACCCACTGTTTGCAATATCTTCTTAAGCACGACAGACATTGCAAAGCCCCATTGAGCTCACAGTGGTTGGTAGAAGATCACAGAGAAACTAATCTGTATCCGAGGGTGGAAAATAGAGTAAATGTTTTGAAGCAGCGGAGAGCTTGTGAACAAATCCCAACATTTCACTTATTTCATGACAATGTGTCTGAATCAAAGCTGGAGTTTTATGACTGATATTTTTTTAATGAGCTAACTTAAAACCGACTGCGGTACCTGGTGTGTAGTGTGCAGATTAAATTCATCAAACGAGGTGTTTCTCAGAGACGCTGCTCTGGTAAACAGAAATGATGCATGTTACAACTCCAGAAAAAAACATCCAGAGTTTGTTTGGAATAAATACTTTAGCAGAAGACACGGGGGATATCGAAAACTTCAGGCTTTTGGGATTTCAGCAAAAAAAACAAAAACAAAAACAGCTATGGCGCCCCACAGGTGTTTTGATGTGCAAAATAAGTATTTCATTATTTATGTATTTAATTAATTCTAGTGGTGAACCAAATGTTTATACAGTGTAATTGCTGGGAACCACTATCTTAATCAGATAATAATGCCTTGATATATGTGTTGATATGTTTTAATAGAAAACTATGCAATGTAATATATTTTACAATATATTAATCAGAAACAATATTGAATGAGCCATGACAGGTGTGACCCAACCTGCTCCTATCTGAACCTGAACCCATTTTTTATTGTTAAAATCAAGCATATGATATTAAATAAGCACAACTGCATTCATATAGTAATATTTGAGATTCACAGATGACAGGCAGTCATATTAACTTCTGGTGTGGGCTATGTCGCTCCTATTTGATTATTCCTTCAAACGCCTTTGGTTGAGCTGCAATTATTTTCTTCTTTTTCTATGAAACAGTAAAATAGTTGACGTCCACTGTACATCTACACTGACTGACAGTCACTAGAAAGGAAACCATCCTCACTAGACGGAGTAAGTCATTTGTTTGAATGCCAAAATGACCTACGTTTGCTTGACAGGGACCGGGTGTGTCTAAAGGGTAATGGAAGAAATAAAGTGCAGCTGTGAGGTCTCATGAAGGATGTTGGGATGGATGGCTGTGTCAACGGAGCGTGGGACTGAGACCTCTGTTTGTTTCCTACTACTAAGTGTCGACGATCACTCTCCAATATTAAATGAGAATATCATGTGCTTAAACCTTAATCACAGTGATGGAAGATTATAAAATGGTCTTATCATATTTGTATAGCTAAACTGTAACATCTATTACATGGAAACGGGAAGCAACTCGTGAAGTAAAGCCTGACTCTTGCTCATTTTCATTGGCTGCCTGTCCAAGTGTGACAGTGACAAGTGGTGCGACTCCCTCCACAAACATGGTACCGTAGGAAAACAGAGGTTTTGTCGGCAATGCGGCCTGACGTGATCGGCCCATGTAGCAGCAGGTTTTTTATCTCTTCATATCCTGCTGTAGATGCTTTATTGGTCAAATCGCAAAATGAGAAAAAATGAACTGAGACGCACAACAAAGTCAATAGTTATTAAGACAAATATGGATGAAAGCTGAGCCATCTGTGCTCATGAAAAATGTCCTGCCGTCATAATTTCACTGATGATGGTTGCAAGAGAGACAGAAAGAGAAGGCCACAAATCTCCCCGACGACAGCTGATCCATACTGCTGCATGAGTTGCTGTGTCTGTGGAGGGAGGAGGGGGGGCGGATCGATCAGTTCAGACCTGCGATTGATTTTAATATTACCCCCCCTGTCAACTTTGCCCTTCACTACAACTAACTAGAGTGTGAAGTGAGCCTGCTCTTGTTTACTCCTCATGTGTGACATCCCACCCTGGGAACCATTTACAAAAGAACAAAAGAACAACAGAAGAGAAAACTACTTCTGCAACCTTCATTGCCCAAAATTATTATACATGACACCGGTGACCATTATAAATTCAAGTTGAAATTTTTTTTATTTATGTGTTGAGCAGATTTTTAATGACTGATTGATCTTTATTTGGGTTTTTATTGTCTTGTTTGTGTCAAGCACCGTGTACCACTAAGTGAAATGAGTGGATAGCCATCAGATTTGGAGACATTCATTTCTCCCTCAGGATGAACACTAATAACTTTGGTGAGCCTACTTTCCTTGAGTGTCATCGTTGACAGACTTTTGTAGTCAGCCACGAGTGGTCATTTAAATAACTGCAGTTTTTTTCACCACCCTAAACAATGGCAGCCACATGTAGTCTTCAAACTGAGAAGTGAAATATGATGAATGCAATTTATGTAACATATTGTATTGGCAGCAGCTAACAGAATACAATAAAATAACAAATCAGCAATGAGGCCACTGATTCACCAAACTTTGCACTTACACTCACATCTGAAAGTGCAACCCCCTAAAGAAATAGGACGGTTATTTACTGGTGCTGACTTTCCACTCCAGTGCCACTGAACACTGATGAATGCTTTCTGTTGTGAGCCGATCCACACATCTTCTGTCGCCAGAGGAAAAGCACTTAGATATGGTATTACAAGTTCTCTCTTTCATTAGAAACACAAGACTGTTGAATAGCATTTCAATTTTGTTAGCTTATATAACATAGGTGAAATTCTTTTTTTTTTTTTTTTTATTTGACATTCCATCCATCCATCCATCCATTGTCTACCGCTTATCCTGTATTCCAGGGTCGCGGGGGGGCTGGAGCCGATCCCAGCTGTCATTGGGCGAAGGCAGGGTACACCCTGGACAGGACGCCAGTCTATCACAGGGCCGACATGTAGAGACAGACAACCATTCACGCTCACATTCACACCTACGGGCAATTTAGAGTAATCAATTAACCTATCCCCATCCTGCATGTCTTTGGACTGTGGGAGGAAGCCGGAGAACCCGGAGAGAACCCACGCTTACACGGGGAGAACATGCAAACTCCACACAGAAGGAACCCGGGGCCGACCCGGGGATCGAACCCGGGACCCTCTTGCTGTGAGGCGAGAGTGCTACCCACTACACCACCGTGCAGCCCATTATTTGACATTCCTTGTTAAGTAATTTCAGGCTTTTCAAATGTAAATTTCATACAGCAGATCTGGTCTATTTTAAAATGTCATAACCTGTTTTAGAGATTTCCATTTGATTCCAGTCTATTAAACACCTTTGTATGCTTTAATCTATTACTGTAATTGACCAGTGCTTCCATATCAGGTTAACATTGTTAACTTTTAAAGCTAGGAGAGAGCTGAGCATATTCATGAGGGTTAAAACTCACCCACGCATTTCATATTGAACCACACTCCCATGGCCGTAGCCAGCTATGAAGTCACCGGGGTGGCCACAGCCCTGACCAACTCAGTCGATATGGTCCCAGCGAAACAGAGAATATCTGTGAAGCAGAACTACAGGCCTAACATACCCACAGAGTCAGTGGAAGACCACTACAGGGTAAATGTATTTTATCCTTTCATATTCCACATCACTAGTGAGCTTGATGCCAGGTTCTCTCAAAGGAATGAACCTGCGATGCTAGCAGCATACCTGGTACCAAAAGCTCTCAAAACCTGGATGGAAGAAAGGGAGAAAGAGCTGGTAGAGTGGTACCGAGAAGACCTACATGACCCAGACACAGTGGAGCAGGAAATAAAACGCTGGAGGCATAAGTTTCACTCAGAATACGAGTCCCCGCCTACGTCAGCTTTGAAACTCTGCAAGCAACACAAATGGCCTTCTTTCCCAACATAAAATGAACGTGGAAAATGTTTCTAACACTTCCAGTGACAACATGTTCCTGCGAAAGGTCATTCTCTGCCTTGTGAAGGCTCAAAACATGGCTCAGAGCCAGCATGTCCAATGAACGGCTCACAGTACACTTATGTATGTTCACTGGAAAGTGAAAATTGACAAGTAGAGTTCTCAGGCAGTGGGGTGCCTCTGGCCACAGGAGGATCCTACTAGCCCTCCAAAAGGTAATGCATGTTGTGAAGATTAGTACCAAGATGTTCCTGTCACATTTGCACTGATCATATATGTGTCTCTGTATCTGTCGTTCTTATTTTATGTAAGTCAAGTGAGCCAAGAAGTGAAGAAGTGGAGGGACCATGATGTATGCAGGAAATCAACACAAGGGAGGCCAGTGAACGGCTAGTAGTTAATGTGTTCTTCAACCAAACATCACACAAACACACACACTCTTGTCTTTTTGGTATAAATTTTGCTCTTCCAGAAATGCAGTCAATAAGCTCCATCCATTAAAAACAATTCTGGACCTCACTAATTTCTAAACCCTGACTACGGCCCTGCACCCTCCCATTTTAATTAAAGGCAGACGGACATCTTATCTCTTCTGTAATTAATAGGAAAGAACACCGTTTTTGCACTGCTGAATGAAAATGATGAGCTTGTGTGTGTGTGTGTGTGTGTGTTTGTGTGCATCCGTGTGTGTGATATGTGCTTGTGTGATGAAATAACAAAAAAAAAAAAAACTGCTTATCCCTACAGTCCACTTATCTTCTCTTTCCCTTCAAATCCTGTTTCTGTTTGTGGTGAACGTTTCCACTCTATCAGATACTGACAGACGCTTGTTTAGCAATATCAATTCTGCTTTTACACAAAAGAGGTTTATTGAGATGAAAGGATGTTGGTTCTGAGAATATGATAATTATCTTGCTATCATGAGTTAATGAGATGTTATATCATCCTCTTATCTATCTATCTCTCTTTATATATGAACACATCATTGAAGTTTGGGAATAACTGTTGTCAGTCTTTCTTAAATACCAGTGTTACTACATGCCATTGTCCAATCGACAACCTCGGCATGATTCTTACATAAACCTCGACCATGTTAAGCAAAATTGCGTGATTTTTGAGATTGTTGGTTTATGTTTTGTCCATATTCATTAACCGTTACAGAGTGCACCTGAAAATGGTTATCAAGGTAGTTTAAATTCACCTTGTTGTTAAAATCCTCTTAGCTCTAATTTCAGTTCAAAGTTTAGTTCTTATAAGGAACTATTTTTCCAGGCGTGACAACATTCAGGCCGGCTGTCTTGGCTCTGTTATGATTGAGGGCGGAACCAAAGTATAAAGGAGGCCAACAATTGGCTGAGAGTTAGCGGTCAGGCTTGTGTGAATTTCAGTTTCAACATGAATGGAAGTGAACGCTGGTGGAAACAAGGAGGCTGAGCTCTGCTAAAGTAAACACTGCAGACACTGACGATGAATCCCTGCTAATGGACGGAAGTCAGAATTAGATATGGTCACTGCTTCTTCAGCCATTGTGCAGTCCATTGCTCTAATCAATCAGGGGTCAATAAAGGATTTGACATTGTGGTTATTTCCCCGTATAAGACAGCTTAATGAATGATTTCATCTCAGACAAGGACATTCCTTTTCTTTAAGTGATGAGATAATTATAATGTTCATTTGTAATCTAGACAGGGACTATGTTGTGTTTACAAGATAATTAATACGTTATCATGAGCAACTGAATTTGTTGTTGCGATAAGATAATTATCTCCGTTAGGGGCCGAGCTGGCAGGCATGAGGACTCACATGCGGCTTTGCAAAAATTCACCCAAAAATGAAGCAAAAAATAAAAGCACATTTTTGAAAGATAGGGCTCACACAGAGCCAAACTACACCACTTACCTAGAAATCCCTGGGTTAAGGTCAAAGAGACTGTTGTTCGTGTGCAAAACCAGATCAAATGTTGAATCATGCTAGTGTCACATGTGACCGTTATTCACTATACACTATTGGTCAGTGAAGTTAACGTCAACAAGCTCTGTCCCTCAACCTAACTGAGTGGTTTTATTGTCTTAACCTAACTTCTTGTGAAGATGGAAGTATTTTGAAAAGACACTATGCATGTAACGAGCGTACATTGACACGGTGTGACAAAAGTGATGCTAGAGGGGTAAGTAGAGCCTCATAGTTTGAAACTTTGGAGCCGACCACGCTGCATTATTTGACACATTGGAGTGAGAACGTGTTGAGCATTTCCGCAGTGTCTCCTTTGCAAAGGGAATCATGCAGAGTGGGAGGCCAACTGAGGGAGTACAGCAGATGGAAATAATCATGGCTAAATCTAAGAAAAGGCATGTAAGGACGCAGGTAAGACTAGAATTGAAATCCAGTAGTTGGTGGAAATGAAACATTTTGGAAGCCAACCACCATTAAAAAACAAAGAAGAAGAAGAGGCATCTCTCTCTCTCTCTCTCTCTCTCTCTCTCTCTCTCTGTCCCTCTCTTATTTTGCCATTGTTATTGTCCAGAAGACACAGTCGTTATTTATATTTAATTTGAGATTTTGCCTCAAGCTATTTTGTAGCGAGAGAATGAACGTGAATTGTGGGCCGAATGGTTTTCTTTGGCCTGTGAGCACCCACATCACAGCTGCTATTCATACCTGTCGTATGCCTTGGTGCGATTAATGGCTTTGTTCTTTCTTGATTCGTTATTTTGGAATCATAATTGGGAAGCATGATCGGGTTACTCCAAAGAGAATAAGAGATAAAAAGTAATAAGGGCTAGTCCAGCTTTCTCTGACCGACTATAATTTAATTGTCTCTCTGGAGAGCCGCAAACACACAACATCATGGTCAAGACTGTAAGATCAGTGACGTTGCAGATGGTAACTAACTGAAACTTAATTCTCCTGCGTGCCAAGCGGACTAAGGTGGCCAATGTGAAAACACGAAAATGTGAATGGCCCTATCTAGAGTCCAATGCTTGGTTTTGTCCGTCCTGAACTACTGTTGAAACCTGGTGGCCTGCTCCGTGATGAGGACCTGCTAAGGTGCCTTAAAGGGGATGGGGTATTTTTCTCATTTGCAGCAGAAGTTTGGGGATTTAAGTGGATGATGATAACATTTTCATTATGAAAATAATTACTTGAAAATGAAATGCAGCCTAGCTACCATACAACCAACAATCTGCATGCTTCACACAGCTCAGCAGCATTACACCATTAAATTAGGCTCGATATATGCTTCCTGGTAACTCGATAATGATTTCCTCTTCGGTGACAACCACATGACCCTTCAGGAAGAAAGATGAATCATCCACCATAGACAACAGGAATGTAGACCTCCCCTCCCCTCCCCCGCAGTCACAATTCCAGGTGCATGCAGTAAATACCGCACCTAATATACACAGGATATCTTACGGCTCCTCGTATCAGCCAATCTTCTCATTTCGGAGCAGTACTCTTCGACTGCCAAGAAATAATAGGACTGGCCCCTGTGTTAATTGCATTTTGAGATTTAGAATTATACAGCAGTTGGAGTCTGAATAAAGTTATTTCCAAGCATCCACTCTGAGGATTCCTTGTGAATATTAAAAGGTGGGTCTGTATAATATAGGACACAAATGTGATGCACACTGCTGGCCAAGGTAGAAGTGTGGGGGAGGTGGGCTGTTAATATTGTGGATGCAAACATTTGCCTAATCTCTGTCTGACTTTTAAAAAAGAGTGATTTTGTGTCAAATTTTAGTTCAGAGTGGCTGCGATACTTCTTTTTTTCCTACTAAATCCCCACTGGGTAGAGTTGGTGTAAATGATACCGTTTCCTGCCATGGCAAACACCATCCATGCTTAATTAATCTGTTTATTTAAAACAACAACTGTGGAGTGTTGTTGTATTTAAAGTCATTAATGGCAGGTCACCAAGATGGTATTATGGACAACAAAAGGTTGTGGTGCCGGTGGGATGTTCAAATTAAAAAGGAAGTTGGTCCATAAAATGTTAAATTATCAAGCGTCATAGTCACTTGCCACCTGCCGTCCCCACTTCCTCAAACACATTACCGGGGAGGATAACTGCTAAGCAAACTGGGCAAATGCTCATTTCCCATTATCTGGGATTTGCACTGGGACAACAATGAAGTTCCTCTGCCAATTCAACAGGCGCCAAGCCAAGGAACTGTCACGGTGACGGCTCGAGGTACAACTAAACGACAGATTTCCAAACACTCCAAAACCTAGTTTCTTAGAATTCATGAGGAATAGGAGAAGCTTGGCAGGATGTAATACATAAGCACTGATATACAATATGTTGATGTTCAGGTTCAGTTTGCTGTGAGTTCTGTTCCAAAACTTTCTACAACTTTGTGGATATGAAGTTCAATATTCTGGGTTAAAAAATAGAGAAACAGTATGTGTGATCCAGCATATGTATCATGTAGGCTCCTGAACTCCCACATAGGTTTTGTTAAATGACTCTAATTAGACCTCTGCTTTATACTATGTCTGTTGTTCTAACCATAATGCATGTGTGCATCACACACAAATGCTTAACAAGCGTTGGTGACAGACGCCAAGCAGCACTGACCAAGCTGCCTTATTGGACACCTTGGCAGTGAGAATGAATTGGCCTGGAAACCGAACAAACATGGATGCGTCACACCACCCAGTCCATCATTTCAGGACAGACCAGCAACACCACAACCAAACAGCTGTCAGTTGTAAACATGAGAAACGTTCCCATCCTTGCCATCCATTCTGCATAATGCTGCATTCTTGTCATGTTGGCTAATGAGTCTCCTGTTCTACATTCTGACATTCAAACTGTGTTCATTAGTGGACTGTTTTTTTTTTTTTTTTTTATCCTTGTGACTCTGAATATACTTGTGCCTAACCCCCAAATTAATAAGAAAGTGTTTAAATTATTTCACGACTCATATTCAGATTTGTATATTCAGGATATGATGTTATTCTCAACATGTTTACAACTCTGAACAAATGAATGCAACCTCTGTGACTGTTTCAGTTTACTTCTTGTGTCATCTCAGATAAATGCTGAGATAGATGGATGCTTGAATAATGTTGATTAATGTTATCGATACTGGGCCTTAACTTATTGTCATTAAATCTGACAATAATTGTATTTGTTTTGATTCGGATGCACCCATTTGTTTGTTAGAAAGATATCTCACAAACAAGTCCAAAGATTGATTTTGAAATGTAGCCATGGACTCTTGGAGTGATTTGTTTTTGCTGGATCCTCACTCTGGGACTTATAACATCTTATCTTATCTTATCTTATCTTATCTTATCTTGAGTTTGTATTTCTATTTTACATTTTTCAAAAAACTGAAAAAAAAAAATGTAATTGGAAACTGGAATTTGGCTGATCCAGGCTGCGTTGAGGGTTGTTTAGCCTGATTTCAGGTGCTTTCTATCAATTAACCTTTGTTTCCTTGTTAAAAAGTGTTGTCATTTATGAAAAAAAAAGTGTTTATGCAGTTACTTAAGAAGTTTTAGACAAAGTTTAATTTTATTTTAGTAGTGTGTGTCCAAAGAGATAAAAAGAAGAGAAAAAAAACAGTTACTGAATAAACTGATAGGAAAAACAAGATTGAAAAAAGGAAATGGAGTAAACCCTTTAAAAGAAAAGAGAAAAACAAAGGAACAATAAATCACAGTAACTGGATTGGTAGAGACCTGTAGATTTACCTGATTTGCCCAAGATGAATAATGGTAGGAGTGAGGAAATAAAACTAGACGTGGCGTTACTGATTCAACATGCAGCTCAGTTTAAAATGAAATTTAGAAATGCAACACCATTAACTACCCAGATAATTTAGTCATTGAAAGTTTTCTGCACAGAGCTAAAGAGGGAATTGCAGAATTTCCTTTAGGATAATTGTTAGAATGCGTTGAAGTGTATGTCTCACTTGTTTGGCAGGACCTGGTCATTGTTCAGAAACTGCTGGAGTTATCTCTTATAGTGCACTGTTTTGTGAAACTTGAACCCCTTTCACTTTAAGTGGAGGTCTGTTGTGTTCGTTTGTAGTAATTTTACATTTTTCTCTTCTCTCTCATTCATCTTTCATGCAAACTCAGTGGTATTCCTTTTGCGTCTTTTATGGCCGCACCGTCTCCGGGATGATAAGTGCCAGAAATGAAAGGGCTGACTAATTAATTTGTGTCTTGCTGTGTGAAGATGGGGGCCAGAAAATGCGTTTGATGATCCATCCAGCACGAGTTCCTGTAAGAATAAACACCTTCCAGGGGCCATTTGTGTACCGTTGTCCTCAAAGACGACAGGATCCGGGCCAATTTTTTATCCTCAGGATCTCAAAAGAAATTCCAGATTGGAAAAGAAGGCAGCAGTTGCCTTTCAGGCGACACAGCTTTTTTTTTTTTTTTTTCTTACAAATGTTTGCTTTTCTTCTCTGTGTGAAGTGAGAACAATTACTGGAAACATTTAAAAAGTCATTTTGTGCACCACAGTTGGGGGCTCGCTTCGGGGACGCGCTTTATACCTCTACCTGTACTGCATGAAATACAGACACCGTTAAGCTTTCCAATAAAGAAGCAACACGTTCTTTCACATCAGTGGTTCAGTCTGTCACAAAACGGGAACAACAAGCAAAAAACAACAACCACATCACCAGCCAGCTGCTTTCATAGATGCAGTGAATGTTTCTGATTTTCTAGGTGATTTGCAATGTTAAGGTTCAATTTATTGTCATTGGACAATTTGCACAAAACAATTGAGTCTGTGGTCCCATTTAGGAAAAATTTGAAACAAACAAAATCTTCACCAGGATGCCGATGTGTGGTGACTAGCGGTGGTGACTAGCGGTGACAATATAAGATGTTATTGCAGATCTGGATTTAAAAAAAAAATGAATCGCAGTTATTTTGATCAGGATAATTCTGGTACTCAATTTTATTATCGTCCCACAGTGATGATCATCTCAGGTTGTGTGTGATTCTGATTCCCAGCAACTTAAAACTGTTCACTTGCTCCAACTCAGCTCAAATTATGTAGGTGTGTGTGTGTGTGTGTGTGTGTGTGTGTGTGTGTGTGTGTGTGTGTGTGTGTGTGTGTGTGTGTGTGTGCGTGTGTGTGTGTGTGTGTGTCTTTGCTGCCCCCCCCCAAGAAGAAAAAATCAACAATCAGCTCTCAGCTCTCACTATGGTTCTCTGGGGACCAATCTGCCAGATTGTTTACTGTTTATTGTTTACTGCCTTTATGAAGTGGTGGGTGTACAGCGTGAACAGGAGGGGGCCGAGCACACAGCTCTGTGGGGCTCCGGTGTTCAACACTAGAGTGGAGGAGGTGTGGCTGCCAATCCGGGTTGCCTGTTGTTTGTTTGTGCAGAAGTCTAATAACCAGTTGCAGAGAGGTACTCAAGCTCAAACTGTTGAGTTTACCAATCAGTTCCATGGGGGAGATTTTGTCCAATGCTGAGCTGAAGTCAACAAACAACATTTGGATGTAGATCCTCCTCCTCTGTGGCTCTGTTGGTGCAGATACAAACTGGTGAGGGTCCTGGCTGGCTGGGATGTTGTTTTTGATGTATTGGAGAACCAGTTTCTCAAAGCACTTCATCAGAATGGGCATTTCTTTTCTGATTGTTAGACCTGTTTTCTCAGCTGGGTGTAGGTAGGCAGCAATAACAGGGAAAGGTGGCGGAGGGTTTTGTAGCTCCCAGGGGCCCGTTTCACAAAGCAGGTTCAACAAACTCTGAACCTAACCCTGAACTCTGAGTTGAACAACTCTGAGATGGGAAACTCTGAGTTTTCGGTTTCAGGACAGTGGTTTTGAATTAGTTCAGTCAACTCTGAGTATGTAAACTCTGAGTTACACGCATGCCTGCCGACTCTACAAAGCCATCATCAATGGATCTCCGATACTACGATTCACCATGGCAACCGGGAGAGTGTTATTAGATATTACCGAGTGTTTATGTAGAAAATGAGCATATCCTGAGAAAGCGGAGCACCGTTACTGCAGCAAAGTAGCGATAGTTGGTGTGGCAGACATTTACTGCCCGATCTAATGTGTATAACTGAATGAAACTGTCAATTGATCTAAAGCTAAAAAGTGTTCATTTTCAGGTTTGGAGAGTGGCACTGTGGTGTAATGGTTAGCAACGCTGCCTATGGTGCAGGCGACAGCTGTTCAACTCCTGTAGTACACAAAGAATATTGTTTAGATAATATCTAATGTGATTGAAAGGAAAGGTAATCAAAATCCTCTCCCGACACAAAGCTGCTAGAATCACTTTTATTTCCATATCGATTAGGTTGACGATGAAAGGACGGCACAATTTTTCAGAGTTGGTTCAGATTCCGGAAAAAGTAAGGAGAAACTCAGGGTTTGTTGAAGCAAACCTGCTAGCGAGCAGGTTAGGTTCACGGAGCATGTTACCCGGATAACTGACTCAGATTTATGCTGAACTGGCTTTGTGAAACCGAAAAACCAGAGTTTCCCTCATCTCAGGGTTAACTAACTCAAGGTTTTCACTAAACCTGCTTTGTGAAACGGACCCCAGGACTCTTCCTGTTCCTATGTATTGTTTCCTCTGGTGAAGATAAGGACATGCTTGTAGAATTTAGGTAAAACAAAGGTTTGGTCTGTAATGCGTTTATTTGAATTTGTGAATTTGACAAAATGTAAAGTGACCCAGTATGATTGTTTTATTTTATATTATTATATTCTGCTATGTTTTAGTGCCAGAGTTTAAACCATATTTTGATGATTATCGGGATATATCAGATATCGCAATTATTTCCAGACTGGGATGGTCTGGATACTGTTGGGTTGCATTATGGGAAATGTGTGAATCAGTGACTAAAATTCAGGATATATCAGCCTCTGCAATTTAAATTTATTTGTTTATCCCTCTCTTGTGAGAGCCCCAACTTCATGAAATTCTAATAGTAAATCTCTTAAGTACTCTAAGGAAAAGGTTATCAATAGCCTTTTTAACTTAAAGGATTATATACTCTGTATAATTAAGCTATAAATTAAGGAAGAAAGCCATAATCATTTAACATTGGGAATAAAAAGGCAAGAGGATGGGATGAATACATACTGAATACCTAAAGCCTGTGCCTTAGGATAATTATCCTCGAGAGTTAAATAAAACTGATTGAGGCTGTCACCAGCCAGGTCTTGAGTCCTGGTCTTAGCCGGGTCTCGCCAGGTTTGGCAGGGGTATAATGGCAGTGTGCAGTTTCTGGTTTTCAGCCAGACAAAGCACAGCTAAGCCAGCAGAGACAGGAAATACCTGCCTGATAGAGTTGTTCCTTTTCACAAAGGAAGCCGATACATACACCAGGCATGTAATGTTAATATGGTCATTTAAAAGAATAATGGTACTGCCATGAAAGTGTAACAGCATTGGCATGATGAAAATAAAGCAGCTTTACTTCAACATTTCTTTTCTTTTTTTCAGTGTTTGTGCTGAGCTATAATACTTGAGGTTCCTGTTGAATATTTTCTCTGATTAGTCAATTTATGTGTGTCTATAAATGCAATTTATTTGATTTTCAATTATAACCCATTGTAAATTAAGGTGGACAGAAGAGGAGAAGATGCCGTTATACTATTGTTGCAGTTTCTTCAAAATCACAGATAAATTGGATAGGAGTTATAGATCTCTTGATGCCTCTTTTATTACCGCAATAAATTACACACTGGTTTTTCCCCTTGGTGTTGCAGCGTCGTTTTTACAACAATTTACAATAACAAACATAATGACTTTTGCTGTATACGTGTGCTTTAGCCCCCCCATCCGATTTCCGTTGTAACACGCTGGGCGTCAGGGACAAGAATATTTATAAGAACACTGTTATTATCTATGAGAACAATAGGCACCCTGCTAGCCTTCTGGATCTGTATTTAGAGCCGTGCAATTATCCTTGAAGATTGGAATGAGCTGAGCAGGCAGGAGCTCTCTCTCTCTCTCTCTCTCTCTCTCTCTCTCTCTCTCTCTCTCTCTCTCTCTCTCTCTCTCTCTTTTATAAAAGCTTCTAAGACACTGTGGGAGGTGGAAATTAATGTGCACATTAGAATTATTTAAAATGTCTGCCAATGCTGGCCAAGATCATGAGCCATGATCAGCAGCAACCACCCTTCAGAATTCAACATGCGTAGCATGATCGACACAGGAGGGTATGATTGTATGAGCCGATGGGACAACACCTTGAATGTGTTGAAAACTACTTTTCAAAATGACCTATTCAGGGGAGCACACCAGGGCTCAGAATAGGTCACCAGGGTCGATCCCTCAAGAAATAAATAAACAGCCCCCACACCCCGAGGAGGGGGCCTGTTTATGAGGGACTGTAGTCATTTCCTTAAGTAGGTGGGTATGAAAGGGAGGGATAAGGTGGACCCTACTTCCTTCTGTCATGATTGTGGGTTTTCATTGATTAATTTCCTGTTTTATTTTGTAGTTTTTGTCACCTGTGTGGTTTCCTGTCTCGTACTTCCTGGTCCTTGTTGTATCCGCTGTCTTGACTCCCTCGCCCTCTCGTGTTGATTACCTACCTGCCCTCCCTGTCTCTCTGTCGGATCATTGTGTTTGTTCGTGACCCTGCATGCTGCACTTCCCTGGTTTCCTGTGGATTTACGTTCCTGTGTCCAGACTTCCCGTGTCCTTTTTTTGTTATAGTAAGTGTTTCTGTTTGAATGTTGTTTTTTTACCCTCGTGGCCTCCCTCAGTTGAACTTTGTTTTGATAGAAATATTTTCGCCTTAAACCTTTTTGTGTATGCCAGCATTTGGGTCCAACCCTTTTTTACCCTACATGAAAACCTCACACCTTCCCCATGTCACCCGCTCCAGGCAGATTTATTGGAGATTTCCCTTTTTATTGACGTATGGGTAGTTTTTGGTCCAAGTGTGATATTGTTCTGTATATTTTGGTGAGGAGTTGGGATGTTATCTAATTCTGAGGTTGAGGGAGGAAGGTCTAGGTTGTATAGATGCCTTTATGGGTCAATTTGTGGAAATTAAGTTTCTTATAACTTCAAACTCAGGATTGTTCCAGATGGGTGTAGGATGGGGCAAAAGTGGTGTTTGTGATTTTGTGGTTTCCACCAGGCTGTCAGAGTTTCTGTTCTTGTTAATGTTTTAAAACATGGACGGTGTTTGGTAGATGGGCTGAGAAATGGTCAATCTGAAGTCTGAATGTCTTTGCCAGCTGTTTGTTCTTTGTCTAACCATGTGTCATCGGATTGGTTGGGGTCGACCCATATAATAAAGCATTGAAGTAAGTAGAGTAATGGTAGAAATGTGATGCTTCAAGTCCTCCTCGCTTCTTTGCTTTTAGGAGAGTTGCCAGTTTAATTCTTGGTGTTTTCTTCTTCTAGTAAAATGTAGAAATCATTGATTCTTGCCGGCGTTGGTGGGATGAGTTGGAAACATTGTGAATAGATTAATTTAGGAAGTATTGTCATTTCAGGCAGCATGGTTTCCCTTTTAACAATCAATGGTATATAACTTTCAGTACAGTAAAAAAGTCTTAATAGGGCAAGAGAGCCACGGCCATTCAGAGGCAGGTTCATGCACAAAGTACACCTTTTCCATCTTTAAAAAATAGATAATTCAAATAAAAAAGCCAAATTTGACTGCAAAGAATTTTGCAATGTGTTGCGTGGGGAAATCCTGCCGATAACAGAATTGAAGAAGCATATCGCTTTTCATGATCAGTCCATTTGTAGAAAAAATACAAAAACTAAATCAAAGTTTGTTTCATGTGTTCTGTTTCATATTATATTCTATAGAGTTTAATTTCCTTCCCTTATAATGTATTTAGATTTTCAGTACAGAAAGATAAGATTGTTATCAAACTTACTTCGATGCCTCCCACCTGAACTGTTTTGATTTTAGAGCGTCAAATGAGGATAAAAGCAGTCTTTTTCTGCTGCCGTAGTCCCTGGGGAGAGCTCAAAGTCATAAAAAGATAAGACTTTTTCCCCAGAGGATATTTTTTTAAAGAAACCACTTCTGTCACTTTCGCTGGTTCAAATGACAAACTGCGCCAGCGGTCGTCACAGCTATCACTAAACGTGAATTACATTTGTAGCTTATCATGTGAGGTAAAGAGAAGCTTCGCTCTGTAACACAGCCAGTGTTTTAGTCGTCCCACGAACTCTGACAGAGTTGCACATATTCACTCTAGTGGATCATGTGACCCTAAGGATTATGATGCGGTCAATATTCAATGTTCATCAACTATCCAGCACTGAATTTCACAAATCACATGTTCATCTACATTGTTGCAGTTGTGAATTCTGGCTCAAACCCTGCATTAGCCGATTTTTTTAATTTCAATTTAGTATCAAGAGCGGTTGAAATATTTCTCCCTAATTAATCAGTAGTGTCATGGTGATTAGTGTAAACACCCTGTACTGCTGTGTCGATTTCATACACATATTTTTCTGTCCATTATTTTTGTTAAAGAGGCAAACACTTCTGGAACATTTAGACGTCACGATCAAGACATCATAAGATCACACTGCAAATACCTAAAGCAAGCAGACAAAACATTTGGAATATAAAAATTGTGATGCCACTTCTTTGATTTATTTAGAAATAAACAATTTCAATTTCAAGGTCATGACTCTGAGTACATTTCTATGGTACACAGTGGAGATGTTTCTCTTCTTTTCATGCTGCCTTTCCACACCTCAAATGCTCCTTAAACTTCACCCTAACAACAGCTTTTTACTGGTTATGATGACAACTGCGAGGGTTGTGTAGAGCCTTTCATGGATGGATGTGCTTTGACAATAGCCTTCCCTACACACTGTGCATTCTTGACTTTAATATCTCTTTACAGCACGGCGAGTTCAGCGTCTCTGACAGTCTAGCATATCATGTCTGAAGTCAGCGGGGAGCAGGCTGTGCTTATTAATAATTTGTGTTATTACTTTGCTTGAAAGAAAGTGGCTTCTGTGTCACCCCGAGTCACAGTCGGGATATATTTGTGACATTAAACCCACTGTTTATTGTGTGTTTGTTGCAACAGCTTGGTGTATATATTATATTTATTGTTTCTTTGAATTCAAGCCTCACGAAACAAGCAGTTAACACTCAAGCGTTCCTTCCGTGAGGATATCTCCAATGCTGCTCAGAAACACTCCATTTCCTTCATGCCCTCGCAGAACAGAGAGGCAATCTAAAGCTAATTATAATGAACAGTGTGCAACAATGGCAGTGTTTTCTTTCTTTCGGGGAACCACAGCATATCATTAATCCCATGGCAACTGATGCAGCTTCAACGAGAGGCTCAGCGGGTCGCAACTTTGCCTCTGAACCAATCACGAGCTGGTTCACGGCAAAACAAGCAAGTCAAGTTAATGTTAAGTAAAGTTCTTCGTATAAACAATAGTGTCTGGATCTTCTTTGAAAATATTAAAAACATGTGGCCTCATGCAACTTCCCAGTCTTGATTTGTCATATGGACAGCAGGGTTTCTGCTAGAGTTGGTTTATTCCGGCCCGTCACACAAACCTAAACAGCTTTTGATTTTATGCAAACCAGCTGAGTTGGCATTATTTGTCATTATCAACTGGCAACACTGTAATGAACATAATATGTTTGTTTATAGACTGACAGGCCGTCAACATGAAGGAGAACAGATCTCAGTGGGAGGAGGCGCCCGTTTATTTGGTTCCTTTCGATTTGAAGGTAAAAAGACAGAGTTAATAGCAAATTCTGTCGTCGACCATGTTTATGATTCTGTCTTTGTATTCTTTATAACCTCATTCAAGTTAACCATCACCACATGTCCTTCACTATAACTGTCACTTTGCATTTGGCTTCGTAATAAGATATGTAACCGAATATATTCGATATAATTGCTGATGAGAAAATGAAGCAAGAAGTTAAATGGCTGCACACTTCTCTTAATATTGCTTTCATTTGTCACAGCCCTGAAAGGGCATTATGGGATATAGAGGGATTCATGTGGTACACGGATGCTATAATGCTCAACAAGCGAGGTACGAGGCTTCTTCATCAAACTCACAGCCTCAAATTACTTTACGGTCAGTTGTGATGTGTCATCGTTGTACTCTATATGTTTGTTTGTCTCCCCCAGCTGACAAATGCTTTGAGTGTAAGACTAATATCGGACACGTACTGATTCCTCTGCAGTTTTAAAAGCTGTAGTTTCTATTGTTTTGAATTGAAATATATCTTGAGGTAGTTCTGTTATTCAGCCCATCTTGTAGTATGTCATTTCTTTCAGCTGTAAAAACTATATTAGTTTCAGTGTACTGTGAACCAGAAAGCTGCTTTTTCAAAAATAGATAATAGTAAGGTTTTAATCTGTTTCTTGTTCTTAATCACCTCCTTGGAAGAGGTAATAACCTAAAAATAAAATATGATGTGAGAACGTGGGTGGCTCTTAACATAATGTGTTGGAACTCGTACAAGTACATCTTGTTCATTTGAATAACGGCACACAAGCTGCATATGGGTGCATGAAATGACATATCTCAGACCTATCGCAGAAAATGACAAAAAATGAATCTAACCTAAGTTTGTGTCGGACAAGAATAACAGGAGGAGCTGGTCTTCAGTTATTTGTTGGCCACGTTCCAAACAAATGAAGTCTACTGATTGAGCAATTGAATAAAACATAGTGATAATAAACCTCAGATTTTCAGTTAATTTTAAAGATCTTCTGTTTTCAACATCATAAATGTGGAACAGATTGACCTTTATTTTAGGAATAACCCAAAAATGTGTTATCAGAAAACACAACGTGCAGAAGAAAATACAGATTCTTGGCCATTTACCTCATCTCACCATGTCATGAATCCCAAACTGTCTTTATTGACTTTTCTAGCTTTACTGCTCGCAGATTGCAACACGGTGTACAAAAATAACGTAGATGTCTCCAGAACACATTATCTGAAATGGTAAAAGTTGTCATTCGAGAAAGGCTCCTCTATTCCTGTGTCCTGTCATTTACCTGTTCAGGAAACAATTTGCATCTGAAGCAGGATTATTATTATCTTCAACTATGCTGACATCACGTCCCATTTGTTGAGTCTGTCAGAGAACGTTTCATGTTGAGGTCAACAGGTTGAAGGGACGTTGAGTTGTAACAGCAACAGGCACATCTACATGGATTTTCTTGTTCTTCAGTATGTTGTCAAACCACTGTACCATGCAGAGCCACTGCAATGTAATGTAAGTGGCATTCTATCAGCGTTGTAACAAGGAGGGTTTTATTCATATTTTTTATTGGAATATCAAACTGCTTTATTTTTATGATACAGGAACTGGAGTTTATTTATTTAGCACACTTGTATTTTCTTGTCTTCAAATCGCCCCATGGCATTTTATTGCAAGTGTAATACTCTGATAAATATCAGTGGTATTTATTTCATTATTTCCATGGGAATAAGTTAAGTATAAAATGCCAGTTCATGGTGAGGTATTAAAATGTATAAATCATTAATGTTTAAAATGAGTGACTTTAAACATATCATTTCATGGGATGTGTATGCCTTTAAAAGAAGTTAAAAGTAATTCGTTACATTACGTGCGGGAGTTCATGCGCAAGGTCATGACTTGAATGTTTACACTTCCGGGAAGAGACTCGAGCGAGGAAGAAGAAGGAGCAACATGTTAATGGCGTAGAGCGGAGACTTTGGGACTGTCGTGTCGTCAGTGTGGAGTTATGAGTGAGTGACTTTGAACTGTAGTTGAGCGACGTGTTCGGAGTGTGTTTAGTCCAACTCTCCACCGCTGCTTGTGTTTTGTGAACACGAAGACGAGTTCGGTTCTGTTAGCTAGCAGGAGCTAGGCTAACACCACGGCCTTCGCTGAGGGGAAACGCCGCCTGCACGGACGGGAGGAGCTTCAGTGAGTCATCTCGGGAGAGAGTCGTCGACGGAGGTCGCTTCGCTGCTGCCGAGGGACACAGAGGACGCTTCGCTGCTGCCGTGGGAGACGGAGGTTCGCCGCTGCGAGCTGCTGCGAGCGGAGACGGTCGTTACCACAACGAGCGCGCGATTCATCAGCTGCGGCCTGGTCTGGCTGACTTCACAGACACACGGGAGTACAGGTATCAAAAGGTTTCCATCATGAGCTCCAACTAAGCGCGCCAACGAAGGTAGAAAAAAAGAGTGCACTCCAAATAAAATTAGACAGTTTGAGAAAAGACAAAAACTCTAAAACCCCGGGGTTATACTTTTTTATTTTCTATATCTCTCTTCCATAGAGAACGGTTTGGATGTGTGTTGTCCTGAATGTTAATACAATTTTCTAAACTGAGATTCTGTGTTGGTTTCATTAAGTTGTGTATCATTATTGAAGTATTAAGATAACTTACAGGTCAAGTGTATTTCCCTGCAGTCTCCACCTGGTTATTTAAGAGCGAGAATCATACATTACCCTAGACTGATATTTTCTATTTGAGATGTGACTTTTACCATAAAACATTTGATAAGCGTTAAAGCTTCATCTTCATAACATAAGGTGGGTTTTAATACACGAGCCGGTGGTAAAAGGGTTACACAAACAAGCAACATTTCTGTTCCTATTCAGTTAATATTTACTGAAACACGTTGAGTGTATCAGGTCGAACAAACTTTGTATTGGATTTCCAGTTGGGTGCTTGTTGTTTTGTCAGGTCAAGTTTCAGTGGCAGTGCATTTTTGGGGTTATTTATTTTCAAATGTAATGTTTTTCTCTGCATTTCATGTGCATTCCTGCATAGAAGTGCTGTAAGAAGATATAGTTCAGGGGAGCAATGCCTCGTGTTACCTGGTGAACCACCTGGCGGCTGTAAATTAAACCGACTATAAAGATATCATTAGGATCTTAGTTTATGGCCAGGTCTAAAATTTGGGGATACCAATCAGACTCCATCTAGCAGGTCTAGTCAGAGAGTGGTAGGCCTACTGGCTAAGTTAGGGGTCAGCTAAAACCTGTTTGTGTTGCACAAAGAGATAAATGTGCATATTCTTTTCATCAGTACACCGATTTCTGTTTTATAAATCTCATACATTATGCAACGTATATTCGCAGGCCTCATTTCCTCTCCCACAGTTAGCATAAATGGACGTAGATATGCCTTCAATCACTTGTTTACATACTGATATTTGTGCTTGCTCCAACACTGATCGGACCTACCAATGAAAGAAACAGAATGCAATTATGCATTCATGTTGCATTCTCCAGCAGAGTGAGCATCTTGACCAATACATACGACTGTGGCTGTTTTTATTTAGCCTGTGCTTAATTCATCGCGTATCTCAGCCATAGTGAAACGCACTTTACAAGAATCAAATGAAAAGATCATTATCGCAGGGGAAATGATGGCTTCAATGTTAATATAAAATAATAAGGTTCATTACTTGTGAAATAATTAAAATTTCCACCTTATTAAACGCGTAGCTTGACCCAGATGTTTGCCATTGCTCTGACAACAAGTGAAAGCTACCGCTAGCTTAGCCAAACCACCCGATCAATAAACACACATAAGAGGATGATTTGGCCCATATAAAATTAACCAACAATGACCATCAACAGCCATCACCCTAAAGACCTTAGCAAAGCGTTGTCACATGTTGGGATGGATTAATTAGAAAGATAAAAGCGACATTCATAGGAAGTTAGCTAGCATAAATGCCGGTTGTTAGCAAATTTGCGAATATTTCGGCTCCATTTTTTATCCTACAGTGGCCCTACAGCGTCGTTGGATTGTAGTTTAGTTCTGTATAATCTTTTTTTTTTTTCAACATATTTCTGAGTAAATCTGAGGATTATTTTGCTTGGAGCAACAATGTTACACTTTTACAATAATGGCATGGTCTCGTTGTTTTCTTACTGAGTGTTTAAGACAACATATTAAATGCTCAAGGATCAACATATCAAATTATATTAGTATATGATTGACAGCAGTCAATACATAAAAAAGAAATGTATTTATTCAGCGCTGATGAAGAACGTGCCAAATCATCGCCTTTAATACTCGCAACCTTCTGTGTTGCAAACAAAGGAATACATCTTGTAAGTGCTGCTTGAAACGAGATAAAAAAAAAAAAAAATCATATCTATCATCATCATCATCATTTCTAAAACCAAGTATTATTTAGCAGAAATACAACACTCTGCTGGAGAAAACCTTTTGGGCTCCCAAATCCGATTTTCCCCCAAGATAACGTGATGAACACATCATTCTTTTTTGCAAGCAGTTGTGCCATTAGCGAAGTCGAGCATGTTAACGCCATTTGAATGGAGGGGAACAAAAAGCCCACATTGTCAATGCATTTCAATGAGGAACCACACATAAAAGCGATTTGCCTTCAAATGATTTTTCTTCTGGGGCCATCTTCAGTGAGTGTCACCCATTGAGTTCTCCTGGAGTAAGAGCTCCATTACAATGATTTGGTCGGCACAGAATGACGGACACACACACACACACACACACACACACACACACACACACACACACACACACACACACACACACACACACACACGCTTCAGGCCAAGGGAACCATCAATTAGAGTGGCTTCAGTCAAGTCATCATCATCTTCCCCTTTTCTTTTCTTTTTTCCCTCCCTTCGTTGCACAGAAGTGGCACAATATGGACTCTCGGCCCCTCTGAGCACTTTAAATCTGGAGCACTTGCATAAGAGTCTATTTTCTAGACACGTAAGCAGAAATAAATCCCAGATTTCCGTCCGATCATTGGGAGTGGATCTCGTTATATGTCAAGGAGGGAAGGTGTGAAAGTAGGAGGAGTATTGTGGGTAGCGTGAGAATGGCAGAACGAAGCTGAGGCCTTCAGATTGTGTTTGTGTACTGGGTTCTGTTTTGCTTTTGTACCTCTGCTGTTGGCTGTCCTCTAGACGAAGGTTGTCATGCTCGTCAGGGAGCTACATTTACCTTGTGCTGTCAGGTGTCATCTCGGGCACAACACACAAACATACACGCCGCGCTCCCACTGCTGTCTTTGACTTCTAGTCCCATTCACTGTTTACAAGCTTGTGTCCCACTGTGAGGTGCATCTACAGGCTATTACCGATTGGTGTTTGTGTAATGTGTAACCCGATTATGTCGTAAAATAGCTTTAAATACAAAATTATAGCTGCACCAGGCGGTGCACTGCTCTTCAGGAGCCTCAGTGAGTCCACAAAAAATGCACAATTGCACCTTATATTTGGTTGAATAAGTGCTGATGTTAGCATTTAACTCAAACAGGGGCTTAGACCCTTAGAATGCATTCACACCAAATGCTCTGCAAATGTTTTGCATACAAAGTCAATGCAAAGACACAAGTAGATGCAAATTTGTGCTGGGCAGTACAAAAGAGGCATTTTTTTTTTATTCGCAAGTTGAAATATTTCAAAAATTGAAATATTTACTAGAGCAAATCATTCACATGGCGTGATAAACTGAATCACTGTCACTAAATCCAAAATGGAGACAAAACATTGCAGTGGTCTGGTGAAGGAGACTGCTTTTCCTTTACTGAGAAACATACTCGGATCATTCTGGCCCAATCTTTTTTGGTGGATCGTTTGTATGTCGGATTACGGGAGATGCTTGGGCAGATTAAGAAAAGATGTGTCTCTAATTATATTGGTGGATTTGGTTTGTAGGGTTGCATCGTTATTTTCTTTATTTTTTTTTAGAGACTTCTGCTGATACTCCTACAAAGAGCAGCTCAGAGCAGGACTGTGCGGCCCTGTGAGTGCATCATGACCTGCTTTAATCTTCCTTTTTAACCTCATACACATAACACACAAACACACACACACACACACACAGACTGCCCTGCTGTCGCACACCGACCCAACTCATAGGAATCAGCCTCCAGCCCTGATATTAAAGTACATCGGTATTAATAAAATGCGGCATCGCACCACTTTTAACGGGTGGTTATTGCAGTACCTCTCTGCCATCAGTAACCATTAACTCAAACACATCCCCTCTGAAAACTGTGGAGCAATGCCCTCCCAGACCAACGTGTTTCATCAGTCGATACAGTGATGGACTCGTCCAGCCCTGAGGTCAGAGCAGCAGCCTCATTGATTTTGCTGTTTAGAAAGATGCTAGTGAACAGGGTCGACTCCGAAAGCCAGAAGGAGTGACTTGAAAAAGGCATCGCCTGGAGGTATTTCCTGTTTCTCCCCATCCCCACCTCCCTCTCATGTACCTTGAATGCATTTTACTCCATCTGTGCGTTCTCACCATCACTGCCACTCTTCTGTCTCCCTCTTCATCTTCCATCAACACGTTCTACTCTACATGCACGAGTCATTTTCAATCCGACGAACAAGAACGATGACGACCTCCCAAACGCAGCCGCTATGAAACCGAGGCCCATAAGAGAGCGTATTTGTTGTGGGCCAATCCTCTGCCGTCCAGCTATGGATTTCTTCTGACAAGTTGATAAGTAATGCAATTAAATGGACTCGCATGCTGCAGAACGAGGATTATTTATTCACAGCTCAAGCTCGTTCAGTTTGTTTGTTTCAAAAGCCTCCTCGGCGTCTTTTTATGGCGTGAGCGTTTTCATTTTATCTCATTGACGTGAATTCCCAAGGATTATCGGCAGCCTGTGAATGATTGCACGGCGTCTGCGGGGTGTTGCAGACTCTTTGAGAGGGGGTTTGCACGGATGTGACAAAAACATGCTTCCAAAAGCCAACAAACAAACAGAATTGCTGACTGTATATTTAAATGGGCTGTCGGACTACATGATATGAAAGAATATGGACATTTGCAGCAACACAGCACAGGTATCCCCCTGCAACCCCGTTATTCTTGAGCCACAGCTGTTTTTAGTGCAAAAGCTCAACCTGCTCAGCACCAAATGGCAGACCGACAGCTGGTGTTGAAAAATTCATACCGGCTTGATAATAATTCTCACTTCGTACTCACGGTCACACACTGGCCTGACCTGTGTTGTGTATGAGAGCTAAAAGAGAGAATGTTAACCCAAATGAATGGAACTTGGCTAACTAATGTTGCTCAATTTAATTATTCCTCAGAAAAGTCAAAAGTGTACCTCCAGTACACACTGGAGACAGTGAGAGTGACGGAGCCTGGGCCGGGATTACAGCAGGTCCCTCGGGGGCAGCGAGTCTCACTATCTGCTTGTTTGAATGTTTGTTTTATAATTATTTTTATGTGTTTCTTTCCAATGCTTTTAATGTTTTGTGCACTTTGAATTGCCTTGTTGTTGAAAGGTGCTATTTAAATAAAATTGCCTTGCCTTGCACATTAACAGACGTGTGGCCTCACCTAGCATCTTTTCTTAATTGCCAACTGTATTTATGGATAAAGGACTCAGCCAAGAGGTACTGGGGGGTATTTTTCAGAGCACTTTATGGCCACGCTGAGTAGCATCTGTGTATAAAAGTCACAAACAACACAATCCAATACCTCATTAATTGGACTGTTACATATTCTCATACATGACCTGCAAGTATGCTGTAATATTTAAGTGTTAAGTAAGTAAAAATACCTACATTAAAAAGCAGCTGTTAATGTAACCTTACAGGGACAAAAATATTTTTTGTGCCAAAGGTCTGTGAATTGTGGGTGAGCCTCACCACATGGCTGCCGTCCGCCCTGATGACAGCTCACGAGGTGACCCTCCGCTTTTCTTTGGGGGCTCTGTGTAAGGCTCCGCGTCCCGCCGCCCAATCACCATGGAACCTACGGTTTACAAACCCTGATGGAGACACGTGATTTCATCTGGCAAGATGGGAGTCTCCTCCTCCCCTCGCCCCCCCTGACCGGTTCTTCACCTGCCTGAGTCATGAACATACTATGCATGTCTGCTCTACAGGAGCCAGAAGGAGACATGATTGTTGTCCCTGTTATGCTCTCTGTGCTTTCACCGTGATATCTGTCCGATATTAAATGATTTGCTCATGGATGTACTTTAAGTGTATTTAAAGATCGGATATGCATGAGAACACTATCACCTTTTGAACACTAAAAGAGAATGAATATGTGGTCATTCTTTATAAGAGGGAGCTGCCGATGCCAGGGAGAAGAGAAACATTTGAATTGCAGCCCAGGAATCTTTTTACTTTTGTCTGGCAGCACAATTATTTCAGCACTTACCAGTGCACCTGTTCATCTAAAAGATAAGAGCAAATGCATTCATTTGTTAAGATTGCTTTTTTTTTGCTGTATTGTGTGGAGAAGAAAAACGTCTGGATAGTTTTAGAAAAACATACATTTATGTATTTTTGCTTTTCCCCAAAATGTGTAATTCAGTTGGATGTCCCGTTGTCAGAATATCTCAGAATTTCTAACTCTGATACGAAACTTTGACAAATATCAATATTTGATCCTTTCTTCCATTGTGTAGTTT
Source organism: Chelidonichthys spinosus (assembly GCA_029853015.1). Classification (NCBI taxonomy): domain Eukaryota; kingdom Metazoa; phylum Chordata; class Actinopteri; order Perciformes; family Triglidae; genus Chelidonichthys; species Chelidonichthys spinosus. The sequence goes on from CM056831.1 coordinate 8,037,176, forward strand.
TATAAAAACAGACATTAAGACTGCTTTTTATAAACAATCTCCTTTGTGTTACTTAACTGACTTTCTGCCCCCCAAAAAACGTCATATTCAGTGTGATCTTGTGTTGACATTTCTGACTTTGATACCTTGAAAATAGGGTTAGGAAATTCTTTATTTTATTATTAATCTGAGGGAACATAGACTCCTTGTCTGTTACTGTTGGTGAAGCATCCAGCACAGTGCTGGACAAAATGACTCTCCGGCAGCTTGATGATTCAACCATGATGCAGGAATGTTATCATTTCATTTGGAATGACTCGTTTCTCTCCTGACCTATTGTCCTAGTCAGTATCTTTGTGTCCCAGGTGCTATTTTTACTGTCTCCTGGACAACGGGACATTCTTCATTTCGAGTGCTACCAGCTTTAACAAAAATGGACTGAATTAATTCTGCATTAGTCAATGTTTTTCTAAAGTATTTCTGCAAACATGATTGGTCAAGAGAGAAATATGTCTTCCAGCTGGTGATTATTACATACACGGTATGCAAAGGTTATTCCATTTGCCACTGAGGAAATGACGCTCATCTTATTTTAATGGCAGCAGTGATTTTTTCAATTTGTTTACCTGGTCGGCAATCTTTGCTTATCAGGGCGACAAGATGTATTGATTGCTGATAGTGTGTGCAGATGTCAATCAAAGGACGAAGACCGCTGTATGTGAACAGAGGACGTTGTTTAGCTGCTCTGTTGTGCACGTTATGTGCACTGATGTTACGTCTGAGCACACTGTGCTTTTATATGAAGTCGTTTTACCTTCAAAACCCTCAACAACCATCAAAATGTATTTAGTAAGAGGATATATGAGTTATTTTTATGACTGCCTTCATAAAAGAGCATCTTAACTTAACATTTTAACTTTGTTCTTTGCTAATTGGTGAAAGTAGAGATTACAACGGGGCAATTTCACAGTATCTTAACTTAACATGTATTAAGCTCCACATTTCTGTGGCGGCAGCAGCACTGCGATGTAGAGTTGGGTTGGGATTACCTGCGTTTTATCTCGTCGTGCACCCAGAGGGAAGAGCAGGGGCGGTGAGCTGCAGCATGATGGGTAATACCACTGCAGACTGATTGCGTTGCTGGTTTTATCCAATGTCTCTCAACCTGAGACACTTTGGCCCCTCTGTCTGCGGTGCTGATAGGGCAATAGAACCGGGGATGAGGATCCATTTATATTCAGTGTAACATTACAATAGAAAGATTCAGTATAAAGCGCATATTACATCAGTCAGTTTGCACTGATGTCATTGTCTTAGCAGAACAATCAGCCTGTTTATATGTTCATTTGAACAAACATACCAACAGTGTTGCTTTGTTAAATCCACTTTAATCGGATGTCCTCCTCGCACCTCGGCCCCCCAGCGCCATGTCACACAATAGTGTCCGACCTTCTCCGAAATTGCAGTCGCCTGGAAATGAAAATATCTTATCAGGGTAGAGCAGCCTGAGCCAAAGCACTGAGAATTCTGGGTTTACATGTTAATGAGGGGGATTGTGGGTAAAGAGTTAAACCCGTCGAAGTGCCGGTGTCTTTGTTGGAAGCCGCCGAACAACGCAGTAACGGTGCATGCTTGGATTTTTCCTGAAATGTGTTTGTCCTCCTTTATACAAGTAATCTGTGGTTTATAATATAGTACGAGAGTTTTACGTGAAGGAGACTTGTCGGTGTCACCTGAAAGCACTGGACCAACTTTCTGAATGTATTCGTTCGGAACATTTGTTTGTCAGTTAAGTTAACATCAACCACAATGTTTTCCTTACTTAACTGGGTGGTTTTGAAGGTTAAACTTAACTTCCTGTGAAGACAGAACTTTATTTTGAAGGTATAGTAGTTTGAAGTTTTGGATCTCCAAACAAGCTTCATTATTCTAAGCAATTGGTGTGAGAACATATTTGCTGTTAACAATCGAGCATAAGCAGCGGTGGCAAGTAAAAATTATTTTTCTGGTATATTTATCACATTTTTTTTCTACTTTATACTTCTAGTCCACATCATTTTGGAGGGAAATGCTGTACTGTTTTGGCTCTATAACATTTATTTGATAACTTACTTACTTACAGATTTTCAGATTAATAATCAAGATAGATGTGGCTGTATTATTAGAGGTTAACACAATGTATTTATCATGAATGTATGTATATTAGTAATTGAAAGCATCAAGCTTTTACATTTTTTTTTTTCACATCTTCCTGACATTTCACTGGGGTATTGTCATGATCTTGGTTTTGTAGTTTCTGTCTCCTGTGCTGTTGGTTTCCTGTTTTATTTTGTAATCCTTCTGTCTTGTGTTGTCGTGCTTCCTGTTCTGTTTCCCTCCTTTGTTCAGTGTCCCAGCTGTGTCTGGTTGTCTCGTCAGCCTTGCCTCTTGTTCTGCCAATTCACCTCAGCCTGGTTCGTCTGTTAATGTTGGCTCACCACCGCGCTGTCCTTGCAGTCCTCCCAGTGAATAGCTCCAGTGTGTTCCCAATGTCTTTTGTCTATTGTAAATTTTGATTTCTGTTGGGTTATTCTCATTCTGTTTTGATATGTTTTGCTTTTGTGGCCTCCTTCAGTTTGTTTTTCCAACCCTTTCTTTGTTTGTAACTGTGTTTGGGTGCTGAACTCCTTTTCCTCCAGCCGTGACAGGTAAGTGATATGACGGCATTCAGCAGCTCGTTACTAAAACACGAATGGACCAGTTGATGACTAATCTAACGCATTATATTAAATTTAAATTAAATTAAACTTAGTCCCACTGACAGAAATCCTGCATCTTCTCAGTATCAGTTTAATGGAACGAGTGGCTTCTGTATTTTTATGATTTCTATACCCCTTTATAACTTTTAATACCCTGATGCTGCCCATGCCTATGCAACATTAAAGTGATGAAAACAATAATGCACCAATTATTATAATTGGACATTACATTATTCTGCAATGAGACATTTTGCATTATTACTTTAACTTTTTGGTAATTTAAGTATATTTTGATGCAATTTTGATGATTACATTGTGATAAAAAGTTAAATTAATAAATTTTGTATGAAGCAGCAACTCCAGGAAGTTGACTGACGCTCAAAAAAATGGGTCACAGATAAAGTTTTCATTGATTTAAGCCACTCTTTGAACAACAGTTCAGTCTAGCACATAAATGGGACGAGACATTGACTAAAGTTTTTGAAGGCAACAGGAATAATGATAACAAAAAAAAAAAGAAAAAAAAAAAGAATAGATTATTGATCAGTTGTGGCCTGTGCAGTATTTATTTATTTTTGGTAATCCTACATTGAGAAATCATCCACATGTACATGATGCAGGATAACCACATTTCTTTTGGATCAAGAATTTGTAGACTCCATAAACATGTCAGCTTCTTGAATCAGATTATGCGAGTTAGATTTGCTCATGAAGGCATATTAACTGCATATTGGCTACTTTAAAGACAAACACGAAACACCCACACTTTTTTTCACCAACGTAATTCTTAAATATGCACATTTTTATTGAAGGCAATTTCTATAGAATTTTGCGTGCTATATTCGCCTTCACAAAATATGCTTGTCAGAATTCACTGAATACATAATTTCTTTGAATTGATATCTGTCCAATTTTCCCCAACTTACCTTAGAAATAAGTACAGCTTTTTTTCATCACTTAGACGGATGTCCAGCAGCTCCGAACAAACCAGTGCAAACAAGTCAGCAAGCCAGAGGAGCATCTGATGAATCACAACATGAATCACAAATGTTGACACATCAGAAATTGTCAAAAGTTGCAGCACATTTCTCTCCCTTTTACATTTCTCTTGGTTTCCGGGGCTCATTTGTCGAACTATAAAGTTTACACCTACATCCTGAACTTGGAACTAAACATACAGTATCAGTACAAAAGTGCAGCAAAGGAAAGTTATTACTTTCTTATCTGTTTAAAACTTTTTAACAAAGTAAGCTCGGCTGTCCTGAATGCTGCGCTGACAGCTTATCCTCAGATAATACCAACGTGGAGTCATGTGGAGGTGTGCATCCTGAAAGAGAAAATGAAATAAGAAATGAACAATGCTATGAAATGACACTGCTCGAGGTTTTGAGGCTTTTCTTTCCTATTATTTTTCTTTTATTTTCTTCATAAAAACAAAAATAACTTTCAAATTAGGCATCAGTGAAAGAAGTTGCACACAAGGAGCCTAAACATATTGACTTGGATTCTAATTAAAAAGAGAAAGGAACATTACATTCCTGAACAATTTGCCTTTCCCCTTTGAATATAGTTGTGACTTTCTAAAACAAAATCTATATATGAATCCATCAGTGCTAACAACTGCAATTACTGTCAACTTGAGATCCGACAGAACAAAGCCATTTAATCAACAATATTTCATGTATTCTGTTTCTTTAAATAAGAAGCATCAACTAATTTGTAATGTATTTTGAATGGATGTGCTTCTTGCTCAGCTGTTGTTGTTTATCAGCTAAACAACAAAATTGCCAGTATACTGCATTGCAATTACAGTTACTGTTGGGTGTCTTGGTTAAATCGTAATTAAAATAGCTGATCTGAGATCAGTGTTCATTACCCTCAAACTTAGCAACCTGCGCTAGCTGGCCCAACTGTCAGTAATTGATGGCATTGACCTTGAATGATTAATTTGTAGCTTACCATCTACACGACCATAACTGATATGCTTTCTGGAAGCTGGGCTTTATCTTATTGTAAAGGATCAATTCCCCAATTCATGTCTGATCCTCGTGGATATCACAGAAACTAAAGGCCTGACCTTAATGCTGCCATCAGTGTTGTGCAGAGCTATATGGCTTGGAAATGATTTCAGCTTTTGGTGTTTATATTGATGTCTTTACCACAGAAACATACACAGTGCAGTACACCAACTATGATGACTAGTATTTAATCTTTTATACTCCATGTATGTGACTCCATGTTCCACTTGAAAATCCAGCTACTGTCACCAGGTGAATTCTCTCTGTGAAAACCATCTAGGCTAAAACATGAAATGATCGTCCCTCCACAGTGTCGTTTCTTTTTCAACAAGCGCTCGGTGTCCTTCGGCTCAACTTTCCATATAAAACCACCGCGAGCAGAATGACTTCATAAAAACACTCAGCGGGAGGAAGTCCACCTCATTGCCCTCGGTGCAGCCCTCCAATATAACCCAGGAATTCATCTCTCCGCAGAAAACGGCTGTTTGATATTCCCCACCACAAATGAAACCTTCCGTGTTGTGCGGCACCCGCTCGTCTCTGCCCTGTGGTTTGATTCCAGAGAGCCTCTGCTCCATCGTTATGCAAAGCACATTGACGAAGCAGCCACTTATCATTAAGTGGCTGCCGTTGTTGTACATCAAGGATTCATGTTATCAGCTAATATATGCGATATTAATCCAGACAAGGTGCGGCGCTATGTCTGCATGCATACCTATTAGTGGGGGGATATTAATTTCTACCCATGCCTACAACTGACAATGTTCACGTGACAATGTTGTTCAGTGTGTGGAGACGGTGTTGTGACACCTTGCTTGGGGATCCTGATTCTTCCTGTAGAAACAAGGTCCACTGATCCAGAGCACATGTAATTACCATCAGCATTTAGCAGAGTGAAGGACAGTTCATAAATCGATCTAAAAACTTGTATCGCACGACCGTTTCCACAGAATTTCATCATTTACGGGACTAAGTGAGATGTAAAAATGTATTCACATCGCTCTTCTGAAGCCATAATTCAAGTCACACCACTTGACAAATGTGTGCTCTAATTTAATACCCACAGTGGTGGAAGAGTTTTTCGGATAATATATTTCTTTTTTAAGTTAAAGTAGTAATAACACAGTGAAGAACTAAGCTGTTTCAAGTAGAATGGCCCATTTCAGAATAATTTATAGGCTATCATATTTTTTAATTAGAATTATTGATGCATGAATGTGTACATCGGCTTGTGAATTTTGCCAGGGGAGCAATTAAAAGTAAAACATTTGCAAAAGTAGAGTAGAAAAGAGTAAAAAAGTACAATACTTCCCTCTGAAGAAGTACAAAGTAGTATAACATTGAAATATTTAAGTAAAGTACCATCCAACCATGTTAACACATGATACAAAAGGAAGGATGCTGTGGACTCTCTGAAGGTCGATCAATTAATCAGAACTCTATCGATATCACAATATGGGCTCAATATTTGTTATGAATAATAAGTGTTAAAACACCATTTTGGATTAAATATGGCCGTGCTGCAGAGATGTCCTGCACATTAAAGACATGTGTTAGTTCAGCCCTCCTCGGGAACACGCTGTGTAAAAGCTGACATGAACAGAGTGTGTGGAATTATTTTTGTTTCAGTCAGTGATATAAAGTCACATTTTTTTAGAAAATATTACAGATTGCATAAAATTGCATTTTGGAAAGCAATCATAACTTATTTGTGAACGTCCACTATCCCTGTGCAGGAAGCTTGTTACTGAGACAAAAGCTACATGAAGGCCGTTACATAATCAGCTGGGTTTATTGTCTATAAGTCTATGAGTAGTATTTATCCTTTTTAAATATCACGCAGCCTTTCTGTTGCAGCGTTAAACAAGGTTGGATCCCTGCGGTACTCAAGAATCCCCTCTGGAGATCTCAAGGCAGCATCCCACATTTTAAAGCGACGGCAAGCAGCAGATGATTCGCAGCATTCGAGACACAGAAGAGAACGGGAGGGGAGAGGGAGGTTTGGGGAGCGGGGGGAGATTGCCAAGCTGTTGCTCCGTGTTATGTGTCGTGTTGGAGCAGACTGAGGAGAGAGGAGAGGAGGTATCCAACGGCAGGGAGAAGCTGAAACCCCTCAGAGGGGGAGGTTTGTGTCAGCCACATGCTCTGGCTGGTCCTCGCCGAGCCAGGCCTTTTGTTATGCTGATTTACTCAGCCCTTTGTCCAAGACGCTGATGGAGTGTGTGTTCAGAGGGGAAGAGTATAAGAAAGAGAGAAAGACTGAGTTTACAACATACTGTGGACAGTATGCAGACAAATCAATAATCACATCTGTGGGAGAGCTTACAATGTCTTACCATCATGGCAAACACTTTCATGAAACTGAAAATGTTCAGTTATTCATGAGACTGGGTGGGAAAGTCCAACTGTTTGTTCTTAGTTGTTTTTTTGTTTTTTTAGGTTGTTTGTGTTTTGAGCTCTTTCGACAGTTAACATTCGATCACAAAGCAGTAATAAACAGCAGCATTACACATTACAGAACGGTAGCTGATAGGATGGAGGTCTGTCACTCACAAAAGAGATGAGGACACTAAAAGCAGGTCAAGTCAAAACTTTAGGAATTCATTAATTCATTCATTATTATATAGTATTTTGTGTCTACCCTGTGTATACTCTAGTACACATGCAACAATATAATAAGGATAAAAGCAACAGGTTTGAAAACCTTGTTTTGATAATATTAAAAAAAAACTGAATACAGGCAAGCGCTATTTTTTTTCAAAAGTGAAATCATAGGGCTGCAACTGGCAATTATATTTATGACGGAATGATTGTTCGGTCTTTCAATGTCAGAAAAATGTAAAATACATGATTGACTAGCAAGGATGTTCAGTTTACAATGACAAAAGGAAAGAAATCCTCACATTGGAAGAAAAAGAGAATTAAAAAATGACTCGAGATGAATCAAAGAGCAAAATTGTTGCACATGAATTTTCTGTTGATGAATAATTGATTATTTGACTTAATTGTTGTGGCTCTAGTGTTTACTGGGAGAAAGAAATGGAAAGGAATTAATTATAGAAGGCACGCAGAGGTTTTTTTTCCTAGAGGAAAAGGAGGGACGAAGTGAAAGGGAGTGAGAGAGAAAAAGACACCGAATAAAAGAAACGGACAAAGAGGGACAGAGAAACTGATGCCGGCACATGGCAGGACGAGAATCGAACCTAATCAAGGGTAAAGTGGAGTGATTCAAGGGGGGGGAGGGAGGGAGGAGAGAGAGAGAGAGAGAGAGAGGTTGACAGGAGTTGTCCCGCTCCCCGCATCCAGCCCCCAACTTTGACGTCACAGCCTGAGAGACACAAAACAAGCCGCTCTCAGCTGAGCTCCTCAGTCCATTCACTCGCACGCTCTCCAGCGCGCGTCCACGCCTGCCCTCAGACACGCCGCGACACTTGCCTTGGACACCTGCCCGGCGCGCGCGTAGACGTACAGTCATCTCTCTCCTCCAAAACATTGCACTCCGGCAAACAGGGAGAAAAAAACACCCACACTTGGCCTCCCTCACTCCTCCTCCAGGACGGAAACACGCTCCGTCTCTCGTGAGTGTAATTCTGTGTGAGGCTGCCGACGGGAGCGCGCGGGAGGAGAAAAAAAAAAAAAAAAGCAGCGCTCCGACTCCCCAACTCCGACCCCGTCCCCTCAAAAGCAGCAGATGTGACAGAAGAGGAGAGGCGGAGAGAAAGAAGCCCAATCCTCCCCCGCCCCTCCTCCCCTCATCTGGGAGAACAATACCCAGCCTCCGGTTGGAGAGGGTCAGCTTTTGTCCCTCTGCCCACGCTGGAGAGCGAGGAGCAGACAGACGCGCTGACACATTGACCTGCTGCTGAGAGAGGAGACGTCGGTGCACAACAGTTGTTGCGCTGTGCGCCGCTTTGATTCAGTACTTGGACAGCTCCTGACAACCAGCCCCAGCTTGTGCGTCTCTCCATCAGTGTGCAGCACTTTATTCTTCTGGGGTTTGGAGACCAGGAACCACAGATGCAGCCCCCGTGCTCGCTCCTGCCGGGCCCCTGTGGCCCCTCTCCGTCCCCGGGATCGCCGAGCGGCACCGTCGGCTTCCAGCATCTTGGAGAGAAGCAGCTCTTTGAGAAGTTTTGGAAGGGGACTTTCAAGGCTGTGGCCACCCCGAGACCGGAGAGCGTCATCGTGGCCAGCATCACCGCCCACAGGAGGGTGACCAAGTGAGTCCTCTGCTTTGTTATCGTGGGCGAAGAACAAAAACATCCTGTGTGTGTTAAAAGATTGTGAAGCTGTTGGTTTTTGAGGAAGTATCTCTCAGTTTCAGGCTTGTTTATTTGCGAGACATCAGCAAGCGGTTGTGAAGTTATTGCCAAGAAGGATGTTTGTCTGTCAGCAATTTTCTAAATTTTCTAAATGTTGTGATGCCAAAACCACTAAAATCATCTGTTGTATCACATGCATACGGTAGCTGTGTGTACACGCCAAGACATTCCCGAAGGTCCAATAAGACCAGGCTTTAGGTGATATACAAGTCAAAAGCAACTATCGTCCAGTTGAAAAGTCATTATTTTAGATTCCTAGGTTCAAGAGCATTTCCGTGACTACATTTTAATGCGTTGTGCGGACACTGTTACACATTTTGACCCACAGATCAATGCTTTCCGACTCAAACAACTCAAAATATAGTTCTGGTGTTTGATTTATCTCCAAACACCCACATTTTTGCAGCTCCTCTTCCCTCCCGTCTGCAGCTGGCACCAAGAGTGTGTTCAGTTATTCACATGGTGAATGGTCACATGACGGCATCTTCATGCTGCTAATGTCATACTTGCCCCCCACCCCCCCTCCCTCCCTGTTGAAGGAGCAACATGTTTGTTCCTCCACTTTCATCACACCGGGTTAGCTGTAGCACTCACGGCCAAAGAGGGGAGGAAGGATGAGTATCTGCTGCCCTTTCTCCTGCTCTTCATCCTCTCTCCACCTGCTGGCTTTTGACAACTATATCCATTGTGTGACACACTGCTCTGCCTCGCCGTGCCAGCTCGTCAAACGCTGCACAACCCTGGCGATGACACCTCCGAGAAAAGGCATGTCCCTGAACTCGTCATGATGTGTTCACACAGGTAGAGCAGCGACGAGGCCAACTCTCTGAGGCGTACACGCACGTATTTGCATATGAAATGATGCGGCTTGCTCGGGTGACCTTTGAATGGTTTTGACACCCACTATCAACTTTCTCTTATGTGAAATTAGCTATGTTAATGAGGATTAGAATGGCCCATTTCATCCTACATCGGCACAGGCAGCGCAACACACTGAACCAGATAATGTGTCTTTAATGGGTTCTATTTCAGCAGGACCGTAATGCTGCACATGACCTGGTTATAAAATATTTTATTAGCTTGTGGGATGTGACAAAAAATAACACTTTGTTGGATGGATATAACCAAATATGCCCCCCCCCCCCCCCCACACTCCAGCTCAGTGATCTTGACTGCAGCCATCAGTCAACCATAGCCCTGTACAGGCGATAGATTCAAATCTATTTGGGGAAACTGGCAACAAACAAAAAAAAAAAAAACAGTGCAAATAAATACACAAAAGAGAAGAACTTTAATGTGGCTGACAAACTGAGCAGCCTCTTTTTGAAAATAGCTGGAGACTCTGGAGCGGGGCCCAGCTGTCTCTTCAGCTTTAGAAAGATGCTCTCCTCAAGTGGCTCTGCCCCTCCACGGGCTCCGTCCGGCTGACAGTGACGATGATGGCAGCAGCATGGCAGGGCCAGGCGAGACCCAACGTCCCCCCAGAAAGCAGACATAATGTTGCCAAATTGCCCAGGTCTGTTTGTCAAAGACGATGGCGGGCGTCTCCGTTGTCCGCTGCTCCTCTCGGGTCCTGCCTCCCTGCATATTTGCAGGAGGGCGAAACACAGAAGGACTTTTGGATGATATAGATTGTAAATAATGAGTAGAACACAACAAACAAACACAACTCCCAGAGAATATGAATGCAGGAGGAGGTGCAGGCATCCCTCCCTCCCCGCTGCACTGTTTATTTTGCCCGAGCAGAGTGCAACTGGGGAATGCTTAGACCATCAGAATGCATGGCCTACGGCTTGCTCCTCTGCCTCCTTCTCTCCGAGAGGAGACATCATTATTCACTGTGGTTAACTGAGGGGTGATGAACAATTGCGGTGGAAGTGAGGGGGCATTATGTACAACAAGCAGAGGGGGAGAGAGACGAGAGGAGACAGGGGGGAGCCACAGGGAGAGGTTTCTTGTTCAATCAGTGCGGGGCTTCTTTTTATTCCTGTTTGCGCTGTCCTCATCCTTCCTTTCTATTACCCTCCTTCTCTCGCTCTCTTTACTCCTGAAACAGGAGGGAAGAGCTGGAGGCTGCTGTTAGCCACAGAGGAGTAATTAGAGTTTGTTGTTCCCCCTCTGTCCTCCCCTCTCCGTCCTCCCCGTCTTCTCCTCTTCAGGCCAGTCACACAATGGAGGGGAGGAGTTCACTGGCTCTGTGCAGCGGGGTGGGGCTATGCTCGAAACCATTATGACCCTGCAAGCTGTTTTGTTCATGAGGGGGGGGGGGGGGGGGGCTCCTCATTAAATATGCAGCCTGGCTAACTTTGGGTTGTGTGTGTGTGTGTGTGTGTGTGTGTGTGTGTGTGTGTGTGTGCGCATTCATGTGCATCTGTACTGGAGATGTTTTCCAGCTACTGCGAGGGTTTGAAATGAGGGGGTTTATGTGTGTGTGTGTGTGTGTGTGCTTGTGTGTGTGTGTGTGTGTGTGTGTGTGTGCCCTGTTAGTGGGGTCTTGTCCAACTCTGTGGCAGATGGCAGGCCTAAGAAAATGCATTGAAAGGGAGGGGAGGAGTGTGTGTGTGTGTGTGTGTGTGTGTGTGTGTGTGTGTGTGTTGGGGGTTTTAGGCCTCTTACCTCAGCAGATGCTGGTTTAACGAGGAAGAGAGGAAAAGGTTTTGCAGGGGCTTGTACTCGTGACAGCACCAGTGGGAATATACAGTGGTGTGGACAAAATAACGGGAACACCTTGGAACAGAACGCAGTGCGAACCAGCTGCAGCCTCTGCGAGGACCCAGCGTGGTCGAATCGGCACATCTCCGAAATGGCCTCATCAAAAATAGATCACTATAAGAACACTTACTGCAGAGCTGTAGCAAATTAATAATATACGACGATAAACATGATATTTATGTAGCACTTGCCGAAACAGGGATATAAAGTGCTTCAAATAACAGTAAAAACCAGCAGAGTAAACAGTAAAAAATGCTAAACTAATTAGATTACAAGAATAATTTAGTGGTACAACACAGAACACTACAGTAGCACAATGAAGCGCGCAGGAAAAGAACACCAAACGAGGATCCAGGCTAAGCATCCTCATTAAGAATTTATTTTTTCCAGCCGATAACAACCCTCATTAACCGATCATTCACTTTTAACCCAGAAAATAACGGCTTGCATGCAGGGTGCTGTGGTTGGGGTCGTCTGTTGTGTCTGCCTGACTGTCAGAGTTATTTGTCAGTGAATTAATGCCGCTAATCATCAAGACTCAAACCAAGTTCCTAATTGAAGTGAAGGGATTTAGCCTCAAAGTTAGTGACAACACTGTCTTTTAAGATAATTTAAATGGCTAAAAGGTTAATTATCAACATTCCTAATCCAGACAGAAAAAAGGCTATCTGATAAAAGTGACTAGGGGCCTGAACACGCAAAGCCCTTAAAGTTTAAAAGCAAAATCTTCAAATCAAATCTCAAACCCACAGGGAGCCAATGCAACAATACAAGAATGGGAGTGTTGAGATCTGATTTGTGAGGGTTTCTTAAAAGACAGTGAGCTGGAGGCGGGCCGCTGACAAAATAAAGGCATGTATTACTTTCTCAAGACTGGCAGCTGTTTGAAATTATTTTACTTAAATAATAAGTAATGAATTGATTATAAATCATCTTAAAAAAACCTTGATGAGAACATGTGAGTGGAAAGATATCAATTAATATTTGGAATTATTTTAGTTCCAGTGCTGTGGAAGGAAGAAGGAAGAGGAGTTTATGCAGAAAAGATGTCACATTAACATGGAGGTGGATACATTTGTAGCCTGGTTGATTGATTGATTGATTGATTGATTGATTGATTGATTGATGAGGAGGAGGCTTAGTGAACTGGCTCAGAGGACTCAATGGTCCGTAATACAATCCTGGATTGATCGTGTCTTTCGGAGGCAACAGATGGGAATCATACCGATGATTTGCTTGTTTTATACAAGACTGATTTGGCTTCTGAGGGCACATAAAGAATCATTAAGCTCCTCTTTTCTTTCCTGTTTCTTTCTCTGTTCCCATAGTTTCCTTTATGTCCCTAATGTGATCGTTTACCTCAGTAGAACGTTTATAATGTAATGTCTTGTCTGTAAAAGTTTCAGTTAAAATACCTCGGCATACAAAATCATTGCATTATATGAAAGGATAATTTGGTGTATTACAGCTTGGGTGTTATTTTCATAAACCAGGCTATTAAGTCAGTAATAACACCACTGTACTCGCCAAGTTAATAGCGGACATCTTTGCATACATACAGCTAGAACTGGATGCCGATTAAAAACACAAGAAGCTATCTAGCTCGCTATCATGGTGGAGAAGTAAAAAATACAGTCGGGTTATTTTTTTTTTTCTTTCAAAAAAGGCTTCAAGGAAAAAGAACACTCACACAAAGTTGCTATTTTTTAAATTTTACTCATTATCTTTTATTTGTCCTTTACGATCTTCACTAAAACAAAAGAATTGTTCTATCGGTGTTGTAAGAAAAAGATGTTTTCAGTTTTATGGGTATTTTGGTTATCGGGATAACATTGTGATTCACAATATTTTCAGGATAATCGGGACATTAGCGTTTCTTAATGTCCCATGCAGAGCTAAGCAAGATCTGAAAGAGCAAGAAATACCCAAGATTAGACAGGATGTAAACAGGCCACATCATCTTAAAAACGTCATTTAGGAGTAAAACTGGAAGTGAGTAGACCTGAAATGACTGTTATAGAATAGGAGAAGCTATTTTTGTCAGCCTTTGTTTTGGAAGTAAAAGTTAATGTGACGTGACTCTGCTTGGATCTGCACAAAACACTCCTGGTTGAACCATCCCAAAGAGGAGTCTCCCAAAGGTCCATTCCAAAATAATCACCAAGCTGCTTGACTGCTTATATAATAATAAATATTATGCTGTTGTGAAACTGAAAATATAATGCAGCTTAAATTGATTTTTTTTTTTTACATTTGGCTTTGACTGTTGCATGGTTTGTTCTTCACTGCAGCAAAAGACAGAAACGCTTTTGGATTTGCTACTGCAGAGGCTCATGGGTATTGTAGTAGTTACCACTCTGCATAACAAAGTGTCCCTCATTGCAAAGGAAAACTGTGTGTGAAGAGAACTTCAGTAAATATGGCAGTTGAACTGAAGTGTGATATTATAGACATAATATTGATCTTAGCAGAGAATAAATGATTAGAGGACAAATGGACTGAATAACATCACAGAGTAGCTGTCAGAGCCCCCTGGGAAGGATCATCTCATTCTCCTTCCACTCTGTGACAATGACAAACATGATTTAGTAACGGACCTTATACGTCTCTCTGTGTTTAGTTCTCCTCTGTTCATGGACTATCTTTACTGCTCTCCCCACATCAGTATCTGTCTCCTTCCTTCCCTCGGTATCTGTTCAGTGTGCGGTAACTCGCCCTCGCTGTGTCTGTGTCATATACTCCGAGCGCCCAGGATGCGTCTGCTGAGGCATGCTGACAAGAGAGTACGCGGCGACGCCGGCTCCCCAGGCAGGAATCCCACTTATCACCGCAATGGATTCACATTCGATATCGATTCCCCGCGTAGCCAATCCATTAAAATCAAACCAGTGTCTGTGGCTTAATGCAGCGTTCCAGCATGTTTTACAGCAGGATGCATTTTGTGTGTCACGGGAATAGCAACTATAACAGAGATGCTAATTGGTGTGGTTGATTTAAAAACATTTTTTTTAATATTTGGCCTTGATTTCTTCACAGCTAATCCATTTAAATCAAATCAGAGTCTCATGATACTGTCACAGCATGTAGTCATGCATGTAATGAAATCCAAGATAAACAATAATATTTATTGTTTATTTATAGAGCACTAAATGGTTCTCCATATGATATCCAGAACGTCAAGCAAAAAAGTATTTATGTAAAGAACTCCTATTATTGTATTTAAGTCAATGTTACTCTACAAATAGGATAATTAAGTAATAATAGATCATAAACTAATGTTTCTGATGTTTACTAAGATAATAAATCAAGAGACAAATAGGCTCATTCTCTCATAGACTTCTGTAAAATCTGAATAATATTTCCCCCCTAATGGCCAGCAGAGAGAATGTAAGTTTAAGGCACTTCAGCATAGGCTTCACTTTTCAGAATAGGATTTACTTTTGACAAGCGGAGGTTGCTGCCTGATTTACAAAGAATGCGGTACTAAGCAGCTACTATTTTTGAAGGAGGGAAAGTATGTATGTATGTGTGTGTGTGTGTGTGTGTGTACTTGTATAATTTAGAGGTGTCAATTATCGCTTTCAGTGCGTTGAATGACTAACGAAGAAAATCCTTTTCTGTCCTTCACTTTTACTCACCAGACAGGCTATCACAAATACTTGCTGTTTTTGAGCAGAAATGAAGCAATGCTGTCATGTAGTCTACAGCAAAGGTAACATGCAGAGGCCAGCCCTCCAATTAGCTTCCACCCTTCCAATAGCCGAACTGCACAACGGGCAGGGTGTTATTGTACAAAGTCTAATCCATTCCATGTACTGCTACAGTGTGGTGCTCTCTTTGTTGTGATCTTATTCGATCTTAATGTATAAATCGACAATTCAGTATTTAAAAGCTTGCTTTAACATTTCCAAATGTAATATGTTTCTGATTCACAAAGGCTCAACCTAACGAGAGTAATACTTCAGCTCTAATGACATCATTTCCCATTGATTCTTGGTGAAGATGTGCTGCACTTGAGTGCTAACTTGGGATAGATGCTTGATACAGCCTAAGCATCATGGGGAACAATAAGCCCATCTCTGAGAATGAGGAGCTCAAAAGGCTCTTTGATATTTTAATCGCTTTCTTTTTTTGTTCCTATACACACACTTGATGAAAAGATGTAACATTGTGTGCTTGATCGGGGTGGTGCGTCAGTATCTGCTCTGAATCCTTCTGTGCAAACACACACATGCATTATTATTACTGTATCCAGTGGTTGAGTCCATCAAAAACCCTGAAGGCATCAACATGCTAGCATCGAAGAGGAACATGCCTTAATAGAATCGACACATGAGCACATACATCTGTTTCTCGTTGCAGTTTTTCAGCTCACTTGCAAGGAATAAAGGTATTTGGTAATGAGTATAACAAGGGAGAGTGTCCTTTAAGGGACTTTCACCCAGGAGACCACTGGTCGCGTCCCATGGGAAAAGCAAATGTAGATTTTATGCCTGTTACGTAACATTGTTGTTTTTATTGATGCTTGTTATAGTGTTACAGTTGTTACATTGTGATTGTGTGCATTGTGTGTTTCTGCAAGCATGGATATGAAACTTGTTCATATAATCTTGATAAAAACGTGAATAGAAATGACTTCAACTCGGAATAACAACAGCAGCAGTTGAAAGAGCGACAAAGGCGGCTTGGCAAAGCGTGAGGCTTTTAGAAGCAGTTTGAATCCATCATAATTACATGGGCAACCTTTGATTTGTTCCGCTCGGCATTTTTGAAGAACTGATTATGAAACGTTGGCACTAAAAAAAAAGTAATTGCCTGAAAAGTGACACTTTGTCACAAGAAAGAACATCTGATATTAATTCTGCAGAGATGGTGCTACATTTTATGTTTTCAAACCTGTTGGTCTTTCTAAGCCGTACCAGTGTGTGTGTGTGTTTATGTATGTGTGTGTGTGTATATATATATGTATATATACAGCCTTAATCCTTAACCTGAGCCTTAATCCTCATCACCACAACCCTTGAGGAAGTGAGTACTTTGGAGGATTTTCATCTTGCGTTGCTTCTTGGGAGGATATTCGGCACCCAAATGCAACCGAACGCATGTGCACAAACTGCTCGCGTGTGCAGGTACCTATATACGAACACATATGGGGATGCACATACAGTACGGAGGCTGACACACATTGCGCCATAGGGGGGGTCCAACACGATAATACCTCCTGAGCCGTGCAGCAGCAGCAGCATTTTCGAAGATGAAAGCAGAGAGCCGAGAGTTAACCCTTCCCTCCAAACATTAGCTCAAAGCTGCTGTGAAATTTCCCCTCAGGGATCACGGCTCCCAGTTCATGGTCCACCTCAGTGAGTCCGAACACTGCCGTCCTCTTAAACTGCTGGCGGCTGTGAAGTGTCACATCTAGAGGAGCACGTTTTCATCTGCAACGTTTTCATTGAGTCCAGAAATCACTTTTCAGTTTTGGGGGGAAAAACTTTGCTTACAAATATGAAGATGACAATCTGACAGGTGCAGACTTTCTGGTCATTTTGGACATCAACTGCCAACACTGACATTTTCATAGTCAAATAAATTAATTGTATTTTATTTGAATTCAACTCAATTCTATTTAAACAACACCATTTCATTGCACTTGTTCATATCCACAATACAATGTTTACACTGAACATGAGTAGTTATTTGTATCCATGTATGAAACATTATCTAGGTATCTTATCTTCAGAGATGTATCTTTGACTCAACATATCCCACACATTCTTCTATTACACGTGAATGTGTTCCCGGTGTGGGACTTTAACTGAGTGACTTTTTCATTTTAGCTGAACTTTAAAAACATATCCTATTAAATACTGCATAAAGTTTATTAAGATGTCAGTGACTGCATAACATATTCATATTTACACGAATTACTCCATCTTTACTTCATTTCGCTCCGAGATGGAGAGAAAAAAAAACACACATTTCCGTCTGTCAACAATTTCCACACTTAACGATGAATCGTATTTTACAAGCTCATCATGCGTTTTGCATGTAACACTTTGACACCCAACATGAAGTGTTAATACAGAATAAATCTCTCTGAGACACCGTACAACACAAATAAAACAAAGTGTCAGTGCTTCTGATTATACGAAAGCAGTTGAGGAAGTCTCCTTTCCAACTCCAGCATTGACACCGACACTTAGACAACAGAGTGTGTTTTATTAAAGCCGTGTGTAAAGATGAAGATGTGCAGTCGGCTTCAGTAAACAGGCAACAATTTAATCTGTCACACTGTAAAGAGAAATGTTCTGCTCCAATGGCGGAGAGAGGTGAAACAATTTGAGTTTGAAGTTTTAACGCCTGAAATACTTTAATTCCATAATCATAAGCAGAGAGAAAAACATTAGCCGTTTGAAAGTTATTGTCTTGTTTATTGAAATGTCTCGTTTACAAATGCAGGATGGTATGGATCTGTTCTGCACCTGGTTGCACTTACTTTATGCTAAAACCGAGTGCACTGACATTTCCAAAGGCTCGTGACATTTAAGTCCATTAACATAGTACATTGTGTTTGCTTGTTGGTGTGTGTGTGTGTGTGTGTGTGTGTGTGTGTGTGTGTATGTATGTGTGTGTGTGTGTGATTTTGTCAGTTTGCCAACCGCAGACTCCGCAAGAATAAATAACAGATGGGGACATAGGGACTTGTCATCGATGCGTGACGCGTCTCTGAAATGTAAAGACACTGATTTCTCCTGTAAAAAGGAAATATTTTCCCTGTAGTTTGGTTTAGACAGACTCCGATGGACTGTCAACAATCAGCTGCTTCCGTCTTTCAACCCTTTCCATCTCTCTGAGCTGTGACCCTGCAACATCCGTGCTACTTGACTTTATCTGGGGTTCTGAGTAACGCACAGCGACACATGTTGCCACAGATACTTCACTGGACTTTCCTTCCTGCTGCATAGCTCAAAAGGAGATATTGTGGGGTTTGTTTAGCACTGAAGAGTATGTGCACAATAAGGTTAAAGGACAGACACAGCCAGTGCAAACTTTGTTTCGTTTCCTACATTTTATCTTGTGGAGAAATGTGTTCTTGTGTGAAAAACACATCCAATCCGGCCCCTATATGCTTGTTTGTAGTCACACTCGGCTGAATGAAGCGCCCTTCTTTAAGGTTTAGGGCGTAAATACAATGGCCACCTTCGGTATAGACTGCCATCACGCCATAGAAACCGGATCCGTTGTACCTTTCTGTAACTTTGGATTCATATAGGCATCTTTCAGATAATGAAGAATAAAACTCCCAAGATCCTTTGGTGGCACTTCTTTTGGTAACCGATTCTAATGAACTTTTTCGTTTTTGCAGCACTGTCTATCTTGGTTTGAGCAGTTTGGAGTAAATGTCTGTACGAGTCTCATGGAACCATTTGTATGGTGTTCAACGTTTTGTTCAATGTTTAAAAAAAATTGCAGGTTTGCACACGGTCAGCAAGGGCAGCTGGTATCGATGTAGATCTGTTGCTGGACTGGGCCGGATTGAAATTGAACCGTAGTGTTAATTTGTCAGTCCAGCATCAAGCAGCTTTACATCCCTAGCTTCAGTATTTTTGTGAAAGAAATGGGTTGGAGGAGAAAGAGAGGAAGAAATTGTTATTATTTTCAATTACGAGGTGGGATGGAAATCAATGGAACAGCAGCACGACTGTGATAACTGTGTGAAAGCAAACTAGATGAAGGAAATGAGAGAGGAGACTGTGAGTGACACTTTAAGATTGTCCACTTCAGGACACTGGAGAAGCCGAGGTTATTACATTTCACTGAATATCATATTCCAAACCCATGAATCAAAATCCTTTCACCAGTGTTGGCCAAAGGGAATTGAATTACATGCAGGCACATAACATACAGCATTAAATAAACTCCAAGTAGACGATGAGAGACAAGACGAAGCAATCCTTTGTCTTCTTACTGGCTGTCCATCGAATGGACAGTATAATAAATCTTGAGGACAGGAAGCGATGACCTCTCCTTTTGAGTGATTCATTACCAGCGAGTGGTGGATGAGAGAGGGCCGACTCGCTCATTATGACCTATTAGGTCTTCACAAAGCGGGGACATCCCTCGACATGCAAAAAATATGACCCAACTTTCAACTGTAGCCGCTTGTTATCTGGCCAGCAGCGAAGACGGAGAGAGAAAAACATACATATAGTAAGCAAGACAAAGACGCTATATGCTGATACATGCTGTCTTTAAAACCCAAACAAGTGACTCTACTAAATGCAGCATTTTCATTCAATTGAATTGACTTGCTGCAAAAGCACAAGCCGTTCTCACAGCTGTTTTGTAGGCCAAAGAGAAACCTGTTGTTAGCCGTTAGAGCTAAGTTATTCCCACCCTCTCACATACAACAATAAACAAATGCTTCCTGCGTGACAAACTCCCTGAGTTTGTGAGATCCACGGCATAAATGATATAATGCGACAAGTCTTGAATATGCAGCTGAAAAAAGTCATAATCATAATAAGATCAGTGGTGCTTTGGGGGATAGACAGATAGTTATTGCCACATCCAACTGGAATATGCCATCAAGAAGCATAATCACTCATAATGACAGGAGGCTGAAATCCCTCTAAAACCTTCACTGAGGCAAAGGCTTCATTAAATATGCATACACACCCCGGAGTTGGCATATTGGAAAATCTGAAAAATCCTACATAATAGGCTGAAGCTGTTTCCCCCTGGCAGCAAATTTAACTCCAAAGTCCAAAAAAGTCCCAGGAGCATCTTGTTTACGATAGTTTCTCTCTCTCACACACACACACACACACACATACACACACACATACACACACACACAGAGGACATTCAGACGATCCCTTTTCAGACGATCACAGACTGTGAAGTTGGTCTCAATTTTTGTCTTTTTCGTTTTTTCGCCAAGTATGCTTCTTCATTGTAAATGGAACCCTGAAGTGGTGATAGTGTCCATTATTAAAATGCAAACGTATCAAAGTCAACTCCTCATCGCTGAAATTAAATCATTTCAAGGCTGACTGGCTCCCACGTCTCGGCCTCCTCCTTCATATTTCATTTTCGCCTCCTGCCCATCCTCATTTTCAGGAGGGCGATCTGCCATTCATACGGAATTGCCTCGATTTGCATAGATGACGCAGGGGTAAGAGTGCAAACTGCAGCGGTGTGGATGACACACATGCGTCGGAGATGGAAGTGGAGGAAATAATTGGCCCGCGGCATTACTCCCTTCCCTCTGCCGTTGCTTCTTGCCACGAAATGTCACAATGCCTGGAGGCAATGACAAGCTGTTCCAAAACTATAACACCTTTAAGGTTGACACCAGGTGGAAGACAGGTATGCTTTGTAATTGGCTCTATGTAGAAACATTGTGGGGATATTGCATCAAGCAACGGCTGCTTCATTGAGACTCTGAAAGGTTTGTTTTAAGTTCCTTTGACCCTTTTCTCTGTTATGTATATTTATATATCACATAATGTCAACATTAACAATGTATGCCAGTAAGCCTCCTATGATTCTGCTTAAGTACTCCTAACACTTTGGCCTTGTTATGTAAATTTTCCTGTTTTCAGTGTTCAGGCATAAATAAGGAAGCCCTTTTTGTGGTTTAACGTTCTGGTATGAGCATGAAAATATACCCACCGGCCAGGGTTCATGCTTTTTTTTAAAGCAATAATAAAACTTTTACTGCCTTTTAGCAGTAAAATGACTATATTATATATGAGGGGTTGACAGGGTTGTTGATCAATACCAGTGTCTCCCGATTGTAAGACACTCTCAGCATATAACAACCGTCATTAGTGCCGTTATAGCCGCTCGAGGGAATCTTTTTAATTTAACAAGGACACACAGTGTCACAGACGGTGAAGCGCCCTTCACAGTTAATCATTATCATATATTATCACAGATATGTTGTATGTGAATTTTCCTGGTTCAGTCTGTTCACTTATTGGTTTGTTGGCATTTAGCAATGAAGGAGCCTTGAAGTTAAACATGTATTGTTATGTATATTTGGATGGAAGTTTTGTTCAGTTGTGATGTTAATCACCTCATACTGGCTAACTAGGTGAACAAGAGTGTGAAAAACTAAACTTTCCTTACCTAACTTTACTTAGGTGTTACCTCCTTTGGTTTTAGTTAACAGTTATGAGACAGGAGCAAAGCTAATGGGCTTGCTAAATGGCGGTAAACTAGCTGAAAGTTAGTAAGCTAGCTGGCTTGGAGAGCTTGTTCCCCCTCTTCAATTACTCTTTCTCAAATGAAATAATTTGCTATCCTGAGAACAAAAATGTCAGAATGGACTTAATGCCACAGGACAGAGAAAAGACAAAGACAACCAATGCTATTGGAACGGACTAGCACTAGCATGTTGCCAGCTTGGTAATGTGTATCACTGGAGATGCGCTTACTGCTGCGTGCATCTCACTGCCTCACCTGTCCTGTGTTTGGAGTGTTTGTTGTGTGTACTCAGAAATGAATGAGACGAAGTGTGGGGTTAAAAAGCTAGTAGCTATAGCTCTAAGCTCACTAGCTACAGTAGTTTATCAACTTGTGGGGGGGGTTAAGCTCAGGAGGTAGAGCGTTTGGCTGGCAACTGCAAGATTGCTGGTTCGATCCCCGGCTCCTCCTAGCTGAGTGCCTGGTGTCCCTGAGCAAGACACCTCACCCTAATTGCTCCTGACGAGCTGGCTGTCGCCCTGCATGGTTGACTCCGCCATAGGTGTATGACTGGGTGAGTGAATGGGTGAATGTCAGTCATTCCTGTAAAGCGCTTTGGAGAAAGCGCTATATAAAAGAGGCAATTCACCATTTGCCCTGTGATTCTACAGCACTAAACCTTTAGCACTGGTTGTTTCGTGAAGCTCTTTCTGCTGGCTGGATCTTGACATTATTTATTTATTATGCAGCATGTTTAAATTATAAAGCTTGACAAAGTCAAATGTACCACGATATCGCATAATGGAAACTTTTCCCTCCACTTTAAAAGTGACACAATTTCTTGATATTTGGGTTCAAGTTTTATCTGGATGCTCTCGGTGCCGCTCCTCATCTACGTGAGCAGCCGCTTCGCTGTGCCTCCGGTCACATTTCAGCGCACACACTCCCTGAAGCAGATGAACATAGATCAGGCATTCTGAGCAGATGAAGCCGCTGCCACGCAAAGGTCAACATCAAGGTCAATGAGTGAGGGCGTAGAAGGTCGGGAGCTGCGCACGGAGGGCGCAGGCTGTTGCTGAAAGCCTTGTCTTCCCAGTGTGCTACTTCCAAGAGTGAGTGTTATTCCCAGTGACGTTCCAGTAGTCGGCGCTTCCCACCAAGAACCGATCGGGACAAATGGAGCTGACAGGTTTGTCTCTGTTCCCGGAGTGAGAGGGACATGCTAGGAAGTGGAGTAGAAATCTCCTGTTCTGTCGGGACAGATCACACTGAGGCAAGATGGGAGATATGATTCTTTTAGCAAACTGGGATCACCACTTTTTCATTGTACAGCTTTATTTTTTTTCATTATTTATCATAAAAGAAAAGAGAATATCTTAGCCATCAGGATTATAGGTCACTGAGATCCTCTTTATTATCGATAAGTAGATGATATCTCAACTTATGACTTCAAGTAAAGGCCTACCTTGCAATTTCATACGACAGAAAATCATTAAAGAAAGTCGTCAACACACTGCCCAAACACTGCTTTGCTAATTTCTTTCCTTAATTAAGTTCAGCAACAGCCTGAGCCTTCGTCATCTGACTTTTCGTTAAACAGTCAGTGTGAAGGAGTAGTTTGAGCTTTGGGTGGTGAACTAGCAGGAAGTATTTATTTATTATTTCATTATTTATTTGTTTATTTCGGGCATGTCTGTTAAATCATCATCACACATCATTGTTCACATAGTAAAAATACACATGGCCGAAAGGGAAAGCGGGAGAAGCCAAGGCTTATCTGGTCCCGCCCCCATTACCCACAGGATAAAATCGTCATCATAATCTTTTCTTATTAAGTATTAATGAAAGGTGATGCATTTCATGTTGTTGTGTTCATTGTTGATGATTACTTCATTTCAGTTTGGGCCTGTGTTGTTTTTAGCCATGCACAGCTCAGAAAAAGTACAGGTTCTGAAATGTACCCATAGTATAAAGTAAAAGGTTTCCCTATGAAAGACTTTTTACTGGCTGTTTTTGCTAAGCCAACTGAAAACTTGCATCGTATTAATAAGAAAAAAGAATCGATAATCTCCTCAAATGCATTCAAATAAAGTTACTAGTCTGTTTTGAAAATGTAAGGAGTACAAAGTACAGATATTTGTTCTAAAACTACAAATACCTTTAGATTCTTCTCAAGTACAGTAACAAAGTATTAGTACTTCCTTACTTCCCACCTGATTCTTGGATTTCAGCACCTTGAGACCACGTGGGAATCGAGTGCCCTTGTTTCACTGTAACATGTTGTCTTGTTTGTCTTGTGAATCCATAAATAATCAATGAATCTATGAAGTTGTGTACCGTCAGCGAGGCTTGTCCTCTTTAGTCAGCCTTGTTCCCGATCGTGGAGAGGTGATGCGTTATGTATGCAGGCCCAGTAATGATCACATGGAGTTATACATCTGTGAAATGGTCCTATTGCTCCATGTTTTGATTCAACTGAAATCCTTTAGTGGGGGGGAGGCCCTTCAAAAAGAATTTGTCATTACAGCAGAGTGATGAAATCGACTATACATACAGCTTTATCGCCTCGCCCGCTGTGGGGAAGATTTGTCTTTGACCATACCTTTGACAGTAAAACATTAGAAACTGAGACATCGAGCAGCCTCAGAAGGAATGCTTTGTAAAGATATGGACACTGTATGTGCCATTTAATTTGTCCGCTAATTAAATTTATCTGGAAGGGATCAGGGTGATCTGGGGATATTCTACCTAATTATAAGAAACATAATTAATGTCTGTGGCATATGAGCTCATTTCAGTGGCTTCCTATCACTTTTGTTAAAAGGGAGGAAGGCTTCTCCCCCCCCCCCCCCCCCCCCCTTCTTCGATGAAAGAATCGGTTATCGCAGTCGCCCTGATTCGGTGGGAAAAACATGAAAGACTCTCCGATAGCCACATAATTAAACTGTTATTTTGGGGCATTCAAATCAAACTCGGGCTCACCAGTGCCCTTGTAGGAGAAATAGAATTGCTTTGTCTCAGCATTCTCTTTGACTCTGAAGACAGTTTAAGGAACTCCAGTCCCAATAAAACACCAGATCTGACTGCAACAGGAGCCTCAGAATTAATGATTCGCCTTTGATCCGGCTAGGGCAATGCACGAGTGCCTTTTGTCCTCCGCAAGATGAGTTCCTACTTCTGTGGAAGACTAAATTATTAAGGCTGTGCCAGAAGTTTGACTTTTTGATTTCCCTTTTCTCTAATTGCATCGAGGGAACCTTTGGGAAAGAATCCAAAGATTTAAAATAGAACGGAAGCAGGTTTGCAATATCCACGATACCTTGTAGACAGAAGATACAGAAAATCTGCCTCATCTAATCAACTTCCACATTAACCTACATAGTATGTATTGGGATACGATTTCAGTACTTGCTACTGCAGAATACAGCACAAGCACAATACCGTGTGATGGACATTGAGCTGCCAGCTACAATTTGACTGCAGGATCTTGTTTGATGTATTCAGCCGAGGTAGGGGGAGCGCCGGCCCATCAAGTGATGATTTGCGTAAATAAATAGATCCTGACTGGTGGCATAATCCTTCTCATGATGGCCAAAGGGCAAACTTAATGCATTGAGATAGCAACGTCAAAGTCAAACAGCAGAATAGAATGTGGGTTTTTTATTTTCTGCACATTTGCCTCATTATTCATCCTGATGAAAAAATGCTTTTGAAATGCAATGCTTTTGAAATACAGGTGGTGCACATAAATCAAAACCACTGTGTGCGTGCGTTGATAAGAAAACATTTTTATTCAAACTCATTCCGCATAATAAGCAGCAGATATGTATTCAGGTGCAGCAGAACATCTTAATGCTTTGGATGTAGAGACGTTGCGAGGGGAAGAGAGTCGCCTCGTTGACTCTCCTCGGCTCCTCTTGAAGAAAAGCTCTCAGCGCTTTGAGTGATTGACATATTTACTCACAAAGTCCTCCGCCGTCCTTCTCTCCATCGCCTCGTCGCTGCCCTTTTATGACACCTCATCATGTTGAGAATGGGCCGCGAGAGGTGGGATATTAGGGACCGATGTGGTATTGGAAAGCAGGAATAATCCGACAGACACCTTATCTTTTCTCATAAACTCCGAGGTAAGAGGACAGTCGTCCAGCCTGACTGACAGATTGCGGCGCTAACTGACTGACAGCCACCAAGGTGAGGGGATGTCAGATTGGAGGAGGCTAGTCTGAAAGCCAGTCGGCGGCGTACGGTCTGAGCCTTCGGGTCATCGCCGTGGACGACCGTGTGTGCTATCGCCTCTAATCCCAGCTCCTAAAGCTTCGCTTCCAATTCCCCACAGGACCAATGTTGCTCTGGGACGTGAGGCGGTTCTGAAATCATTTCCAAAGATTTATGGTGCTCTTAATTCTGTGCAAATCTGTCATTTGTAAAGTTAAGGTCAAATTCCTGGCGGCATATCGAAGAAAGACTGGTCATACTAATCCATCGCACATCCAATTCTGTGGCATTTTTCTCCTTTTGAAATCAACAATTGCTCCGTTCCAATCGTGTCCCCCTAGAATTGTTTGCTATAATTTGCAAATACATGTTGGGAGACATTTATTGTATCTGCCAAGTCACTAAATGTTTATACTGATCAGATCTGCCGAACAAACGTGTTTCATTTGTTTCCCTACAATAATCTGCTCGTATAGAAGCTAGTGCATAATTTTCATAGTCATGTGAAGGAGCACAAAGCACTTGGTTATGGTTAGGGGAAAAAAGTGACTAGCATGAGACAGGACTTCTTTACTTTATTGGCATTTAACTAAAATCACCATCTTAACCAAATATATTTTGCCACCTACATCTAACCAGTTTTCCAGACTCATCACCTTCCATCTGAAGAACAAAAAAACACAGAATATAATTCTGCTGAAAACGTCTCCCATATGAGACGGAGACGGCGGTGGAAAACAACATTGAATGTTCTACACTTGATTAAGTTGCTGTCTGCCACAACCAGATTTCTTAACTGTCATGTAAATGAGAAACCCAATCTATGTCGTTGGAAAAGTGGATTAGAGAAGTCGTGTTAACACAGCAAGATATCTGCTGGATAAACCTGATTTCTCCGAAAAATATGCAGCTCATGTCACGGGGTTGTTTTACAAGAGTGCATGAGCATGACAGCGACAGGATGTGGGATGATGGGAAATTAGAGCATCACTCCCCTCTATCCCGAACAATTAAATCTAAAATTGCCACTGATATAGAAACCAGTGTCTTATAGAAGTATAAATTAAAATTAAATTGCCTTAGTTGTGTGTTATTAACAATTTTAAATAAATAGCAATAATGCAATATCTTTAATGTAAAAAAAGGTCCCTGCTTGCCCCTTCCCCCATACAGTAGGTGTGTCCTGGACTACATTTTACCATGATGACTTACACACAAACCTGCAAGGTGAAAATAATACCAGCGTCGCCATTGCGGCGCGTAATCATACATCCATTTGACATCTTTACCGCCTTGTTTTGACACATTTTCCTTTTATTTGCAACGTGAACTACACATTATTGATTGCTTGTTGTTGAAGCCAACGCTGAAGTGTCTTAAACTTGCATTATCTCTACTGGCCATCAGGAGGCGACTCCTCTGGTTGCAAAACTAAGTCAAATTGTCTGGAAGTCGGTGAGAAAATGAGCCTACTTCTCACTTGATGTATGATCTCAGTCAACATGAGTCTAAGGTCTCAATCTCTAGTTTCAAATCAATCAATTATGGTCCATGTAGAGTTAAATAGACCATAAAGCAAGGTATGCATTAGGGCGGGGCTACGTTGCAGAAAACAGTATGTTTCTCCTAAATGGCTGCTTTGCCTTTTCCTATATTGTGAACTGAGAGAGAAAAAAGTTGTGCTTCACAAAATCAAAACATGCATATTTTGATGTTTGTAGTCAAGGATACAGAGGTTAACAGGGTCATTTATAAATTGCATAGAACTCCCAACATACTTTCCTGTGACTGTAGTGGCCCCATGTGAATAAGGCTTAAGTCACTCTCCATCAGGCCTCTTCAATCTGCTTCCGCTCAAAACACCGCAAGATCAGACTCACCTTCTTTTAAACTCTGTCTCCTCCAGTTCCCCCGAGAACAGAGAGCGGACTCCCCACTTCTGAGTCACTTCCACTCTGCCCTTCCCCTCGCCATTATTTCCTCTTTGGAAAATGTGCTGTGGTTTTCAGTGACAACACGCGTCTCAGGCTGCGCTGCTCTTCGTGTTCACTCGGAGAACGGCTGCGTTTGCCAGCGAAATGACAAAAGACATGCTGTCAAGAAGCTGACGATACTCAAAGCGGATGACAGGATTTGTGCCGGATGCCTCGTACATGCCTTGAGGGATTTTTTTTTTTTTTAACATATCATATTTCCCAATATGTCCTCACAGTGGAAAATGATAAGAAAATATGCAATTTATAATATTACGCCTGTTTACCTACGTTATGAAGCGGTGATGCTTTAGAGGGAGCTTTCAAAATAGATCAGGACTCAACATGCTCCGTATGCCAACACACTGCACGTCCTGCTGCGTTGATCCTATTCAGCTCGAGTAGTGTTGCACTAGAAATAGAGAACTGTTATTGTTGCTGTACTGAGCTGGCGGGTCTTTAACACATTGGTCATGATAAAGGAAAATACTAAGAATCATCTGAATGTCTGTCATTTTGTAGAGTGTTCCTACATTACCCAGAATGACCTTCAGCAACTTAAAGACCTTTGGATGCAACCGTGCTAGCGGTCCCCCAGCCTGTATGCTAAGCTAAGCTAACTGGTTGCTGGCTGTGTGGTAATGGACCTGCATTGATATAGCATCTTTCTAGCTAACTAGCTACTCAAGCTCTACCGCTGAGTGTGGCATCATTCTTCTCTCAAACACATATTTCCCAACATGTCTCTACTATTTCTCTCATCTACACTTACAATCAGCGTGTCCCACTTGGTATTTAATATAACCTTTATGAAATAAAATATTCATCTTTAAGGAGGAAAGAGCAGAGGCACCATTTCATGTGGCAAATACAACATAATAAATGAATGTGGCCAAGATAACTAACCTGAGGAATTTGTTCAGAAAGTGTTGTTTCAAGTATTATAGTGTTCAAGGATAAATGTGTTATTTGTAAAACAAATGAATAATAATGATTTTTATGAGTAACCTTCCCACAGTTTGTTGTATAATCATCAGCTGGACGACTGTGGACCCAACAAACTACATTCACTTTAAGTAATACGCAACATTACAAGACCATATGTTGGCGCCACTGCACAATTTATTCCACTCATTATAATACAGTACATTATGTGCAGCCTGACTACGCTGCATGGTGAATCCTTTAAACGCCACCTTTGACTTTGAGGGGGATTATCCTTTAATAAGGTTTAAGCCAAATATAAGAGGACTCTTTAATTAAGCCAACCATTTTCAAGCCATGTGGCCGTAATGCTTTTCAATTAAACGTCATTAAGATTTTAACGTTCTTCACATCAGCCTCCGACCAGGAATAGAAAGGGAATGAAGACGAGGGTTACCGGCCATTTACACGACACCATGAAACATTTTGTAAAATTAATTTTAAAAAGGCGATTATACAAGCAAAATTCCATTTATAACAGCTACGAAATAAGAGGTGTTCATTTGGTTGGCACCATGTCAAAGAAATAAAAAGGTGATAACAATGATGTCAAAATCTGAATTAAACTTGTTTTATAGAGGAATGCATTATGTTAAATCAATTAGCACAGCCGCGTAGAAGCACGAGGGAGCTGATTGGTGACTTCATTATTTACTCTCATTGTTTCCTGTTGAGGAACAGAGGTCACTTAATAAATCCCCTCGGGACCTTGACAGCGGCTTGTCTTCCCACACATTAAAGATAATGGAATAATTCACTTGCCCTTGAGCCCCTGGCCGTGCATCCATACAGAACTTCTTATTGGGTCGCCGGCAAATTGAATGAACCTCCTTTCCATAAAACGGTAATGGACTCCTCCGGATAGCCCTCTAAATAACATGGACGGTAGAGGAACCAATTTATTATCTGACTTTGAAGAAGGAGCGAACGGAGGGGAAGGTCACTCTCTCATTGATCAGCCGTCCCCCTGTAGGGAAATGATAATTATGTGTACCAACATGGACCGAGGTCACCTCCAGCTATGACCAGGAGGGGTTAGAAATCCTCCAGGGGGGTGGGGCTGTGTCGTTTCAGTTTGGATTAAATCTGCTGCATGTCATTGTTTGATTTTTACGGTGATGTGAAAAAGTCCTGGGTCTTGATGATAAACAGTGGCAAACAGGTATTTATGTCCTTTCAAAGACCGGGTTTGAATCGAAGGTTACGGTTGAGTACATGGCAAAACATTCCAGTCAAAGAGATGCATTGTTAAACACTGACAGAAAGTGTGAAGAGATATAATTTACACAATAAAAGAGGGAAAATAATGCGTATTTAAATTGTAAATTATACTCGTTTTCCACAGAGACTTGGTCCATGTTATCTTTTCCATGTTGTGCATGAAGGTACGATTTCAAATAAATGTCATTGAACACACTTGTTATGCAAACCCAGTCACACCATCCTAAATCATGATGTTGGACTGCGACACAAATCTTGATTCACTGAGAGGCCATACTTAGTAATCGTTTCCGTCTGGCATCTATTTTTACAGCTTTAAAAAACTAAAGCATAAAGAATGCGAGATGGTGAATGAACCCATCAAGCTGAAAATAGTTCGTTTTATTTCAACAATTAATCAGCAATTGGTTTCTTGTTGAGGGCTGCACGGTGGTATAGGTGGGTAGCACTCTCGCCTCACAGCAAGAGGGTCCCGGGTTCGATTCCCGGGTCGGCCCTGGGTTCCTTCTGTGTGGAGTTTGCATGTTCTCCCCGTGTAAGCGTGGCTTCTCTCCGGGTTCTCCGGGTTCTCCGGCTTCCTCCCACTGTCCAAAGACATGCAGGATGGGGATAGGTTAATTGGTGACTCTAAATTGCCCGTAGGTGTGAATGTGAGCGTGAATGGTTGTCTGTCTCTACATGTCGGCCCTGTGATAGACTGGCGTCCTGTCCAGGGTGTGCCCTGCCTTCGCCCAATGACAGCTGGGATCGGCTCCAACCCCCCCCCCCCGTGACCCTGAATACAGGATAAGCGGTAGAAAATGGATGGATGGATGGGTTTCTTGTTGAATCAACGAATGGTAGCGAAGCGGTTTTAAAAAGTGTCCATTGCAATTGTGTAGCTCTCAGGTTAAACCAACCGACAAAGATATTCAGTTTGGTCTCACATAAGATGAAGAAGAAAAGCAAATCTTCACAATTCATTCAAACTGATGTATTTAACTCATCGTTTCAACTTCAACATTTACAACGTGATCCCCAGCTAGAGTCAAGGTCCAGCTGAACTTTATCATAGCTTATAGTCTTGCAGGCAGGTAGTTCAATTATCCAAAATAGATCCAGGCAAAGAACAAATTAAAACTTTTACTTTCTAGAGAGCCCTTAAAAGAAGACTCTCTCTCAAAGAGAAATCACACAGTTGTAGCTGAGAGGCTTGCACACTTCATATATAAAGTCTATGTAGCATAAAAAGCTCACTGGACCATCATGCCACCTCTGATTATAGTATATTGTGGAGACCGCTCTGCTTATCTTTTTACAGGCTAACGCCGTTTCTGTCTGAGTCAGATCCAATCGAGCAGACAGCCAGCAGCACTCGCACTGATTAGCATGGAGGGGGGGAGGGGAGGGGGGAGGACGGGGAACTCTGCGGGTATCTTGATTGCTCTCCGTAGTCGCTACATTCTGCATGCCCTGCTTCATTTATGAGATGAGTCTTTTACATGTGAATGCATGTAATGCATTCGCATGGCGAATGGGATGTCAGTGATTCGTAGCGATTGTAAGGCACAGTCATGTGGAGCGTCATGGATATAGTATAAGAGTCAGCAGTGGATCACACCCTTCAAATGGTGTGGTTGTATGGTGGACGTGGTGGTAAAAGTAACAGAGACGCTGCTGTGAGATTGTAATAATTGAAACATAAACATTGAATATGGTTTGTCAGACACTGTGTGAGCGTTTGAGTGGCGTTTGAGAGTTTGACACACTGAGCCTTATGTAACAATCACTTGTATGATAAGTTCTTAAAGAGGACCTAAAATGCTTTTCCATCTCTTTCCTGTGTTGTATTTTTGTTTGTGCTCCTGAACAGTTTGAAACGCTTCGATTTAAATCTTGCCTTCTCTTCCAAGTGAAGTCACAGTAACACATTTATATATTTATAGTTATATCGTAATATCTGCCCGGCTGTTTACTTGTGTGCAAACGGAAACGTCCTTTGACTCCTAAAGGAAGAGTAGGTGGCTAAAAATCTCTTTTTATCACCGTCCCTCCTGTTTAACTCCTGTAATCCGGTAATGGTAAGGGCTCATAGGCTAATATAATACTCAATGTCTTCATATAGCCCAACAATATCAGCATGCATTTAAATTGACTATTGTTGCTGTTGTAATACAACACAATATCAATGTGAACTTCTCATTCATTCCCCCCATTTTTATTTTTATTTCAGAGACAGGACGACTCTCAGGTGACACGGCATTAACATCACTCGTTATTTTGCCCTCTTCCTCGTCTGCAGCAGGTCCCTTAATGTGCTGGCGACGCTGTTAAAAATGATAGACTTTCCTTTATGGATCTCCAAAAGCTGAACTTAAATAAAGCAAATATAGGTCTGAACCCGTAGCCTTATGTGGTATTATTGCCGTTGATTTGCTGAATCTGATGTGGCATACTCGACAAAAAGACACAGAGCTGTTCTTGCAAAGAGTAAAAACGATGAAAGATGGAGAAAGAGAGATTACACGGAGGATATGACACCCGTGGCCCGCATTAGAGCCCACAGGCTGTAGCAGCAGACGTGGGAGGAGGTCTTGACATTGATTCACCACAGACAGCGGGTGTTACGGGACCACGGAGCTCCACTCGCAGAAAACCAAGACTCGGCTTCTTGGACGAGACTCAAATAGACAGAGACAGAAGGTCAGAGCAGCGCGGGAACGAAGGCGAACAAGCCTGCAGGTCAGATGCCGCCGTATGAAGACAGTGGGGAGTTAGTTGCAGATTACTTGTGATGATAAGTCTTATAAGGCAGCAGAAAAGGTAGATCTGCTGGATCGGTTGGACGCCTCCATCTGCTGGTGGAGCGCTCCTGCTCGGTGGCAGGGTGAGGAAAACGTGAGGAAGAAAGGCGGAGGTATCGCATGTTTGTGCCAAAAGCAGCATGAGGAGACAGAGTGCATTGTGTGAAAACTGTGATGAGCTCAGGTGAGGGGGAAAGGACAGGTGTGGAACCATGGGAGGGAAATCCTGATGCTATTTATGTCTTATGTTTTGCAGCTTCAGTGTTACTGTTTTTATGTATTTATTGTTTTTGGTGCTTTTCTTCTTGTTGGGGGGGGGAATGTCCTGAGCAAGTTCATTTAAAAAAAAAAATCTCCAGAAAGGGTCCGGCAGCTCAATTTGAGGTACAATTTAGAATAAATTGAATTCCATGAATCCAATCATCAACCTCACCGTTGAGTCATTTTCTGACTGCGACCTAATTTATTATAAACATATTTGTGATTTATATGGGATGAAGTAGACATGACATGAAAGGAAAGCGTGATAACATGTTGTTATCTAGGAATCCAGATGTTACATAAATTCGAGCCTCCCTGACTGATTGTGAGGGAAAGCAACAGGAAGGGGAGGGGGAATTCTCCTTATTCTACATGCTGGTCCTCTTTTTCTTCTAGTGACGTTGACTATCTAATAAGGGAACGGGGACATGTTTGTCCATCCTGGACCGCTTCTCTAATTACAAGCGTATATCCACATCATGTCAGGAGTCTCTCTCTCTCTCTCTCTCTCTCTCTCTCTCTCTCTCTCTCTCTCTCTCTCGCCCCGCACCAAAATGCCGATTGGCCCATTGAGTTTCATTCCGCCTGTCATGGCCGGCTGCAAACCTGATATGTTTACTGACACAAACGAGTGTGGAACTCCAGCAGCTCATTAAGGCTGAAATAGAAAGTGTACAGTAGGGGTCCAGATCTGCACATCCAGACAGGTGTGTGGAAAATAACCCTCAACTTAATGTTGTAAATGATTCCAGTGCAACCGCACGGAACCGTGATGGTGGATAATTGGAGGCAGAAATGAGGAAACAGTGTCCTTAATGCAACAGAGCTATTGCTTGTGGTCCGTCAAAGCAGATTTTAAATTAGCTTCAGTGTCACGGAAAAAAAAGCAATTTCTGCTCTTCTTTGCTGTTGCTGGTAAATATTGCTTATTTTAATTGGCCGGTCGAGTTTCAGTCAGATGACAGTTTTATTTTTTCTGTCTGTTCCTGCAATTTATTCAGAGAGGTGTTCTGCAAAAGTTGGTCATTCTTGTTTAGTTTGGAAAAAGAAGCAAAACCAAAAATGGAACAAATGAAATGTCCGATCCTGAATCCCGGATCCATCTGTCAGCTGCCGTTTGAATGAGCAAATTAGACTCCATTGGGAAAAAATAAGTCTCCTTTCACAGCACAGACTTGCAGGCTCATTTCCTCTGATCCAACTTTTTTTCTTCCTTTCTTTTTCAAACTCTCGACTCTTTCTTGTCTTCTTCTATGGTCAAATTCGGCAGGAACGCCTTCTGCCAATCATTCATCCACAGCCCTTTTTCCTCCCGGCGTGTTGTTCATCTCTGGTGCCATAGTGCTGCTAATTAAACAGCACGAGGATTATTGCTCGCTGCACTCCACATACATTAGCCACATTAGCATCTGCAGGAGGCTCTTCAGTAATCTCCTCACAGGAAAGAAGTGCAACGAGGACGTGCACCTCGTGAGCCGCTAATTAAACCCAACGATGCCGTCCCTCCCTCCGCATTCATACAAAGAACCACTAATCGCTTCTTTAACTCGATTTGGAAGTAAATAAGTGATACCCACGTAAGTTTTATGAAGCGTGAACGAGGAGGAACACTTCTGTCGTTAACAATCTGGGCTAAGAGGAGTGTGTGACGACCGGACTTGTTCCACTTCTAAATGCCTCCGAAATTGCACTGTTGATTATGAGCACAAAGGGCATAACGCCGCCGCTGATGATGACAGCGATGATGGCAGCGCGGCGATGATGGCAGGAACCACAGTGCTGACATTCACACAAGGTTTTTCCGGGCTAATCAAGAGCCAGGCGACCTTTTGCTGTGCATGTTTTCTTTCTGCTGGGGGGCACACTTTTTATATGAAAATCCCCTTTTTTCCCCTCCCCCCTGCTACTGGAACTACCGCTGATTGCTCCGTCGGCCTCGGCGCCGCGCTGAAATGAACTTCGCCTCACATTGTGCTTCACGAGCTTAAGCGGCTTGTGACAGGAATAAAATGTAAAGCGGCAGCCGCGGGGAATGTTGCCACCTTTGTCGGAGCCTCGGGGCTCCTGCCTCCGATTGGCAGGGAAAGTGCTGCTGCCCCCGAATCTGACACGACACTCCGGCACATCACCACGGCGACGGCACCGACACACGCACGTGTGACCGCCTTTATCATCCAATAAGACATTTTCTACTCCATTCAAATGTTGCTCCACTTTCTCTCCTCCATGCCTTCTCTCAGCCTGTAGCGGATAATGAACCACAACTCTAACTGCTCTCGTGAACCTGAGCACCGTGATTTGATTTTGAACTCTGCAGAGAGTCGGCAAATAGAAAGAGCTGCAACCAGCCGGTCCAGCAGAGCCCCAGGCTGTCTATATAAAGTAACAAAGGTAATACTTGCTGCCAGAGCTGGCAGGGAGAATAGATTAAATGCCCAACTTCAGAGGCACATACTGAATAACTTATTAGGCAATATTTTCTTTATGTTTACTGTATTTTATACTGGTTTTAAATGTCAGGTTGTGGATATCATAAAAGGACTATCGGAGGTCTTTTCTTTTTTTACAATAAAACATCCACACACAGGACAAAACGTAGAGAGAAAGACAGGTTGAGGGGAAGACAGATGGGTTGGGGGCTGCCGGATATCAGCCAGTGCAGAATAAAGCTTATGAGCTACAGTTCTTACCAAGCCATGTCAGAACTTCCACACCTTTGTGAGTTCTGTTTGCTCAAATGAATGTTTCAGTAAGCGTGTGATTCATATACTCTCTAAGACTCTGACTTGCCAAAAAAGGTCTTTAACACCTACCATTGTTGTGAAGGTATTTACAGAATCCGACTAGATGTCTATTGAATCCGAGGAGCCGGATTCTACTGCCCAAAATCTCAAATCCCACAGTCCAAACGTCGCAGTGGCTGTAAATGTGGTCTTGAGACAACAGATCGTTCCATTAGGGCTGGATGGGGGTGACTTTACTTAGAATTGATTTGGTTCTCATAAATAATCATGATATGTATAGCCTGTTTTTCTATGTATATCACCGGATGCAAAATGCAGCATCTTGGCCTGAGGAAGGCTGAATAACGGACCATACGGGTACTTTTTGAGAATCAAAGAATATAGCTATTAATCAGAGCCGTATCAGGGAACTAAACAGCTGTCTGTGGACTGCTACAATGGGGAGGGATTTAAATGTCTTTTTTTTTTTTACAACCGTGAAAAGCAAGCAGGCTGAAATATGTTCAGACTCATCCGTCAACGCTTCATTGCAGAAATCTCCGTGTCACATTTGACAGAGTGAGCAGGTTGTACAAATCTTTTTTGGAACATTTCCAAAATTCACTGCAACGCTTACATCAGATAGAAATTGCACATAGAGGATCCCCAGTTGTAGCATCTTTACATTGGACGCTTATGCAAATAGATTTTTAAAAATGCAATGATGACCTTGACTGTATTGTTTACTTGCTCCATGTGAGTACAGCCTGTAAATCCTGTGCGAGGTCTCCGTGGCTCTAAAGACCTCGGTAGATGTGGCCATTATTTGAAGGACTGCACTTTCTTAAATTGTTTCATTCTGTGCCTTTATTGCATTTGTGCTGGCACATTTATTTAATCTTGCATTTTAATGCACTTTGCATTGGTTTCTTGGCTCTTCTGAAGCACTTGCTTTTGAATGGTGCTTTATAAATAAAGTTATTATTTTAGTTATTATTACAGGTTTCAGAAAATTGTTTTTCATCCTTCATGCGGTAGATTAAAAACAAAATCTTCCTGATGGGTTGAAGAGGATGTTGAGGATGATGGAAATGCCGTGACAACGGTGGTAGCTGCTTAAATAACTGTTTATTTTTGTATTTTAATGGAAATGGGAAAAGAGACACAAACTGTGGCTATCTGGCTTTAAAATGAGCAGTTGGGCCTATTCTAAATGTGTGCATGTATTTTGGTGGAAGCTCTGCAAGCAGATCCAACCTAAACAGACGTCTCTGTGTGCTTTTAGCAAGTGGTAAGCAAGAGTCTAGTGTCCACATATAAACATGTATTTGGTGGAGAAAATACACGCGTGTAACGTTACACCAGTGAGAATTTACAAGAATACAAGTCATAGCGTCGTGAACTGCCCGATGTGTGTATGGTGATTAGAACGTGTGATTAGAGGTCGTGGAGCTGCTCGTGCGTTATGACGTGTCTACATGTCGGCCGCTGTCACACTGGCATGATGAGTGTGCATACAAGTTCTGATTTCTGACATGCTCCGTGCTTTCTAATCACCCGCTGTGACCTTTGCTTGGAGTTGCAGCTCTTAGGTAAACACTCCTGCGGCAGGAGGCGGCGGCCTGAGCGAATCGGCTCATTTGTCCTGTGTGGAAGTGATTGCGACTGAGTGGAGACTGCTTTAATTTGATTGATGTTGAGGTTTGCCAAGCGGTGGATTTGGTTGTAATTACTCTTTGTGCTCACCGTGATAAGGAAATTAATCAAGCCATTATGTTGCTCCCATTTTATCATCAGGACACAATAATTGAATAAACCAACCTCACTCGTCGTCAAAGTCACTGCCTGGCGGCACGCTCGCCCGATGGAAAGGTAGAGGGCTCGCTATTGCTGATTGGCCGATAGCGGGGCGAGGATGTCGAGCTTATTTAATATTCAAAGACTATGTAGTGTTTTTTTGATTGAAATAATCAGGGCCAGTTGTTCTGCAGATGTAATCACAATGCCACATTATCGCCCTTACACAATCGAGGAATCCACGCTGTTTTCAACAAATAACATTGATTTCACAGGTTTGAGAAGTATTCAGATCCTTCTGTGAAAGTATGTCATTATATGAAATTACTCATTCACGAATAGAAGTCCTGTATTTTAAGTAAAAAGCAAATGTATTTATAGTATCACAGATACTCTCCTCTGACATTGTAGTATGACATTAATAGTTCATACTAATATCATATATTCTGTTGTATCTGGTCGGGGTGGAGCTCGTCAGGACGTTTAGTCTGGTGGTTCCCAGCCTAGACGTCGGGTCACTTTCAGAGGGCCACAAGTTAAATCTGAGCTGACTTGAAGAAGCTCTGTACAGATGCTTGCATTGGTTTTTGGGACTTTTCTTGCTTTTTGTGAAATGATGCATACATTTACCTGTTTTTTTTTGCCTCAAACATGAATTAAAATGAGGCTGACTGAGAAGCTAAGAGGGTCGACCTTTCTTTGGTGGAACTGTTAACAACTTACAGAGATCTGACATGTGACGAGAGGTTCAAACTGTTTTCTTGTCAGCAGTCACAACCCCAAAATGTTGGAAAACACTGTTTATATCTTGAACACAATATGTTTTAAGCTTGTGTATTTTTATGTAAAAAAAACAAATGAAGGTTATTTTCCACTGAAATGAAGCTGAGTATGTGTAAAAAAACATTCTCAAGTAAAGTACTGGCCTAATTGAGTAAATGTAGGCTACAACGTTACTTCCCACCATTGCTCTTTGATGCAAACGTGTGATGCCCTTCAATACAAATTGCTGAGGGAATTCATTTATGGAGAATTCATTTATAGATAAATCACGAACCTTGAAATTAAAATGGAGAATACAAGACTCATTCCTGGCGTTGCACAATTACAGCCTAATGTACTGTCAAAGCTTAATGCTGAAGTTGGATGTTACATTTGGAGCAAACTAGCGAAGACGGGAAATTGCCTGGAGCCACTGATACCTCCTGACGGGGGCTGAACAGCCATTAAATCTTTGATGTTCACTTCTATCATTCTGCCTTCCCATCATGCATTGTAAGGAAGACGAGGCAGCCAATTTAGGGCTGACCCAATAGGATTTGCATCCATCCTTGCAATTTATTTTAGCAGGAGGAATGTCGCACACACAAAAAAAGAAAATCTATTACCCATCTCCGTACGTTTGGGAGAAAAACTCCCCTTGCGGGGGGGAGGGAGTTCATGCGGTGATTTTCTTCCCACGTTGTTTAGAAACAACACTTCTGCATGAACAGACTAGTTCCAGGGTACCAACAGCCCCCAGAACAGTTTTCACCAGAGCAGCTGGATTAATTGCAAGGCAACACCAGTGTCCGTTACTCAGCTATCTTATATTTGACTTGTGTGAACTCACGCAGGAGCTCATTTAAATGTGGCACAGTTTTAAAGTGGCATCCTTTTAATTGTCTTTTAAGTTACTATCGATCAAAGACTGAATTGAAACGATGGTGATTGATCATGTGACCCACTAATGAAAGTGCTTGTACTTGCTGCTTTGCCCAGAAATAGGATCTCCGTGTCTGTGGCGACATTCCCGCACAAAATTAAAAACTCTTTTTCCGTCAGTCAGCAGCGGTTGGTCTGCCCAGGTGGAGCTACTCACGGAAGTATGCTGCGTTTTGGTAACTTCCAACAGCTGAGTCAGGCTCCCTCTAGTCTAAGCTGAGTGCCTGGTGTCCCTGAGCAAGACACCTCACCCCAATTGCTCCTGACGAGCTGGCTGTTGCCCTGCGGGGTTGGCTCCGCCGTCGGTGTTTGAATAAGTGAGTGAATGGGTGAATGTCAGTCATTACTGTAAAGCGCTTTGGAGAAAAGTGCTATATAAATGAGGCCATTTACCCTTTTTTTTTTTTTCCATTTTTAAAGTGTTTGACCGGCACAGCAGACATTTCATTACTGCTGACTCACAATGGAGGATCAACAGGCAGAGAAAGAAGACCATTCAACTTCCAGTCCCAAGAAAAAGAAACAAAATCTAATGGAAGTGAAGAAGGAAAGTCATCAAGAAGCAAAGTGACCGCGAACAAGGGAAACAACGGACCTCCTTTCAGTGTGGAGCATTTGAAGGCATCACGCAGATGAGAGAGGAGAGGGAGATGAGTCCCAGACGCTCGCCTGCAGTTCCATCTACTGCCAGAGAGGCCGCTAGAAGCAACACATCTCAAATCTTACGGACTGCCACTTTAATGGAATCCTCCGTGTTCAAGCGGTCGATGTTGTGTTTATGTGCCTAATTGATCGGGGACTGCTTGATCACACAACCTGTTTTTGTGCAGTTCTTCGGCTTAGTGTTTTGCCACAAAATCTCTTAACATTGAATCAATAACCCTTCTCTCAGTAGTCTCCATCTTGCATTGAAAAGTTTGAGCAGGTTTGCCTTGTGAGGGAAGTGTTAGATTCACTCTGTTTGCGTTTAATGTGTTGCGTGTGTCCTTTGTCGGGGATAAAGTTATTCCTATCTCGAGTCTAAAAACTTGGATAAACACTCTCAGTGTAAATTAAAGCAAAGTACCCCGGGACCACCCTGTTTGGATTTTAATTGTGGTAGTAGATCATCTCTTTCCTTGGTAATTATCCCAACTATCATCACTCCTATAATAACGATAATCAATTGTTCCTGGTGGCTCTGACAGGGATAATGAAAGGTTTATTATCCTCCCTGAACCTCGAGTGTGGAGGAGAAACTCTTAAATCATATGTGGAAATGGGGGGACATTTAAAAAATAAAATAAAAGCAGCCCAGCTCTGCACACTTCACTGTCACTTGCACAAATTTGTCCTGAGAGCATGAAGGTCATGCAAGTCCTTCCTTAGTCTCCATTATCAGCTCCGATAGCCTTGACATGTTTACAAGCTTGTAACTTAGAACAGAGCTCCTTAAGTGCTAATTTGCACAATTTGGCAACCCTCCACTTTGAATAAGCAGGCTGTTTGGGTTGTTAGACTGAGGGCCACTCCGCTGTAAAGAGGAAAGACACTCCGAGGAAATCAGATTTTTGGTTTTCCCCCACCAATGTAGAAGTAAAGTTTCTTTCAAGAGTTCCGCAGTTAATGTCAGCCCGTTACTGGACGATTACTGGCTTGAAAGTATTTGATTTGTGTTCTCGACATAATGTTTTAATTGAGTTTGAGTTTCTCCACATAAAGAGAACATTTAATTTTCTTTGGCTCCTTCGTTTTTATTGTTAGGACTTCTGAGTGATGTTGTTTTCCTGTTGTTTTCTGGTCAGATGTATTGATCCTTCCATGTGCGTCCCCAAACTCATTTAGCACCATTTGTTATTCACCCACTCTGTTGGGCGCGAGTCTTCTCAGCCACCAGGCGTGTGAAGATGGCATGGCAACCAAAATGACTCAAGGTCGATCAATATTGATTTTTGGAGGCTGGGAACTATATCTGTGTTTTTTAAATGAGGTCACTGAAAATTAAAAGGTCACAGATCTCAGTTTCCTACTGATCATCAGGATTACACTCAAAATCCATCCACTGAAACCAGTAGCCTACTGATCATAGTCTGAGCAGATTATAATGTTTTCCATTCTTAGGGTCATAAAATGAAAATAAGGATAAAAAAGTATTAACATCTTTTTTTTTTTTTTTTTTTT
The DNA here is from genome assembly GCA_029853015.1 of Chelidonichthys spinosus. Lineage (NCBI taxonomy): Eukaryota > Metazoa > Chordata > Actinopteri > Perciformes > Triglidae > Chelidonichthys > Chelidonichthys spinosus. The sequence goes on from CM056831.1 coordinate 8,078,957, forward strand.
ACCTCTCAGACCTCTTTCAGAGCCACAACACTCCACTGACAACAATAGAAATTCTACCTTGCAGAATACGGCAGTATTAATACAAGCCCACTTCAAAAAAATTCAAACCAATCATTTCAGTCATTTCCAAACAAAGGTTGTGATGGTACATTGATTTACACAGGAAAAAAAAACGAGTACATTTGTCTGTTTGTGCTTTCAGGCACAGATAAGTTCACCGAAAATGTTCACCGAAAATGTACAAATGCCCCTCCAGTGTACTTTACATTATCTTTCTGCCACAGCGGGGCTTCTATAGACACACGGGTTGGGGGGGGGTTGCACAGATGCTCTAGAGTCACTGAAACACTGAAACATCCCAGAAGGCCTCCTGAACAAACTGTCAGGCAGGTTCCCCTCACGGGCTCCGAGTAAACACTTGACGGGAGAAAGCAGAGTGCAGATAAAAACATGTTTTGCAGAATTTAATTGAGGCAGCTGAGAATGCAATCTGCGTTAATCGCTGGTTTGATTTTGACACTCTTCTCTTTTTTATTGCAAACATCGGGACTGTGTTAGCACTGTTTTGCTGGTTAGGTTTAATGGCTGCCTGCGTGCTTCTTGCACACCTGTACCATGTCAGCTGATGTTGTGAGTTCTCCCACAGCGAGCCGGCGTTGTGAAAAGCAGCTGCCAGATTGCAGAGCACCTCCCGGCAGATATTGTCACAGTTTATCTCAATTTGACAACGTAAACGGAGTGTGGACAATGAAACTGTACACAAACTATGACGATCCGGCAGTCGATGCTGTATGAGTATAACTAGAAGTTCAACAGACAAGCTGACGGTTCGATGGAACACATTTTAAAGGTTATAGGGCGGCCTAATCGGTTGTTTTGGCTGACAAAGATGTCTTGAGTCGATGAGAATGTGTACAGTTGGAATTATAATAAGAATTATGATCCTTGCAGGAATAAAACTTGTTCAAACACAAATAAATGGGTATTTTTAATTGCGGATTTGGGTACCTGGATGGTATATTTGGGACGAACTCAAAATAAACTACAGTTCCCATGTTCATCGTAATAAAGGAGTAGTCACTCAGATCAGTGGTGATGCCTTTTTGGACAACGAAGGAGCTCGAAGAAAATGCATATCGTTGTTAATTGAGTAAATTAATTGGGCATTTCCACGGCAGCAATAATCAAAATGTAGTAGAAAAATTAGTACTAGTAGTCGCACTCTCTCTCACACACACACACCCACCCTGCACTGCACCCATCTAAGCATCCACATTTGGAAAGAGAGGTAACAACCACTCCCTCGCCCTCTTTTAAAAGCCTCATCTTCCTGTGTGCAGTGTGGCTTTGTGCACCATCTGTCAGCATTTGTTACCGATCCACGTGACAGCGAACAGCAGCCATGCATGTCGGAGCCGAGGAGCCCCCTGTCGAGGAGCCCCCTGTCGAGGAGCGAGACGCTCCCTCTGTGACAAAGACGGAAACGAGAGCTAGTCACAGCGCCGCTCTGAGTCGCAGCGACAGATTTAGTCCTCGCCGAGGGAGCTGCCCCGGAGCCAACGTGTACAGTGAGACACCTACGAGGAGAGAGAGACAGGTCAACAAGTCAAGGAGTGGGAAGGACAGAGTTCTTTGTCATTGTTGGGAATTTTCATTCATTTCAAGTTTTTTCAAGTTTGGTGCTTTGAATTGTCCCTTTAAATATGTTCAACTGCTGAAGTAGGACTACTAAAAGGATTGTCTATGCTTGTGTGGTAGCCGTGGTAAATCCAGGTGCTTAAGGCTTGTAAAGTATCGCAGAGATGGCAAAAATCTATTTCATTAAGACCTCATCAACAGCAGCTCTTAGAGTGACAGCAAATCAAAACAGAAAAGCAGATGGTGGGGGCCAGTTAAAGGAGCTTTGGACCCTCTTTATCCAAAGACATAGCGGGAACGTTCAAGAGTGCAACTGTTTTAAACCTTTTTGTTCTCCCATGGCAAATAAATTGCTTATTGTTCAGCTCTTCACAGGAAGCGTCCCCACTGGATGCAGTATAGCTGAGGATGGACAGCTGTGAGCTACAGAGTAAATTACATTCGAATGATGTCTTCCATGATTACTGCTAAAGGAATGACACCTATGCATGGTTTCCAACGGTTTCCATATTCTTCGTTGATTGATTAGGTTGTCAGATAGTTATATTCATTCAATGAACAGCACAACATGCGGTGAGAAACAGTGACATTTGTATACATCTAAATGCAAATACAGGAGGAGGCGTGGAGGGTGGAGGCAGGCAGGCTGTAGCGTTGGCAAGATGCAGTGCTTATTGTTGGTGTATGCAGAATAAAACGGTGTGACCAAATCAGTGCGTGGGATCAGTCTGGATAATAATTTTCCATTAGAGAAGGTCACTGTTTTAAAATAGGTGATCAGAGACTTGTAAATCCTTGCCGAGAAGAAAAACGTTGAATGGCGACCGATCGACCGCCACTTTGCTGCTGCGTACATGTGATCAGAAAAAGAAGTGCCCGAGTCGTCGTCACCGTTGCGCTGACGATGACATTCTCTTTTCACTTCATCAGGCTTCTGTTTGTGTGCAGGAGTACGCCCCACGCAAGCAAACCTTTATTTGTGTCTCCAACAACATGAACCAGAATATGTGAAGGTTTCTTTCTCATTCGTCTCTCTTGATCAGACTAATCATCCTTCTGGTGGCCGTCTTTATCTCCCCGATCACCTTTCAGACACTCTGCCATGTCAGAGCACCCGGTCTGCCGTTTTACATGATTAGCTCCCTGCCGGGGGGGCTGCCCCCTCTTCTGCAGTGGGACACGGGGGAAAGCAAAGGTGAGGAAGATGGAAAGCGACAGCTTGCTCGTCACCGGGGGGAAGAGGAGGAGGAAGGCGGTGTTGACGGCCTAATCTCCGGCTCTGATTATCTTCTCATTACAATCAGACGGGAGCCACTCGAAGAAGAGGAGAATGTGCAATTACGCTCAAATCTCCCATGACTAAAACAGAGGATAATAAGAAGGGCTAGAACTGTGTGCTCACATCTCATCATTCAGTTTATTTAGCCGTTCGTTCTGCAGACGCGTTTGACTTGCGAATTAACACTTTTGGGGCAGATCAGGTGGAAATGGTTGAATTAGAAAACACCTGTCTTATAGCAGTGTTGCATCGGTTTTGGGAAGCCAGACATAATTAGCCTAACTGCAGAAAAGGTGTTAAAATGAGTATGTGACTTATAGTTTTTCTTGCTTTTGCTTTCAGGCCTCTGTTAAAGAGGAACTACTGTAAACCCTGAGGTTTGGCTGAAGTGAAAAAATGGACAGGATATTGTTGCATATTGAACTTCAATATATGTTGATAACCACAGATGTGTTTTATCAGAAAAAGTTCAAGGACAACTTCAACTATTCTGATGACCATGCATCTCCCGTGGCTCCGTCTGCCAGCGCCAGATAGAAAACACCATTCCCCAAAATGTCAGGGCAACTGAAGCATGTAAATAACTACATTTCAATTGACGCCTCGGTTTGAACGGTAAATGGCTGACCTCCAATTTTCCCAGAGAATGGCTGGCAGGGATAAATGGAGGGGAATAACACACATATCCAGCAGACCAGAGGGAATAAGGCTAACCAAGCATGCTAAATCCTCCCCACTATTGTATGATGGAAGTGTAAACTGTGTGGACAACTGGAGAAATCACTTTAGAAAGTTCTCATGAGAAAGCACGAGGGAAGGGGAAAAATAACTCAATTCTTCTTTTCTTCTTTTTGCTTTCCTCACAGCTTAGGGACAGCAGCCTACCAGCCGCTCAAGACCGAAGAGAGGAAGGAGGCCGACACCCGGGTGGACACGGCAGACAGGAACGGCTGCGTTAAAGGGAAAGGACGCAAACACCACGGCCATCGCAGAGCCAGGAGGTGAGTTAGCCGTTACAAAAAACCCAGATGGAGGGTTTTCTGATGTCAGAGGAAGTCGAGAAATCAAGGTTTTTAAAGTTTAGGATTGTTCATCAGTGGAACATTTGTGATGATGAATAGTTGGTATTACTCTTTAGGGCGGGGGGAGGCGGGTGCTTTTGTAGATTTCAGCGATGATGATAAAGCATTTTAACAGCACACCAAACAGTCCTCCAGGGCTTGACTCTCAGTGAGAGAAAAACAGAGCTAATCTCTATATTCCGATGTGGGGAACGTAAACAGTCTTATCAGGTCGAGCCCAGTGGAGAAATACAAACACGGTGTGAGGAATTCCACACTGTGTTAGTCAGATCTTCTCTTCTCAACAGCACCTTGAATCAAAAGTCTCCTTCATACTGTGAATAGTTTTCAGGCTTCTTATCCCGAGGTGGTAAAGAAACGGATACGGACAAATATATATTTCAAAGAAGAAAAAGGAAGCTCTCAATTAATCTGACACCTTCAAAGCCTTTTTGCAGCTACACGACGCGGAAGCAGCCGGCGATGTGTAAGACACGGCTGAAGCTGCATCTGAGGTTGTAAGAGAGGATCATAAACATGAATCACTCGGGTGAACTTTACCCAGCGGCTGCCTCTCTTTGTTTTTGAATTTAACAGAGAGCGTGGAGAAAATGCAGACACGCCGGCTTGTGATAATCATTGTTCCTGCTTTGTGAATGACAAAGGCACAAGGAGAAAGATCCGCGGTGGTTGTTGCGTTTGAAACTGAAGGCTTATTTTTCTGCGAGTTGCCATCAGGTGGCAGGAGATTTTCTAAAGGTCGCCAAATTAATGTGCAGAATTTCTTCCATAGTCTTTAACAGTTATATATGCAGTACACCTTTTAGGCCACTTGGGGGAGCCTGAGTGTTCTTATTTTCTGATTATTGTAAGACAGTTGAATATAAAAAGGCTAGCGTACATTACTGTTTGTGGAAATGCATTCTTTGTTAAGATCAGGGGAAATTAAAAGAATGAGAATTTATTTGGTCTCAGGTATTTAACATTTGTATATGTTTTTGAAAATACATCTATAAAACTAAAAATGGTCATGAAGGCACTCTTCTCACGACTTATAGATGAGGATAATATTGTGAATTGGGTGTGTGCATCAGATGATGAAACACTGCACAGTTTGTTCTTTTATACTGTTCCTCTGTGAGACAGGAGGTTTCAAGGCACCAGCAATGTGTTCACATCGACACGTCAATGTCAGTAGAAACAACAGGATCACGTCCGTCCTGCTACAAAGTCATCTATCTGGGTATGTGTCCTTGGACGAATGCGTCAGCCAACACAATGTGGATGATGCAGCTGTGTGTGGCTTCCAGATGCAGGCCTGGCCGTAACCAATATGGAGCCCTAGGCAAGATTTTAGGTGGCGCCCCCCTTGCATCAGCAGTGTAGTGTATATACTCACAAGAAACTAATAATGCAAGTACACCCTTTCAAAGATCAAAACCATGTAACATGGAACAAAACACATGGTTGCCATGGCAACCGTAAGAAAAACGCGGAACAAAACACATGGTTGCCATGGCAACCGTAAAAAAAACACGGAACAAAACACATGGTTGCCATGGCAACCGTGAAAAAACCATGGAACAAAACACATGGTTGCCATGGCAACCGTAAAAACACGGAACACAACTCATGGTTGCCATGGCAACCATAGAAAACATGGAACAAAACACATGGTTGCCAAATGTTAGCTAACCAGAAGGCAATAAACATGTAAACAAATGTAAACACCTGCTTAAAGGATCTAATACAAATGTCCCTGAGGAATGTAAGGTGAGAGTACTGTAATTACCTAACGTTACTTTATTACTTTCCATAACAACTTAGCACCCTCCACAATATTAACTGACGTTTAAACAGTCAACTAACGTTAGCTATTTATTGATTAGCAATTAGCGAATCATGTAGCGTTATCCCAATGCTAAAAAGCCAGGTGTCTATCTGTAACAGATAAATAATTTCATGTAACGTTACCTCTGTTTTTTTCTTGTTTCTCCCCCTCTTCTTTTCTTTTTTTTCTTCCCTGGGCACGGGACAGTTTTGGCCGTTTTGACATCTTGTGTTGATTTTTTGATGTGGTGACGTCCAAAAAGAATCATAATGTTGTTACAAATATTATTTCTATTAAATAGGCTTTGCTTTGCATTTAAATTAACGTGGGATTATTTCTTGTACCAACTTTTTTTTTTTTTTTTTTTTACCATTTGTGGCACTGGCTTGGCGCCCCCCTTAGCATTTTCCCCCCTTAGCATTTGCCTATACGGCCTATGCCACGGGCCGGCCCTGTCCAGATGACCCTGTCCAGATGACCCTGAGTCTGACGGAAATCACTGAAGAGGCTGCGTTTCCTACGCATGACTGTTGTCGGGCTTGAACGTAGCCTTAATGCTCAACCAAACCAAAAAAATACATAAACAAAGACATTGTTAGACACGAAAAAGTCATTTTTACAAATATGATAGTCAAGCTGACATTGAACCTGACGTGGGTTTCCAACTCTGGTGTCAGACTATGCAAAGCCTTGTAAGTGATTCATCGTACTTTAAATGAGCTCTAAAAGAGATTGCTTTCGACGACACCGTCACAAGTCCTCCAACTTTCTGACTGCTTCTATCTGACGATCACTAATCACAAAGTCTGCGTCGCTAAAACACAGTGTTACCTATGAGATTGTAATGAGGAGGATCTGATAGTCGAGTACAACAGACGATGACCAAGAAGACGAAACACCTCCAAAGATGCGTCTGGCTCAAAAAACTGATTAAAATAGAGCGAGGAGAAAGTGTTCTGTTTATTCATCTCATTTAGTAAAAAAGTGGCTAATGAGGCAGATTCATTTCTGAAGTCTTTGTCTCAGGTACAAAACAGTCCGAGTTGCTGCCTGAGAAAACTCTCCTCTGTTGAGAACGCCATTTGTTCTTTGGATTGTTATCTTCCTAATTGGCCGGCAGCACAACGTGAGACCATAAGTCCACTGACACCAGCTCCCTTCTAGAAGCAGGCGCCGGCTGTCATTACCAAACCTGCTTCACCAGAGAGAGAGCCACTGAAATGCACCATTTTAGTTCCATTCAAACTTAATTAATCATAATTATTAACTTCAGCCAATCACCAGGCCGACAGGTTTACCAAATTAATATTTGATTATTTTAACTAAACACTTAATGAGACTAAGAGAGTCCATGACTGAGAGTGTGCTGGCTCAGTTAGCCCGTCTATAAATAATCATAATAATAATAATAATAATAATAATATGTGAATGAGGTCAAGGATGAACCAAATACTTGCCATGGTAATCAACATTCAAATCAGTATTTTATATATGTATATATATATATTTTATATATATATATATATATATATATATATATATATATATATATATATATATATATATAGAATAAGGAATAGTCCCACAGCTACTCTTTTATTTACATATGAGCAAATTAATTTCGCTGTAATTTATGATTATTGTACACTTTGTAGCTGTTTACATTTCAATAACAAGGAAAATCCTTTTAATGTGTCTTCGATGTCTTGTCATCGTTCATTAGATAATAATATGAACGTAAAGTACAACACAAATGAATAATGAAGTTTTAGGAAAGTATGACAGTCTGAGTCGTGGTCATCACCCCCCCTCCATTTCAATGACCTTCTTACCAGAGCTCCAGCTCGATGGCCCCGTCAAAGCTTCAATTATCTTTGAATATTTCATGTCGTAATGAAGAATGCTGATTCATCAGTTAATCTCGGCTACCAACCCAACACTACGTCGAATCAGAGAAAACCTTTAATTACCCAACAACAGAAGAAACTTCAATGCAGTTGTCGCTGCATGTGATGTCTTATTTATAAAGCGGCGTATCTGATGCAGCCTCACGTATACATTTCGGTATTTCTGCGTGATTGCGGCTGGGGAAAAATCAAAAAGGCTCTGCAGGAGAATAGGCTGCATTGATGGTTGAGCATATTCTCATCAGATGTCCCCAAGTCCCTTTTTACACCATTGTTTCGCACCATCACCATTCCCAGTGCAGCTGGCAATTGACTCTCTCTCTCTTGCTTTCTCCCTTTTACTCTCTCCGCCTCATCAAAAGAAGCAGAGAAAGAAAAAAAAGAAAGAAAAAAAATGCAAATGCTTGCCTTGTGCTCCCTTTCTCCAAGGCCAGAACGGTGGAAGTGTTAATGAGTGACAAAGCGTTCTCATTACCTGGAGAGGGTACTTGGGCTTGGTTGGTCTAATCAGCCCTAATGCATTTTAGTTCCTAATGCTCCTAAACTGCCGACTGCACCAAGCAGGGCCATTTATTATTGCCAGATCGTCTTCAGCATCCAATGAAACAGGCACATTGTCTCCGCAGCTCTGTGGTCGCATATATCAAGCAGAAGTGCAGTTTGTCACTGTCTGCATCACTTCTGATCACACTCACGTGTTGCAATCGTATGTGCAACCGTAAAAGCACATTTCCTTGAATTTTTTAACATGAAAAGTCAAATTGAATCCCCTCCAGGAAACATGAAGGTGCTTATGAATGCGTGTGATGCTGCTGCCATGTGTTAGATGTCTGACTGTATTCTGCCTTGGACAAATCAAAGTTAAATTATCGTGTAATTCAGAAAGGCTTATGTTTTTTTAGTATGAAATCATATAACTGTATTAGAGACATACCGATCCACCACTGTGGACGAAATCACCAACCATTTATTGACTGGATTATATCTGTATATTTTAGTTCATAAAAGATCAGAAAACAGTGCTGTTGTGACATCTTCATATTGCCACATTTGTTGAAAACACGGAGACATCAAATGAACGATGGTGTGAATAAAGCAGCAACTTATTATGTTAGAGAGACTTAAAAAGTGAGGTGTTGCAGATACATTTTCTGTCATCCGATTGATCGACTCGTTGCTTCAGCTGCAAAATCAGGACAACACATCACGGGGAAAGAGTCATCACATCAGCTTCTGTGATGGCCGAGTGGACGGATCCTTCATTCACGTTCCTTCATTCACGTTCATTCCATCGGCTTCAATTATTAAATCACAATATAGTTCAGTATGCACGTCCCTATGTTTATTTCATTGTCGGTAAGCGAGTAAAATGAGCACGTCGGTGCAATAATAGTCGTGCGGCATGTGTCGATGCCAGCTTCCTCCTCTGCCTTGTTTACTACCAGTAATGATGTAAACACTCCATCACTCCTACGAGCAAATTCATGTCAAGTCTGCACCAAACGGCGTTGATTTCAACCTCATTATCAAAGGCAAGGTGAGTTGCAGTCAAAAGCACCTTCTTGCCCATCTCCTTTTCTATGTATCCACCTACACACTCGTTCACTCCCACCTGTCTTTGCTTCCCATGAAAGTCAGTCGGCCTCCACTTGAGAGGCTCATTCAGTCATTTTTAAAGAGAAAATTAAATTGACCTCTGGACAGCAATCAAGCTGTTCAACAGACGGATCAAAGCCTATTTAAAAAGAAACCCAATAGACGTCAGCACGATGGAACCGGACGTGCAGAAACGTTCCGGCTGCACTCCATTCTCTCACGTCAGTGGATGGGATGCGTCGCAGCTCTATCTCCTCTAAGCGAGGCCGTGTTGCCACATCTGATCTGTTTTCCGCACCGGTGTTGATAGGATTTCATCCTCCTGTTGTGATGGGATCATCTCGTACGGGACATTCGGCTGTGTGTCGTGATGGGGAATCAGGAGGCATTTACGGGCAGCTATGCAATGCCGGCGATGAGTCATGTGGGTTATTTTAGCCCACCCATTCTGTCCGGGAGAGAAAAGGACTTTTATAGAGAGAGTTTCACTTTAGGCACAGAGAGAAGTATCACGTAATCAGAGAAGGTGAAGAATTCCTCACACAGTAGAATCATGTAAAATGTCAGTGCAGCCTGTAGGTGCTGTTTGCATATAGTGTATAGATATACACATACCCTCACAGCGAGAGGGTCCCGGGTTCCTTCTGTGTGGAGTTTGCATGTTCTCCCGTGTAAGCGTGGGTTCTCTCCGGGTTCTCCGGCTTCCTCCCACAGTCCAAAGACATGCAGGATGGGGATAGGTTCATTGATGACTCTCAATTGCCCGTAGGTGTGAGCGTGAATGGTTTGTCTCTACATGTCGGCCATAGACTGGCGACCTGTCCAGGGAGTATATATATATATATATATATATATATATATATATATATATATATATACACGTGTGTGATCCTTCCAGATGTTTGCCTGAATACAACAGTGTAGGTTAAAAGGCTTTTAAAAGCGACAGAAAGCAAAACACACCGACATCCGTTTTCAGGGAACCACTGTGGTTAAAGTTAATACAAATTGCACATTATTTATTGCACCCTGATCCACCAGCTCGACTGTCACACCCTTACTCAACGCTTCACTATAACGGGCACACAACTTCCTGCGTTGCTGCTGATCGTTGGCATTGGTCATAAATTACGAGCTGCAGAAGTGTCTGACGCGCACGGGCTGTTGAGTTTGCATTTTCCTCCTAATAAATAAAACTACAGTCGTCTCCATGGTGAGATAACTCTGGAGATAAGCGAGAAAATAAAGTTTGGGGGAATTTGCGCGTACTAACCCTTTAACGTTCAGCTCAGCAGATTCAGTATACGCTGTGAGATTTACAGATACGGGGATTCAGAAGCCGTAACCCTCGCTGCAGAGATTTCACCGGCTTGAATAAAGAAGTGTCCCCTCTGCTCTGTCTCTACTCGCAGCCCCTCCTTTGATGAGGAACTCTTCCCTCGGCTCAAGGGGAAGAAGAAGAAGAAGAGAAAGTCTGAACGGAAGAGGAAAAGGTTGGTTCCCCCCGAAATGAGATGACTCTGCAGTGAGGTGTATTGTTGCATGCCTTTGTTGCATTTCCTGAAATAAATACACAGTGGGGTATACTGGAGGATGCTCGGCACTCTCTGGAGTTCACGTTTGTTTGTCCTCCGGCTTCAGGTCTCCTTCCAACAGCCTGTCGCCACTGAGGAAGAAGAAAAAGAAGAAGAAGAAGAGCTCTAAGAAAAGCAAGCGGCATAGGTAGCTCTCGCTCACTACGACAATATTGGCACAACGGCACAACGTCTATTTTTAGGTGACTGAAATCATCTTGTTTTTTCTCTTCCCATTGCAGGTATACGTCCAAAAAGTCAAAACACAGGTATGTGTACAGCATAAGGAATTCAAGGTTTTTCTAAAAGAATAAATATGGTAGATCTCCAACTGTGTCAGTTGGAAATAAATCCTTCATCTGTGTTAGTGTGGCTCATGATTCTATTCTCTTCCATCCCAGCAGCTCTTCACGTTTAAAACACAAGAGGAAGGATGAGCGCAAGCACAAGAAAAGGTCAGTCTGTGATTGTTGCATGAGAATGATGTACTCTATGTCGCTATTTTGACCCCTCCTCCACCCACCTCCTCTTCCTCACACCCATCGCTGAGGAAGACGGCAAGAGCGTCCTCCGAGGGGTGAATAAAGAAACGTGCAGGCTTTTATTTGTCCGAGCAAAGCGTGAACAAAGCGTTTTAAGAGGGAAACCGATTGAAAGCGTGTGCCTCAAAAGAGAGGGGAGAGAAAAAAGGGGTGAAAGAGGGTAAGAGAAACCAATTTCATGCTGTGATCCTGCACCATTTTAGAATTCAACAAATTCGAATTGGATGAGCAGGCCGTTGTTTGTTAGCGGCGGGCCAAGTTCGGCCGCTGCTTGCTTCCCAGAAACCACTGCTTTGCCGCTCACTTCGGCTCTCTCCTCTTTTGTGCTCTTCGCTGTTCGTTTCTTTAATTGTAATTGTTGATCCCATCCATACGTGTAGATGTTATTCTGAAGCAGTGTTTGTATCCCTTGGTAGACATATCTAGCTGTAGGAAGATGATACTCTTGCTCTTGTCAATTGTTTCTCCACCTGGGGTGAAAACATGAGTGATCCAGACCCCAGACCTTTGCATTGACTTTAAAAGTGAGCACATTTGAAATACGAAGAAAAAAGGAAATCCAGTAGGGAGGAAATACAGGAATCCCACAGGTTTTAAACTGACATTTTGAATTAAATTAAATCACAACGCTGGGTGTAAACCTGGACTCTAGACCAACAAGTTCTGATTCGTCAAATTGTTAGTAGAAAGTACGAAACTAACTAATGTTATCTACAAATAAGTCAACGGATTATAGCAATGATTACAAAGTTCAGCTCATCACAAAACAGAAAGTGAACAACACAGCTGCACAGCCACAGATGTATGATGGTATAGAACAGAGAGAAGCGGCAAATACTTACATATCAGTCGCTGGTGAATTTGTACCAAGTAAATAACATAATTGATTCTTTCATTATAAATGAATCAATTATTTGCTTCCTGTCGATTGATGAATGGTGGTTCTCCCGGCTCCTCATCCCCTCGTGTCTCATCTCACCTCCTCCAGTTCACGGACTCACTCTCGGCGGAGGCGACGCTATCGGAGGTCAGAATCGGACAGTTCGTACCAATCGTCCACAGAGGACAGGTAGGAACCCACCCCCACCCCACCCCTTCCTCCCACACCTCCCCCTTTCACTCCCTCAGTTTATCTTATCAGCTGGAGGTGTCTGCCGAGTGCCTGGTCACACCACAGTGATGACTGATAAGGCAGAGGTGACTTCCTGATCTCGGGCACGGCCGGGCCCTTATCACAGCTTCACAGGAAGTGGCCCCGCATTCACTCCACAGATCGATGCACTCAATTATAATGACGTACTGCGAAAACTTGAAAGATGATGGATGTTGTTTTTCACAGGTTTATGGATCATACCGCAAGGTGTTGACAGCATCTCTAACTAGTGGAATAACTGGACACTTCCAGTGGTGATCATTCATCCTGGGATGATGATTGGCTAGTCAACTTTGACTCATGTAGAGACGTTCCGATACCCGTAGCATAAACGATTCAGGGATCAGGGATCCGCGAGTTTGTGGGCCTAAAGCTGAAGTTTGGAGGATGTGTTGAGTTACACTACGATGCATTCAGGCTCTGTTCATTAAAAATGAGGACTGCACAAATGTACATTTCAAACCTTGTAAATACTTGAATACATACAGTTGTGTGGAGGAAAATATAAAGTAGATCTTAGAGAGGGAAATATGACCTTTTGTCTTTAACACACTGGTATAAGATCTGCACTCCGTATCAGCTGATACGTAAGCTCAGGTATTGGAATCAATAATGCAAAAAAAGGCTATTGTTATTTTTTAAATTAGTTTGATTGATCTCAGTTTGGACTTTACTTGAGGTCCAATTTCCGATGCTTTTCAATGCAGGCAGAGGAAAACACCCGATATTAAGTATTAATCGGATCTAGTTCAGAACGGTATCACTCTCCGTCTCCGCCGCCTTCACCTCCTCCGTCAACGGGGCTCTTTTCCTGGGTAGAGTTTCCACAGTTAACGTCTGGCATTTTCTGCTGCCTTGGGAAGGAGAGTGTAGCTGTTAGCGCTGCCGTTGGCAAAGTGGGAGGCAATAAAGCGTTTCCCATCCTGCTTCAGACTATGGAGCGTCTGTGTTATTATTAAAAGGATACCACTTTGCTTTCACTTAGCAATTCTGTCTGCCACTATACTTATGTAGGCAAAGACTCAAGCTCCCTCCTCCTTCTCCTCCTCCTATCCTCCTCCTCCTTGTTCCCAGGCATATAGGGAACCATTATATACATTAGCCTACATTGTGCAATCAACATTTACCATGTAATAATAACTTATCGCAAAAAGAATCTGAGGAAATCACAATAGAAATCAAGGTATATTGCTTTTTAAACTATACTTTTATTCAGTCACAGATTACCCTCCCAGGTAGAATAATGCTCAAGAAACAGATTTTCTATAATTACACACAAAAGGTTTACAATTCATTTTCAAGGTGGCCAAAACAAAAACACCGGAAAATAAATGCTGCCGCAGTAAATCCAGATATTTCATTGACATAAAATGAGCAGATGTGCTTATTTTTGTCCCATTCTCTCAAGTGCAAAATTGACTGTGACTGATAATCGTTTTCTATCATGATGTTGTGTCATGAAAACTAAATCCAGCATTTTTTCCCCCACAGACACCATCTGCAGAAATCTGTGGTGCATCAGGCATTAGGAGGCCTGGCAGGTGCAGTCGAGGAAACCAACAGAGTGCTTGACCACACGGACATGAAGTGGAGACCTGCAACCAAATCAGTGTGTAAAACGGCTCCAAAATATCGCTCCGTCCTCTCAACCGCCACCGTAAGTACACTTCAGGACTCTAAACGCTGCCGCCACTGGTTCAGTTTGGTTTCTCAGCTATGGCCATGTAAAAGAGCAGTGAGTTGGGTTCAGAAAATCTTCTTTAGCTCACTGTTAAGATTCAAATTCCACAGTATTCTTCAGAAAACGATGCATCTAAAGCCGTTTAGCCGTTCCTCTAAAGGATCAATATTTCCTAAATCCAAAAGCTAAACATGGCCTTACTCTGAGCTCATTTTATGCATTCTTTATTTTGCAGTAATTTTGTCAGTTCTTGTTTTCCTGTTTTTAAAACTGACAGTGTCATGTGTTTGGCATAGAAGACTCCCCATAATAATAATGATGATGCCGCTGGAAAAAATGACACATTTGCGTTATAATGGCAATGTGAATATAGTGTTTTCGAAAGCTCATGTTGCCTGCTGTCGAGAAATGAAATGACACATTCAAATGAATATCCAATCCAATCCACTTTATTTTTATAGCACGATTTTAACAAACACAAGGGGCCTCATTTATCAAACGAACGTACGACCGAAAACCGTGCGTACGACCATTTCCACGCAAACTTCGGCATTTATCAATTTGGACGTAAGCGGAAGCTGCGATCAGATCTCACGTCAGGTCTGAGCTCGTGTACGCAAATTCGAGTCTGTGGATTTGCGGTGCAGCACAGCAAAATCTGGCGTAAAATAATGAACAAACCTCAGCTGTCATTAAGCATAAGCAGTCACATATTTACAACAGATCAAAACGGATTATTAAAACGAAAACATTTCTTTTAAAGCCCATGTTTTTACTGATACCACTTTCAAAAAATTAAACAATGGGATAAATAGCCTAAGATGACAACTAATAATTACACATTAAAATGTTAAAGAATCATAAATACAAGCAGAAATGTGTGTTTGCAAATTAACTAAAGGCAAAAATGTGTAATTGTTTTTGTTTTTGTCCGATGGGTGTGACAGAACTGGAACAAAAATGAAAGCACCTGTTGAGATAATCATCGTTCCACTGTGGTTGGTCAGATGTTTATTCATTCCCCTATTTATCAGATGCTTTGACAGTTATCAAGTCTTGATGATGGCAGACTTGCTTATTTTGGAGGAACAATACGCGCGTGTCGGACGTGAGCGCGTTTTCAGGGACCGCAGGGATCTCTGTGTCACCTCCACCACTTATGCCACAGATCGACTCCGACCCAATTAAGGAGGCAATTTTTTCCTCCGTCCCCGTCAAGATCAGGCTGGAGTCTGGTTGGCCTCCTCCAGTCTGCCTGATGCTGCGATGTTTAAACGCAGCAAAGCGTTTCTTGGTGGCCAGCTTCATATCCGACCATTTTTTCTTGACCTAAATGTAAAGAATTGTTTTGATCAGTTAGCAGACATAAGCTTTTAGGCTGCGGATGAAAAGATTCATTTAAGTCGTTAGGCATGGGTTAAGTTATTGAGAATTATATTCAAACCTCAGCTGGAGTCCGTTCCTCTACGGCAACGCTGTTGACTGCCTCCGTTATCTTTTTCCAGACTGCGTTTTTGTGAGCCCCTTTTATGCCACCCTTCAGGCTGCCAAAAAGCACTGTCTTGTTGTGTTCCACCTCCGATGTCAGGATGCCGATCTCCGTGTCAGAAAAGCTTCTTTTCTTACCCATGTTTCGTCTCTCCATGTTTGACCTCAGTGGGCGAGGCCTCCGAAACAGGAATATTTATGGGCGTAACATGTTAATGACGATCGAATTCAGCCGCCGCATTTATCAAGGCCCGCTCGGTCAGATACGAACGTTTCATAAATCGCACGTGTGTCCTGTCGTAAGACCAAATCTACGCTCAGATCTGCGCCCGTTTTCACGCAAGATTGATAAATGAGGCCCAAGGTTTCCAAAGTGCTGCACAACAAGATAAAACACAATAAATAGAGAACACAATAATAAGATAAAGTACATAGTAGAAAATAAGTAATACTATTAAATAAACCGCACAAGATAAAAAAATATGCACGTATACACATAAAATCCTAAAACCAGCCAAAGAAAAGAGTTTAAAGAAGAGTTTATGATTGAAGATGAACACCAACAATAAATATTTCAGAGCAATTTCTCACTACACATTTATATTCAGTGTCAATATTGGTTTTGGGTGTTTAGCCGAAAATATTCTTATGTAAATGTAGTTTAGTTAAATATAATAGTAATATGTCTGTGCTTAGATCTGTGGCGTAGCACAATGGTAACAAACTATAGCGCTGCTCAGGAAGTGAATTTGTTTTGTTTATTATAAAAGAATGTGTATTAATTCCGCTTGCTCTTTTTCAATGCGTGTCCTTGTAAATTCTTCACAATAAAAGTGGTAATATTTGCTTCCTCTTTGCAGTATTAGTTGATTTGATCCTGTGATGGACACATTTCTGTTAAATTCTTCACAATAAAAGCCCCCCTCATATGTTTAATATTAGGAATATTAATAAAATCAAGAGTTTTTAGTTTTTGGGGGGTTTTTATTATCAGCATCAACACAACTCAGACAGCAAGTCCGGTTTTCCTCTTCTCTTCCAATGTGATGAGAGACATTTTTGCAGACCTGGTTTTTAGAAAATTAAGCACAAGCAGCATTCACAATCTCTCTTCTTCAACAACATATGTAAGGAGGACCGAAAACTAAGTGTCTCTTTGTCAGTTTATGCGTCCTGGCACGATCGGATGACGAAAGTGATATACAGTGATCCTAATAGGCTGTCGTAATTTCTTGCCATTTCGGACCAAAAAACGTACACTGAAGCAATAAAACATCCAAAAACTTGCACAGCCAGGTTTTAATAGAACAAAATAAGTAAAACAATGGCCTTTTTACTTCAGCCCTTGTCAGTCGCCTCTGGTCATTGCATCTGTTTTATGTTAAACTTCCAGCAGCCTCAGTTGATCAGATCTGCAGGTCTGACCTGCAGCCGAAATGAAACCAACCAAAAACCAACATCTTTAAACTGTTATTGATGGCCTCGAGCTGTTTATTGCAGTTTTTCCTTATTTTTAAAGTGACGCTCTCCCAAAGAGGCCTTATAAATACAGCTCTGTCCTTAAACTCATTGTCTCATGCTTATTGGAGCATGAAATACGTTTAATTTCTCTCCAGCAATCACTAAATTATGCTAATTGCACAGAGAAATGTTTTTAATTACACACCGCAGGGTTTTAATTGAAATTCAATAAATGTGTCCATATATTGAAGCATGCCTGCATTCAGTGTCCCAAAGTCTTTCAGGAGGACACCACGGCGGGTTGCTGAGGGGAAGTTTTACTGTATCACAATTATTCAGTGGTGTTGGAATTTTTTTTTTTACGGGTTTCGAAGGAAAATCTGAATGATCTTTGCTTAATATTTCTTTTCCCCAAAAAGCAAGCCATAAAGGGAAAGGTAGGTATGACCGGACAGAAAAAAACATAAAAGAAAATCTAACTGATGAATTGGTGAACTTGTTTTGTGCTGGAATCCAAAGGGGGGTTTGAAATGTTTATTTGAAGGAAGTCTTATCAAAATATCTCAGGTGACAGTGAAGAATGTCTCTGATTAAAACGTGTCTCTCTTTTTAGGGAAGTCTTTTACCCTCGAGTATGATGCGAGTGGTAGAAGAAGAACTTGTTTAAATTTCCCTCAGGGTCAGTCTGCCGTGTGGACTTTAGACCAGATAATGGGGGACCTTGGGGAGGACGGACCGGATAAACGTCTGAATATCATAATCAGTAAATAAAGACAGATTACAATTTTACAAGACTGATCAACCGTGGTCCTTGGACAGTCGCTACCTTTTTCCGTTCAAGTTTTAATGTGTAGTAGCTGTGCTCACATTCGAGTACACGTTTGAAGTATTCTGGGACGTTTGGCTCCCTAAAAACCCAAAACAATGCACCATTAAGGGAAGAAAAAGCTCTAAATCGAACTGGCTCTGGGTTTGAAGAGAGGGTTATTGTCTTTTTCTTGCAATTTACGACTCTAATGATGCACTTATGTTGCCCGCTCTTCCCTTTTTCTTACACCTTACCTACTTAAGGAGGAAATCTTGATTGGTAAGTCGCTGCTATCCGCAGATTTAGGGCTTTACTTGTAGGTCGGTGCAGGCAAATGATTTACTTCTTACAGGAGAAAGAGCACAGTCATCTGTCCCATTCTGAGGGCTTTCTTAGTTTAGACTGATGGGGTCTCTCTTTGTCTGCAGTCTTTTCATTTCTACATAATACCCATTTTGTGATGTTTGTTCAATGTTCTTTAAATGAGGCTTTTTCAATGGGGCTATTGTTTACTCTTCTTTCTCTTCACTCGAGTTAGAGCCGGTAGATCCCTCCACACATAGTTTTCCTTTCTTCTCTGCTCTTTTGTTGTTTTCTTTCATATAATTGTTTTAGTTTAGACGTACTTTCCCTCAATTTGTTTCTTCTTGGTTCCTTTGACTTCAGCTCAGACTTTCTTTTCGGGGTAAATCGCATGCTTCAAATTTGCATGATGTCTCTACCTTTCCAAGTTTTCTGTCCCGAGAAAGAAAAAAAAAGAAAAGAAATCCCTTCTCTGTGTTTTTGAGGGAATAATGTGCCTTTTGTTACTAGAGTATTCACAGTGCATCAAAGCAGATTGCAGGTTGCATTTATCGACACGCGTTTGGTTTTAAGCTGCAGCTCATTTGTCTGTTTGCAGATTTTGTCATCCGAACCCGGAAGCGAGCTTTTACACGGGAAAGGGTCTCTGCAGTTCTCGAGCCAGACCAAAGGCCCTCGCGATTACGATTCCGGGAATGACACATCCTCGCCGCCGTCGAGCAAAACTGCCGTTTTTCAGGCGAGTGTCACTGACACCAAGAGGAGCCGCTGTAAACGTCTGGGCTCGCCAGAGAAGCTGAGGTTCACTGACCGAGACAATGCCTCAGACTCAGGGAACTCCTTGACCAGCTACGCTTCCCTGTGCAAGCCTTACGTGGAGGACGGCTTGTCTGCAGGCCTTCTCAGTGGAAACGGCAAGAGGTAATGTTGTGTTCACAATAAATAATCCATTGGAACATTGCAAGCTGTTTATCTTCTGTTTCCACGCTCTGCTTCCTCTATGAGAATAATGGAGAGCAACACGGGGGGATACGGTTTGGGCTTTATCAATCAAGAAACACGTTTTTCTTACAGAGAGCAGATAACCCTGGGGTGCCGGGTAGAGCTGCTGAAATCCCCAAAGATTCACAGAGGCCCCCAGAGGAGGAGAGAGTCGTCTCGAAGGCGACGGAAAACCCGGTCATCCAGCAGCCGGAGCAGATCCTCGGGGGATTCCAGATACTCCGGGCGCTACTCTCGGAGCCTGTCGCTGTCATCCTGCAGGTGGGTTAACTATGGTAACACTAACATCCAGTAATACACACGTTACTGTTAATACAACTCCACTATTGCAATTCACACCATTGATCGCCATGTATTGTGGTTCAGAGATACCTGGTGTCCAAATAACGCATCCTAATGATGTTGGTGATCCCCTGACTTTCCCAGCTCCACCAGCAGGTCAAAGTTTCAACATCGACATATGAAAAAAACACGGCACAAAACACAATCATTGTTCCTCTTGATCTCATGAGAAGGTTTACAAATAGCTTTTCAAGGACAATCCACAATCCGTGCACAACAATGCATTTTAGGATTTAAGCGTCATTTTTACGGCACTTTGTTACCTCTAGAGTTCTCCATGTTACTTATTACGCCCCATATAGGAGGATTAAAGCATCCCACGATTCATTTTGAAAAGTGGTGAACAATAGATGGTCACTCACCAATATACCATCATGCATTGCGCTGAAGGAAAAGTTATGGTCGAGAGCAGGGAGCAGCGTGATCGAGACAAATGTATGAATAGTATATTTAATGTGAGTCATCATCACACAGACGGTCGCTACTTTGAATGTATTTATGAATTGCCTCCACATTAACAGGAATATATACTGCTCCTTTCACAATAAAAGCCCTAGACATATTGGTGGCATCACTGCTTACCAGGGGAACTTAAACTACAACAAATGATATGTTGATAATTGTATGATAAAACACCACTGGGACACGTGAATCAGAAGAGACGGATTCATTCATGAACAAAAACTGTCATGATACAAGGAAGTTGGAGGAGCATCTGATGGAAACATCACTGCTGCTGCTTTGCTTGAGTTCGGAGTGGGGCTAATTGTCTTTTTTTTCCTCATTGCCAGCTCGTACTCGCGTTCACCGAGTTATTCGTCTGATCCGAGGCGGCGAGGCAGCGTGGCCAGCCTGAGCTCCAGAGGAAGCTACTCCAGATACAGCGCCGACAGGTGAATTGGACAAAAACGCTTCAGCTGCTGATGCCTCCTCCGCAGGCGGTGCACACGAGCCAGCACGCCGTTTACACACTGTTTAATTGTTCACTTTGCTGCGTCTGCTTCCCCAGACTACGAGACAGAAAGAGAACGCACAGTTCCAGAGAGACAGATGTGAAGCATGCACATAAGGTTAGTGGGAAGAGACAAAGACGCAAATCCTACTCTCCTATGAAGAAGAGGAGGAGAGACTCGCCGAGCCATCTGGAAGCACGCCGAATCACAAGGTAGGGCTTCTCCCAGCCAGGTCGTTTACATATGCATTATTGTGCCTACAGGCAGCTCAGTTACTGGTCCCACCCTCCAGCCCCCTGAAATCTTTCTCCTCCTGTTGAAGAGCCGCGTACCTTGAAATGGCATTTAGCCAGAGGATGAGATAACCGTCGGCTCTGAAGCCACCGCAGTGAGAAACAGATGGTGCAACACAGGAAATGTAAAAAAAAACACAACAAGCAAAGTGTGACTTTTTTTAACAGATCCTGCCTGCCACGTAGTTAGCTTTACTTTTCTTTCATTTCATATTGCAGCAAATTATATACTGTCAGTAATATGAAAGAACTTAAGTAGAAAAAGATGACAGAGAACAGCTTTTGTCTAGTTATGTCTCCACTCATCTATATTGCTTTAGAGCTGCACTGTTAGATATCTGTATATTTGTTGATTATGGTGATGAACCCACAAAGAATTGGCACCGACTGCAGTTCCCATCGGCTCTACAGAGCGTTTTAGTGTCTATCAGCTCACTGTTTTGGTTCCTACAGGACATGCAAATTATGTTTTATTTCAGGCTTTAATTAAGTGAGATATTTACAGTCATATTTGGCGGTTTGGCCAAAGTCCACGGCGGCAGCCTTTTTCTTTATATATATTTCACAATGTGTGGCTAGACTTGTTAGGTCAGCTGTAGCAACGTTTATTTGTGATTTTCCCCCACAATTAGCCACTAGGGGGCAGCACAACAAGTTGTAAATGCAACATTTACAAACGATGCAGAGCAATGAATTTATGTGAGCTGTTTCCTGCCGTGGCAGAAACAATAAATTGCTCTGTAAAGCTGCTGGAAAGAGTTGGCCATTTGACACGTTGTTCATCTGAAAGCTAACGATAAGTGCAGCTTAAAGGTTTAGTAACACGTTGCAGCTTTAATGATCCTAATGTCAGCCGCACACCACTTACCTCTCTGGCTCTCCACAGTGCCAGGAAGCGACCCATCCCGTACTTCCGACCCAGCCCCTCCTCCTGCAGCCGCTCTACCAGCGTGTCGTCCTGGAGCAGCCTCTTCACCCGCAGTCGCAGCCGCAGCCCGATCCACAGCATCAGCCGGAGCCGGAGCCACAGCTACTCCTCCTACAGGAGCTACAGCCGCAGTTCGTCCTGGAACTCCATTTTCGGGACCTGCAGTCGCAGCCGGAGTCGGAGTTTGCTGAACAAACGCACCAAAACCAGGCATTAGGGTTTCTGAGAGCACACTGAAGGGGGCACGTTCTCGCAGCGGATGTCGGAGCAATCGACTGTGTGCATCTCCACGCCCCCCCCACCCCCCCACCCCCCACCCCCCGTCTTGGGGCCACTGGAGACTGAATGTCGTTTTGTTTGTCGGTGTGTGTATTTGCCCTGCGTCCTCTCACATGGACTCTCACAACGCCCTGAGACTTCATCCCTTCGATATTTACAGGAGAAACTGCACATGAGACAGAAACAGTGTGTTTGACCTTGTTTTTTGTCCATGCACTTCCTATTAAATTATTCTGTTACGCTAATGCTTAATATTTATTTAAAAAATGGATGGTTCTTTAAAATGGTGCATAACGAGGCCCCTTTTGGCCAATATACAGCATGTGTCGGCTAATGCAGGAGCAGAAGCACCAGTGTAACACTTCATAAGAGTGAGTTTTCTGTCCCGTTGTCAGGTTTGTACGTTGTGGATTTTGGCCCCCAGAAGTTGAAGGATTGATGTGACCCGTTTGATCCGTTTGATCCGGGAGGTTTACAAATGGCTCCAGAGGGATCATTGTCAGGAATATAAGGAAAAGGTTTATTGCTCTGATCTCTGCACTTCACAAGGTGGAGAACAAACATGCTTCCCTCCTGAAAAATGATGAAGCGAGGGGAGCCTGACGGCGAGCAAACTGCCTGTCAGCTCAAATGTCAAGTTAATTTATCCTCTGATCAAGTGGGAAACAATAGAAATGCCAGCCCATGTTACACAGCAGAGAGCTGTCGAAGCTGGGGACAACATCTCCACGTGTCACAGGACACTCGTGGCAAGTAAAAGCTAATGAAGTTGTTTTGCGGAGGAAAAGAAAAGTAAATATAATGGACTTCTTGTCTTGTTTAATGCGTAAACCGTCATCCCGGCCTGTCTGTACTGAGTCTTTTGTTTTTATTTGTTTCTTGTGATTTCAAAGATTTTGATTTACTTGAATAATGTTCTTTCTACAACACTGGAACCAAACGTATAAATCAACAGTGTTTTTGTTCTTGAATTATATGACAAACGAAAGGTAAAGTTTTGAAATTGTGCAGCACCATCCATATTTATATCTTATTTAATATTTATTGGTTTGCTGTCCTTCTCAGTGGTCAATCTTTCTATGCAACACTGTCAGTTTGTAGTTATTATGACACTGCTGTGAATTGTTTGCTTTCTTGAAATGATAATTACTATCAGGCTCTGCCACGGTACTCATAGGCCTCAAAGTGGAAGAAATGTTTTTTGTTTTGTTTTGTTTTTTAAAGCATGTTGGGAATATGTTTATTGCTTTCTTGTCAAGAGTTAGATGAGAAGATTCATACCATACTCGTATATATGACTGCTAAAAATGAGGCAACACCTGGCAGCTGGCTAATGTAGCTTAGCATAAAGATAGGAAACAAGCTGTTAAATTGAAATGAAATCTGCCCACCAGCACCTCCAAAGCTCACTAGGGTTGCAAAATTCCGGGAATTTTCAAAAGTGGAAACTTTCCATGGGAATTTATGGGAATTTATGGGAATAAACAGGGAACTTTTTTAATTGATGGTTGGCTCTTTAAAGGGGACTTAAATATAGCTGAGGAAAGTTATTTTGTAGCATAATCTTGACTAAAACAAACCGATGCCATTCAAATACACTTGAATATCCATGCCATTCCTCAACCACATGCACAGAGCACACTGCTTAGTGCATGGCTATTGAGACCACGCCCCCTACTGGCTCTGTGCATGCCTCCATCACATGTACAGAAGATCACTAGAAGACTGGACCACACTTTTGAGCCTGAAGCACAAAGACTATTGAAGACACACATTTGAGCTTCTGGACTAAACGAAGTGAAGTAAATTCAGTTAATTCCCATAATTCCCATTATTCCCATGGAAAGTTTCCAAATATGGAATATTTCCAAAATTCCAAAGCTTAAGTTCCCGTGGAAATTTACCCCTTTGCAACCCTAAAGCTCACTAATTAAAATCTCATGTGTTATATACGTACAAGGTGAATTGAAGTCGCCTCTGTTTGTGTGTCTGCAACCGGCAACGATATAGTCTGTCATAAAACCCTCCATAAAATCACAAACTTTTGATTTTACCCTTTTTTTGATGGAACTAAGGAGATATAACATGCTGTGAGCTTTAGATGTGCTGGTGCATGGATTATTTTGTTTTTTACCTTGAATCAGGTTAGAATTGGCTGCTGGTCATAATTTCATATTAACCGTTAGATTTGAGATCTAATCCAATCGTCTCCCCTAACTCTCGGCAAGAAAGTGAACAAGAGAATTTTCCCCAAATGTCAAACTGTTTCTTCAGATGCTTTGCCTCCAGAGTTTGAATCCGCGAAGGGAGTTTGAAGCTGCCTCTGCATATAATTAAGAGAGTCATATTTCTCCATCATTTCAAATCCATCATCCTGTCTGTGTATCTGCTCCAGGCGTGACAGACTGCTCTCTATGCACTCAATACTCTCCGTTTATTTCCCTGAATGTCAACTCAATTGGACGAATGAGGGAAATGTGACGCTGGAAGAGGAAGGGACTTGGCAAAAAAAAAAAGTCATCCATAAACTAAAAAACTGATGACCAACCAGTGACGACGGGGTCGCCGGTGGAAGATTTGTGCCGTCAAGTCGATTAACTTTCCGGATGGGCGCCCAGGCCACCGCGGCCCTCTCCCATCATGTCAAGTTTACATCGGTTCTTGTAAAATGTAATTACTGTGGTGTAAATATGCATCTGCATTGTATAGATTATACACACGAGGTGTGATTATTTGATTCGTGGAATTTAGGGCCTTGTGGGATGTTTAAACTGTTAGCGTGGCTACGATGGAAGTGACCTGTGAGAAGAGGTGTGAATGACAGAATGTGTCCATCAGGCATCAATCAATGAGTCTAGATGTCGTCATGCTAAACGTCGTTGTTGTTTTAATTGCAAAAACTCATATAGCAATAGTGATGTCACAGTGTCATGCATAGTCTCCCTGTCTCCAGAGCATATTGGGTTTTTTCGGTTTTCATCCTGTCACATTTGATCTCGTGTCAGTGGGAACGCCACATTGTAATCACGTGACCCGCCCCATGAGATCCACTGTGTTTAGAATAAGCTCTATACAAACCATGTTCGGAATAAAACGTCTTGTTTATGTCGTGCAGACGCGCTTCTTTCCCGTAACGTGAGTACAGGATCCCCTGCGCAGCGTTGACTTCTTAGCCGTGTTGTTTTATCCGTCCGGTGACATCAGTGTTGACCCGGAGCTCTGCGTTATTTTCTATTAACAAGCCAGTGAGTCACCGAGAGGAGGGAGCTCCAGCTCCGTGTGAGTGACATGTGGACACTCACTTAATTTGGTCAAAAGGGGGAGGCTGGTCTCTGGTCAGCTGTTGCGCCCGCGCTGCAAAAAATATCCACAACAACACGTGATTTAATCTTAAATGAGCCTTAAACTGTTATTTTTACAGTGATTAACATATGATACAGATTATTTAGAGCAGAGAAGGTCGTTGTTTCTATCACATACTCTACTTTTAAATATGTGAAGACTAAGTTTGACTTCTTGGACGGATATTTTTTGCAGTGGATCCTCCCAGCACTTTCCAGACACTTGCTCTGTGCCGACTCATCGTCTGGGAAAATCACCGCCCAGTATAAAACCCACAGCCAGGAGGGATCCACTTTTTCAGGAAAAGCTGTAAAGCTGTGTACACTTTGACAGTGTGTTGTTGGAACAACTGGCGAACCTGTTGCGTAACGGTAATGCGCAAAATCCAACATAGATCCAGTTTTGCCACATAGAAAGTTATTTTAGTTTTTTAGGTTTTTTTTAGGGGGGGGTTCGGGGTTGCTTGTCCCAAAACAGCAGAACTTTAACTGGGTTTGAACACCGCTGGACATGGCAGAGGGAGACTTTTACACGATGGGGAACCGGCAGAGGTTTCCCAGGGATCCGTTTGGGGAGTCGCCGTTCAGAGAGCAGTCTCCGTTCAGGGAGCAGCTCGGGTCTCGGTTTATGGACGATGACTTTGGGATGCCAAATTTCCCCGATGATTTGGCAATGGACTGGCCGGGCTGGGCTCGGCCGGGCCGGCTCAGCACGCGCCTCAGCACGTCGCCCTTCAGCAGCGGTTTACGCACGGGTTTCCCCTCGCGACAGTCCGTGGGAGGAGGCCCCACGCTGTACACCAGCAGGTACGGCGAGCCCTCCTCCCGGAGCTCCCCCACCACGACCGGGGGGGAGCCCTGGAAAGTCTGCGTGAACGTCCACAGCTTCAAACCAGAGGAGTTAAGCGTCAAAACGAGAGACGGATTTGTAGAAGTGTCAGGTGAGTTGGGACGAAATCTGTCTCCTACTATGATCGAGTTAACTGATGATCGGGGCCTTTGGGGGAAGGAAAGCTTGTTACTTGTTGAGGATCCATGACTGGAGGTCAAAGTGAACCCACCTGGTAATTTCCCACCGCAACAACCATCAGCTGAGTTGTATTTATAGACCACATTTAAAAGCAGCAAATGCTGTCCAAATGCCCTTTAACAGTCGGCCAAGTAGTAAACCAGCATGGAAGTAATAGCTTACCGTAAATTGAACTCAAATTACACAGAAAACAAATCAAATAGAATAGAAACAAAATGCATTTGGCAATAGATGTCATCTGCTTGTGAAAAACACTTTAAAAAAAGAACAACAAAAATAAATGCAGTGCTGCAACTGCCATTACTGACACTGAGGGCATGCTCTCAGTATTGTGTTGGGAAATCTTACGTGATATATTTCGTTTTAAAGATGTTTGTCTTTGTCAGATAATACTGAAAACGATAAATGTATCTCCAGCTGTGTGAAATTGGAATAAAACAGCATTTAGACATACATTTAGGGAGATGTTTAAATACGATATGATTTAAAATAGTCACAAAATAATTACATAATTGGAAAATCTGATCACCTTTTTGGGGGGAATGGGATTTAATTAAGGAAATTTGTACTCAATATTTATAAAATATTGCTCGTCCCTTCAATATAGTTATTTTTAATAAACCTTTCATCAGGGAGTCGCATATCGACAACACATCTTAAACAGCCATCATGTGAGACCTAAAAGTTGTGGACAAAACAACATCTGTGCAAAAGTAAAAGCCATTAAAAACACAGCTGTGTAGCCAAAATCATGTCCCTCCAGATCCTCACTCTAACCTGGAGGAGAAATATAATTTCTCTCTGACAGCAGAACCACGACCGCCTCGGTGGTGGTCTCGACATTAATGAGTCTTGATATGGAGGAGCTGAACAGATTTTGGGGACTGGGACTTGCACGTTGGCAGGCAGATCCTCAAGCTTGGACACCTGTTTCAGATTCCTGCAGAATCACTCCCTCAGTCGCCCACGAGCTCGATTTAGATTTAAGGCATGGCCCGTGACAACAGTCTCTGTTTACAGGAAGACAAGCCGCTAGCTGCCACTAAACGCTGGAGAGAATGTTCTGGATCACTTTTTACCCAGCGGCCCCTTCTGTCTTCTGCCGGTGTCACGTTCTAGCCCAGTCACTGATTACGGGAGTAAGTTGCAGAAATCTCGTCCTCATATCGACGCTCGAGAGACGGATGAATTCCAGGGATGCCCGGGGGTCGAGGAGGCACCTAGGACGGCAGGCCCCCCGACTCCTGAGTTTTTTATACGCACATTGTTGGTATGCCAGTTGGGTCATTCAATCAGCGCCATGTTGGGCCTGCCTGCCTGCCGCCGAGACTCGACCTCCATTCTAAAAGCATGATACGGGGAGTGATAGAAGCTTGGCTGGAGGT
Source organism: Chelidonichthys spinosus (assembly GCA_029853015.1). Classification (NCBI taxonomy): domain Eukaryota; kingdom Metazoa; phylum Chordata; class Actinopteri; order Perciformes; family Triglidae; genus Chelidonichthys; species Chelidonichthys spinosus. Next base: position 8,106,832 of record CM056831.1, read on the forward strand.
GCTCGGAACAGGAACAAAAGTTTAACACAGAATCTTTGAGTAGCGGAGCCAAAATTCAGTCAAATTCAAATTTTACTGAATCATATCGAAAGTTTCGTACTGAAGGATTTCAGAATACATAGTTTCTACACTATGGATGTTATAAATGATGCTTTTATGGGCCTAGTTCAGACCAAACGCTGTATATAAGAAGTGGACATAGTCATCGTGACATCATCCATTTGTTTGAGAACATGTTTTACATAGTTACATAATGCTGAACATATTTGGACAGCGGAGGACTGGTGATCTGACAAACACAAATGTGTGTGTCTTCGTCTTACAACTTTAACCCTTTCCCAGTGTTTTTTTTAAGTTCACTGGCCAAAGGCCAAACTCGAGGCTTCAACAGAGGTCCACAAACCGATGGATGACCACATCTTATATGCTCACTGCATAGACAGAATTATCAGTGTGTACCTTTTAACATGACATAACACACACACACACAATAGTATCAAAAAGCTTCTTGTGCAAATGTGAAAACTGCAGCTCTGTCCTTGCAGAGACCTTGGCAGAAAAGCCTTTATGCATGACGGTAAGGTCACGGTAAGAACATTCAGTATTATGAGCATTACATAGAGCATCAGGAATTTGGCATCTCTGTCGTAAGAGGAGAGGCTGCATCTTGTTGGACAACTGCCCTCTCACCAACCCTCCATTATTCATGAAATGGGACCAGTTTTAAGTCCTGGTGAGGTTTGAATTCTAGCCGTATGACGTCACTGGTGATCTTAGCAGCTCTCTCTGAACCGGTCCAACCCTCGGTCTCTGGTGGAGTCCAGCACCTTCTGCAGGCGGAGACATGACCGTGGGGGTATAATCAGGGGATAGCATAGTCAGGGGTTGAGGGGTGGAGCAGGCCAAGCTGCTGGCGGCGGTGATATTTAGCAGCCCCGGAGCAGCTGCTAGCAAACCCGAGAGAGACAACGGCCATAAACAGAGCAGGGAGGAGAAGATAGAGGGAGGGGTGGGGGGCTTTGCTCTTCTCCCCAGACCAACAAGTTTTTCTGCAGAATCACTCTTGGAGGAAACTTTTTAAAAGGGCGTTTCATTATTTCAACATTGCATCCCAGCCTGTGGCCCCAAAGTGAAAACACACTGTTGGGGTTGAATGGAAAGTTGTGTTTGTAAAAATGAAATGTGTTTTGAGCTCAGTGTGTCGTCGCCACCTCTCTATGCAGCTCCTCCATACATTCAAAGGATATCCAGATGGGTTTTTATGCAACATTTATGAGGCTTGCTGTCGTTGAACTATCGGAGGTGATTTAAAGTTACACCTCTCACTCACTTGTATTTTTCTTCAAACAGGGAAACATGAAGAGAAGCAGGAAGAAGGAGGCATAGTGACAAAGAACTTCACAAAGAAGATCCAGTGAGTATGAGTGATGACTCAGAGCTGCACTTTATGTTTTCCACGCTGTCTTTCTGCACAGTATGGACACAAACCATATTTTAGTCACATATTTAATATCTGTTGATTGTTGAAGAGTTTACCCCTTTTAAGCCACAAGATTTATATCTGAATCATATACAGCAATGCTTTCCAACAATTCCACAATGAGATGGATACTTCTGAACATACCGGAATCCCGGAGTAGGAAATGATGAATGAAATTATAATTTTATGGATCTTGGCATTTTTCCCGATATCTTTTTTGTGTCTTCTCTGTCGCTATCGCCTTGTTTTCTTTCCCTCATTCCGTTAATATTATAGCTGGTTTTTAAAACAATAATTTAGCTTCTGCTAAATGCCCTAAATGTAGATGCAATTTCTGTAAACCGTTGTTCTGAGAAGTTCTACGTGTATTAACTTTTCTAGCTGAATACTGATGTGTACAACATGGACTGAAAACTAAACTCTAGTTAATCAGAAGCTAACCTTGAAGCCCTTTACCTTTTTCTGGCATTTTTTATTTCCTCCAGTGTCAAAGTCCCAATCCACTGTGGTCTCGTCCTTATCAACAAATCCCCATAACCCTTTCAGATCACATCCCCTGTCATATTGTGCACCTGTTTAACAATGCATGCCGAAAGAAATACAAAAAAATATATTTTGTTGTATTGGTAAGCCAAAAATCAGACAGCTTTTTCTTCCTGGAAAACCAAATATGATGTGTGCTTACATCAGTACCAACCAATAATATCATGACATCCATCTGTCAATCAATCGGCAACTTAGGCTGAGATGGAGGAGGTTGTGAGCAAATCTTTTCATTGATTAAGTCGTATTCCTCCCAGGTATGTCCTCTAGAAGCTAGATCCTCTTGAAATGCTGTTGGAGCTCCACTTGGAATAATTCACTCACAAAAGACCCTTAGTATATCAAAGACTCACCGTGCGTTACCTGAATTCTTGAAGAAAGTAGTGAGACAAACGGGCCACATGAGTTTTTACACAACCCCGGATCTCTGCCTTTAATTGGGCAGGGGGAAGACTTCAAACAGCAGTGCTGCTGATCGCTGGTGCGCATCGCCGTGTCGCCGGCGCGTCACTCCAGCTCTGCTAATTTCCTGTCTGCTAATTAGTAAGCAGTTGTGCAAGTTGTTCATGTCACAAGCTTTTTAATTGGAAAGCTCTCAGATCAGGCCTGTGCCCCTCAGCTCCGTAAAACCTAAAACCAATGACTGGACATATAGAGAAGGGGGTCATATATATAAATAACTGAGTCTATATATAAATAACTGACCTCAATACCCAAATCTTCTATGGTGATGGCACGACAATGTTTTCACTCTTGTTTCTTCTGATAATAACAATAAGCAATTAAAGTCGGCCAAAACGGCATTTAAAAATATCTTCCGTATCGTGAGTGAAACAGGATGCCAGTAGAAAGTTTGTGTTGGACATGGAGGAATTAAATGCATCCATGTGACTGTGCATCTACCAGAACTGCTGATGCAGTATTAAATATTGAGAAAGATCACCTAAAGTGGGTGAGTGGTGAACTGGATGGGTTAACTCATTTATTCACACTGTAAATAACAATAAATATTTATTAACAATAAAGATGCATTAAACAAGACTATTTACAATTAGACTTACTGTAAGTACAGTACTTCTTCCCACCACACATAAATGCAACAAGTTCTTGCGGATACGAACAGGAGGGACAGCAGATTAAAGAGATCGTATGCTCCTGAGCCGGCCCTGAGCCAGCCCTGAGCCGGCCCTGAGCCAGCCCAACTATAAGCATCATCAACAAGCAGTCTTAAGCCTGCTCTTAAATGGGAGCTGGTTCCACAGGAGGGGAGCTTGAGAGCTGAAGGCTCCCATTCTACTTCTGGGACCCACAATTATTCCTGGGATACACCGATGTAAAGTAAACAGCACAGCAGGACTTTTCTGTTAAACATTAAATCTATTGGTTATTAACTAACTATGTTTTGCTCCAGAGTTAGTTAGAAATCCCCAGCTCAGGAACACACAGTTTGGGTTCCACACTCACCCTGTCTGGTCTCGCTATCTTGTCTCCGTCTGTCTCAGCCTCTCTGGGGGGGAAAAGCATATTGGATGGTGTTTTGGAAGCTGTACAAAATCAATGTGTGAGATAAAATGTGCGCTTGCCAGAGGTAAATAAACTCCCCAAGCTGGACGGATAAGGATTTTGCTGGAGTCCCACTTAATGGGCCGGCTGAGTGATTTTACTTTTTTATAGAAGGGGCAACTTGATACTGACACATGTGTCGGCTTGTGTATAGAGCACTAACGGGACTCCGTTAGCGCTCATGTATGCTGTATTCCTCATCTGGAAGTCAATTGGTTTTTGGTTAGATGTCTGAAAAAAAATTTTTAACGTTTTGTTCCACAACATGAAATACGTCTGTAAATGCCCCACTTGTGAATTTTAAAGCCTTTATAGCTTTTAGTGATAATTAGGACAAATTGTAGCATGCCAACACGTGAAATTATGGTAAACATTGTACACATTATGCCTACAGTGGGATGCAATCGGAGCTATGAAGCTTAATGAAATTTTTAGTATGGGCTTAAACAGAACCCATTAGATTTTAGAGCTGATCTGAATCACAGGGCAGACATACAAATACATTTACTTCCGTTAACATTGTGGAGGTCTTTGCCCTTTCTAGTAAATCGGATGTACTTTGACCTTACTGTTAAGACTATCTCTATTATTGTTTTGTTGTCTATTCTTTTTTGTAATTGCCCTTTTCCTATCTTATTGCCCTCCTGGGGGCATCTACTTAATTTTCCTGTCTCGAGTTTTTTGTTTTATTTCCGTGTGTTCCTTAGTTTTTTGTGAGTTTTTCCTCATTTGCTTTGTGAAGTTAGACTGAGTCTGGAGGTTATTGTTGTTCCAGTGGACCTGTAGATGCCAAAGAGATGATAACATTTGGCAACACAAATAGACCTGACTTGACCCGCGTCGCCCTCTCTGTCTGTCTGCTTCTGTGTGGTGAAGTTTTCAGTCTCGCCTGACTTGTATTTCTCGGTGGAGTGGGAAGCCAGTGAAGGGTCCACTCTAATTAAACAGAGGGTGAACCCACAGTTTCCTCATCTGAACAGGGCAGCCTGATGTTTATATTAACTCCCAGAGACACTTGGCTGCTCACACAGAAAACCCACAATCCCCATATTAGGCCACACTGTCAAAGAGCACACTCTGGATCTCTGTGTTTGCCTCTACAGCAGGTTCTGGTTTTGGTTCCAAATCAAATGGTTAATATTCTGATGAAACTTGAAATGAGCTTGATAACCAAATACCCATCAGTTTGATACTATAACATCATTAAATACGTTTGCTCCTAAAGCGGATATCCAGTTTTTAATTAAACCCTTACATACTGCAGCTCTGGCTGATCTTCCTCTTAAGTTCTCGAAGCCAATTCTGACCCTCTTTTCTGGCAAATATAACACTTTGAGAATGAAAAGTGACAAAAACTTAATAAAAATAAAAACGCACAAAATTAGGTGTTGCCCTTTATGACAGACGAGAGCAGCAGATTAGAGGAGTATACACCGATGGAATTACAGATGTGAAACTTCAGCAGACAGACGCTCTCATTAATTCAATTGGGTGTAATTTTCTTTTCCTCGCATCTGGATCCATTTTGGTGTTTGTATCTCCCTCGTCTTGGAACTGGAAGATTTTCAGCTCAACTCCTCGGTCTGATAAAATGAATACGTTTTGAGTTTTTTTTTCTCTCCTAGAAATACAGCACTTAGATCCGACTACAGGCTATTTATTGGTATTTTGTCAATGAAAACAAATCCCAGAATTTAACAATGTTTGCTCAGCAGCTCTTAGGGAGAAAAGTGTCACAGTGTTGCGTGACCTCCAAGCGGGAGGTGAAGTATTTCTCGAGGCTGTTTCTCTTCGCCGCTCTCCTTTTATTTTGTTGCTCCCACTCATGCTTTAAAACTGAGGACCGAGTAAATGTCTGCCATGCTTAACACCTTAAACTTCCACCCCTGCATAAAAAAAACTAAACAAACCCTCGTATAAACTTTCTCACCTCTTGTGTCCTCTCATCAGGATCCCGGTAGATGTGGACCCCGTGACCGTTTTCGCCTCCCTGTCCCCCGAGGGCGTCCTCATCATCGAAGCTCGCCAGACGCCTCCATATTACCTCTTCAGCAACGAGGGCTCCCTGCAGGGTGGAGACGCACAGGAGGCGGAGCCACAAGAGGCCCCTGTAGTCTAACCCCCCTGCCCCCCCCCCCCCCCCCCCCCCCCCCCATCTCCTCGCTCATATAACAAATCATCCTGCACCATTGATTTCAAGTTTGATATGAAATGTGTGGCCTTCAGCTTCATGTCGTAAGACATCCTGAATACAAATGTGTAAAATATACTCGATAAGTCCCATAGATTGGAGCTGCACAAGGAAAAGTTCAAAAGCTAATGTGCTTTTAATTTAGTGGAAGTCTCTATTGTGTGTGTGATTTCTTTGGTTAAAAAAAAAAAAGAAGACAAATGTGCCTTTATCTACTTGAGTGCCTTGAATTCCTTCAGTTCTACAGTTGTTTTAACTTTTGTGTTATTGAATGTCATTTAAAACCAAAACAAAAAGCAAGTTACCATTTGTGGCTTAATTATGGGGTGAATTGTGCGAGCTGATACTGACTTCTACCAAAGTGTATTGTAAATATACTTTAATATGTGCCAATTCATTCTCAATATTAATCTGAGTGTGCTCAAGCGCTCCAGGTTTTGCAACATGGTTTGCATTTTTCTCCTTTTTCTATTTGAGCATCTAGGAATGCGGCTGCACGATTGTTGGAGCGGACGGCCCGACTTGTTTGTTTCCCGCCTTCTTTTTTTTTTCCGTCGATGTCTTTTATGTTGGCTGACGCAATAAAAAACAATGTCCAGCCAATCTCCCAGTGTGTCTTAACATCTGTGTCTTTTATTGAGAGCCGTGCCACTCTCTGGCCTGGTACCAGGGATCCGGGGAGCCCGTGGTGTTATTGTTGGATAAGAGAAGGCATTGGGCAGCAGATTAGCGGTCGGGCTTAGTGCTGGGTGCGTTTGGCGCCGTGCTGTGCTGCAGGATCGGGCCGAACGCACGGAGCCAGCGCTGCCGGAGCTTTTTGTGTGCAGTACCAAAAAAAGTACAAAACCAAAAGAAAATTGGGGCAGTTCCTTTCTGTTGTGTGATGCAAAATAATGTAATCTGCTCGGTGTATTGGAATGAGGAGGGATGATCGGTTTTGGAAAAAGTTTCCAAACTTTGGAAGCTACAAAAGGCCTCCATTGTTTTGGCTGTTCAAAGGCTTCACTTTGTGTCACATAAATGGTTCTACTTCCTGCTGTTAGATGATGTGTGAACTTACGCTGCCACGGCAACAGCACAATCAGGAAAAGTTGCTTATGTAAAGTGACTAATGTACAGCTGTTGAAACGTATACATAGAATCTGATTCACGTCAGAACTATTCAGAGCAAACAGAATGATAATGAATGACTTTTCTCAAATGCTTCACTCGTGTTTATTCAGAAATGTGAATGATTATTGTGATCACTTATTCATGACCAATCGCAAATTCACACACTCAATCTTTCAGATTGATGGGAGAGAGATAATGAGTAAATAATGAAAACAAAGAATTAATGAGTACCACAACACAGTATTGAACATTTTCACATGCTACTGCTTTATTGGAGCTCCAAACAAAGCGTGGTTATATATAGCTATCTGTTGACTAAAATGATGCGTGCGTATGAGTGGTGCGAAGGCAAGCTTTGCGGGCTGTTTCGGTATTTTTTATTCAAATGTGGTGCATGCAACATTTTTCTACTTGGAGTGTTCTTGATTGACGACAGCGGCCTCCAGCTCCTGGCTCGGGACCTCACTCGGTGGACTGCTGCCCAGCTCCGACTCCACGAGGAGGACATTCTCCTCAGCATCCCCCCCCGAGCCTGCCATTACTTGGATCTCTACATCCACGGCTGGTTCTTTGTGTTCTGGCAGTTCGGATGTATCTGTGTATGAGCTTTCTTGGATTTCCTGGGCTTCCTGGTGCTTTGAAGCATCTTGAAGACTCTCTGTGCCTTCGCCATCTAAAGCCGCTGAAGGGTGGGACTCTTCAGCTGGTTGTTCATGGGTCTCCTCCTCCTCTTCCCTCTTTTCTTCAATCTGCTGAGTCCCAGCTGTGGTGCTGGCAGGGTGGGCCTGATCACCCGAGACTTCTGCTGGAGGCGCTTCCCCATCGTCCTCTGCAGAAGGGAAACATTGAGCCTCTGGTTCTCTGCAGCTATCTGGTTCTGAATCAGCGGCTTCTTCTTTCTCCTGTTTTTCTCCAGCTGTCTCCAGCTCCACCTGTATTGTGTATATGTAGTAAAAAATGTCAATAATGTGCATACCAGTCCTTTCATAAGAGGAATTTCATGAGAGAGATTTAGTTGGATGCAATCAGCAGGTATTTTTCAGAACATGTTTTGAAAATCTGTAGCTCAATTAAGGGAATGGTTGAAATGTGGTTAACTCTGGCAAGAAATCAAATAAGCATTCCAAAATGTCAAACTATAGACGCTAATGAAGTAAAACATTTGAACTAATATGAAACTTCCCCAGTAGATTACTTACATGAAGGTTGTTTTTTTGTTTTTATTTTCTGAAATATTATTTTCAAATATGCAAATGATGATCTTCTCAAATACGTGCTTCTCCAGAAGAGAATCCCATCATCGGATAAGCCAGGTTCAAAAAACCTCTTTCATTGTATTAGAGTCAAGGGTTTAAAGAGGGAATTTGGGATATTTCTTTGTATCTCCATGAATCAGAGTATACTGTCAACAAGAATGAAATAAAAAATAACCTCTCTGTAAAAACAGAATATTGATAGAAATGAAACTGGAGAGTTTGGTGGATGTAAGTGCTACTGAAGTGGAGATTTCTGGCTCAGAGTCTGAGAAGAAAACTAATTTTGAGAAAACAGCCTTTAAAGGCAAAATGCCATCCCTGTTTTACACATCAGGGGAATAAGGAAACATCTCAATAGATATCACTATACAACTCCCTCAGCTGATTGCTTACATTTAGATGATTCTTTTTTTTAATTATACGTTTTCTGGGATGTTTGAAATATACAATGAGGTATTATCTGCAGCTAACTTTTCATGATTTAGGCGAAGTCTGTAGAATAGACAAAGAGTAAAAAAAACTAAAATCCCTTAAATGTGTTCTGGATGTTTTCTTTCCACTAGTCTAAAAGAAGATGTGTTATGGAAGCCATAAAATCCCACCTTAAATGTGAATAAACAATTAAGCTCACCTTTATGGGAATGATGATGGCAGCAGGAATGGAGGTTTGAGAAACCGGAGCTTCCACAGTCAGGATGCCATCAACAGAAAGTGTGGATGTAATTTTGGTTGCATCAATCTCAGCTGGGAGCCTGAAAACAACAGAAGTCTGTTGATATTGTCTCATCGGTTCCAGTCTCCTTTCTAAAACAGACCCTCAGTGCTGCGTTGGTGGCTGGTGTTTAGAATGGCTTAAACTGTATATTTGCAGGTTAATACCAGCGTTTACTTTGCATACCTGTATTTCCTCGTAAAACATCTGGCAATAAATCCATGCTCGTCTGGCCTCTCCTCGTGTCTCCCTGGGGACCGATGTGAGGACACACACAAGAATCAAGACACAGCAAAAACCATTCAACACGGAAATTAATTTCTGCTACAGTGCTGTGATTTTCCCCGAGCTCTTTATTTCAGCAGCTTTCTAATTTTGTTTCATTCAACTTTCCTTTCCATTAGTGTTTAGTTTTAAGGGCTTGTATTCTGTGAACTGTGAGAGAAGTCTTTTCAGATAACTCTGCAAGAGATAATAACATTATGATAAGATTATTAATACTTTAGCAGAAAGTATTTTGTGTGGAAAAACTAATTGACTATGCTAATAAATTGAACTTTCTAGAAGTGTTTAATTAACAGAACTGTACGCCAAAAGCTCGGTACCTCTGACCTCCAGGAATCCGTCTCTGACGGCGAGAGAAATCTCTGAGGGAAAGAAGTGAGCCACGTCCAGGTTGACCCTCCACTTGTACTCCTCCTTGCTAATCTCCTGGCCGGGATGATGCATCAACCCAGAGATGTAGGGCACAAACAGTGGAGCGGGTATGTACCCTGGCCAGGAACAGGCAGCCAAGCTCCTCTGGACCCGATCCACATCCATCCACCGAGGGTCCCCCAGCTCCAGGAAAGGCGGCAGGCCAACATCCTGATTGAAAAGCCTGCTGGACTGCCACCATTTCCTCAGGGGGAACCAGGGGCCACCTCCGCCGTGCTCTCCGCATGAAGACTGTGTTTTGGAATTTTCACTCATGATTCAAGAAATAAAAAATGTTATAAAACCAATCTTTTGGCCTCTCTGCGTTGCCTCGCTGAATTTTCAGCAATTAAAATCTCCTTGAGTGAGCGAGGGAGCGATAAAAGAAAAGCTAAGGGTGGTGAGATGGAGAAACCTCAGAGGGGCTTTATATACCTCTCCTTTCTGCTTTAGCACTTATTAAGCACTCATGCCGATCCCATGAGTAGGCTGTGTGGGCATGGGGTGATGGGTGCGGAGGGGAGGCCGTTACCTCTAGTTGGCCTGAAGAAGACTAATTAGTTGTATTTATAACTTTTAAGGGCATGATGGTAAATAGCGAGCAGTTGGCCGAGGCTAGTTTGTATTTGAACTGTTGCATTTGTTGCCTGAAGACAGTTCTTCTCACATCCTAGCGAACTCTGTCGGCGGTGACTGGACTCCTCAGTGTTGTCATGAGCCAGTGAGACTGTCTCTCCTCCTGTGTTTCACCCCTCAGAGGACAAACGGCGGGGGTGGTTTGTCTGGAGCATGAAATACCTCTGAGGCTGAGGAGGGCACACAATTATCTATTTTGTGTTATCTGAAACATTTCAGTGGCATGTGTGTGTGTGTGTGTGGGTGTGTGTGTCGAGTCTACAAAGCTCCACATCCACTCCATTTTTCTTTTCGCTCGGCAGTTTCAACAGGATTATTATTGTTCCCTCTTTTATCAAGTGTGACAGCCTTGTCAGTGTTTCATTTTTAGAGCCGTGTGCCCTGAGATCTTGGCATACTGTCCACTGGAGCACAAAACAGATTGAACAGATGTTTCTGACACTTTGTGTGATGCCTCACCCACAAATTCTGTCTGTAGGAGAGGCTGAATTGAGTTTCGCTGCTGCTGTTGTTGTTGTTGTTGTTAATATTGTTGGAGTTTGGAAGGTAAAGGTGGGAAAACTATTTAGAACAACCGTGTTGAAATGACACTTTAAGGGTGAGACTATTGTACCATTGTTGTTTGTCAATGTTACCATTGTAAAAATGGACAAATTATTCTCAGATATGTATGAGCTTCACCCATCTCCACCCTCTCAAGCTGAAATTAATAATGCATATTAACCTGTTTAGATCACATCCCCGCTTATTTTGTGCACCTAATATATTCTCAAAAATTCATTCATTGGTATCTTTATATCAAAATCCAACATCTTTTCCTTCCTGGAAAATAAAATATGACGCATGATTTTATCAGCTAGTACCAACCAATTTGAACCAATAATATTATCCACTGGGACCCCTTCGGACCGGACGGTGATATTAGCTGCAACGATTGTATGAGAGCAGTGTAGACAGTGGCCGCGAGCTGACCAGCAGCCATCTGGCTACGTAAACAAAACAGAGAGAAGCTCGGATAACAACACACACAGAGGGAGAGTGACTTCATTCTCTGCTCATTCCTCCACTATCTCCACATTACACATTGTTATTTGCTGGTATATCAATGCACTGAATGTTGAACAGACAACCTTTAAATAAGACTACAGTTTTAACCGATTTTCTAAATGGCAAGATTTTTTTTATACTTCAACCCAAAATGTCTTCCTTGTTCCACAATTCTACACAGTAAACAATGTCCCTTTTCTTAATAATTACACAAAATGTTATTAGAGTGCAATTTTCCCAATGAGCAGGTTGAGAGATTTCCAGGTTGATCTCAGAGCTGCATGGACTGAAATGGTACCGATGGAGCATGCGAGGGTAGATTAATGACTCACTGAAACATTATCTGGATGTATCAATTTGGATTGATTGCTGCAGTCTCACACACAGCTGTGATTTTGATGAAGAAGAAAAAAAAGCTTTGGCACCACACCTTCGCCAATACCAATAAAGTCAGAATATTTTCAGCATGACTGATGATCTAATAACATCTATAATCTTTCTGGTGAGTGATATAAATCTGAATGAGTAAGCTTACTGAGAGTTAATGTAGCCAAGCAGAGCTATTCCCTGTTCATGACACTAAATAGTCAGTTTAACACAGATTTTAAGAATATTTTTGAGAACAACACAGTAAAGAGGACAGCAGGCCTCTTTTAAGGCAGATATTTTGAATAGCAAAAAGCACAGATGTATATAAATCAATACATATTATATACAAATAAATATATAAATAAAAATAAATAAAGGATGGGCTAACACTATCAAATGCAAGCTAGCAGCTGACATAGTTACAAATCTTAATTTACTTATTGATTTTTCCCCTAGTTTGTAACTTAAAAATATGTTTCAGTGAACTGAAATTTAGTTAATACAGTTATCAGCATAACTAAATTTAGCAGCAGCTAAATCCAATGACAACTCAAGGTAGCTAACTGAGGATGACTGTCCCCTATGCCATCCTAAGATAACTAGCTAGTTCATGACTCTCACTGTTAATTACCAGCCTAAAATAAAACATCCTTTTATATGTCATGATGCTAACTACGCCTCTGTATGTCACACTAACTAGTCAGACTTTCATCCACCTGCTAGAATACTTCATACTAAAGTGGTTTAAATCACAGTTAACTGTCAAGTAGCGACCACCTTTCTGTATTATAAACCAAACAAGGGCTTATTTGGGTTTCAACATCTCTCCTTATTTAGGACTTTGGAGTGTCCACATGTACTTTTGCTCACTTCCTTGGGGGCTGGGCTTCATTTGCCGTTGCCATGGGAAACGGACGTTCGCAGAGTAGTTAACGCGCGGCTTCGGCGCTTCTAGAAATGTTTGTCCACTTTGACGCCGTGTTTTCGGGCCAGTGATACGTCGTTGTTTCTGTACGACTTAAGTTACTTCTTATTGTACATACTTTTATAATGATGGATCGAAAGTGTGCGCCGGAAGCGTTACGTACAGTGAAGCCTGTCCTTGTTTGTGACCGGAAACCTCGTGCTCCGAGCAGCACTCGGCGTCCGGGTCGGGATGAGCTGCGGGACTCCCGGGAGAATCAGAAGCGCCAACAGCAGCAGCTGAGCCGGCGGGGCTGCCCGGAAGCGGCCCGGAGACCGAATGAGGCACCCGGACTTCCTTCACATATGGAAACTAAACCAGTGATCCTGAACAAGGTATTCTCAGCTGTTATTATCCTTAATAAAACTCCACTGTAGTCATAGTCAATACAGTTTGTCCCGTTTGCATTTGCGTGTCTAAAGGGGAAAGAGAGACTTGATAATATCATCTCTCTTGTGACTTCTCTAATCCACTGTAAACACATCATCAACAAAATCATTTTTGATGCCTTGAATCAGGATTCACTTCAAAGATGGCTGGCAGTTTATTCAAATAAAAAATGGCACATGTGAAGGAACCCAAACAAACACACACACACACACACACACACACACACACACACACACACACTCACACTCACACTCAACACTCTCTCTCTCTCTCTCTCTCTCTCTTCTCTCTCTCTCTCTCTCTCTCTCTCTCAGCTATCTTTTCTTCTTTATTTTTTTTCTTTATTACAATTTCTGATTGATCCCATCTCATCCCATCTGGCAGCTGCTAAAGATCAGAAAGACTTCATGGTCCCATTACACTCCTGTTTTCTTCGCTTGAACTGCTAATCCCACTCACACTGATATTTTCACATCTTTCTGAATATGTGTGTGATCCCTTGCATTTCATTGCAGGGCTTATGTCCCCCCCCCCCCCCCCCCCCCCCCCCAGGCTACACACAGCAGTCCCATCCAATACCAGTCACATTTAAATGGACACTGACCGCCCTCAAGCACAACAAGTGTGTTGCAAAACAAACATTTTTTAGCCCAGACACATTTCGGACCTTGCAGTCAAAGGCTGGGAAACACACACATGACCCAGTTTACTTTCACCGTCTTCAGTCTGTGATTTGAGTTGAAGAGCATCTCAGAGCTGCTTTTGAACCCCCGGCGGGCTCTGCGGAGTCAGTTTTCATAATCAGCAACACAGATGCTACGTTTGATCCCAAAGCCTGTTCCCGCTAACAAATGCATTTGAAGTAAGACATTTCCAATTGTACGATGATTACAGTCACCTATGCCCGGGGGGGAAGGCTGAGCAGAGGCCCGTCGCAGCGACTCATGAGACTTCAAACAGCCCGCTACGGATCCACGGGATATTAGCAAGCTAATGCATCAAGGGGGATGAAGTGTCAAATGGCTGGTTTGTTCCCGTGGACACTGCATTCATCATAGTTATTGTTAAGCTGGCTCAGTCGCTGAGGCTGGCTGGCAAATAGAGAGAGTCCATATCAAAACTGACACATCAAAATGGAGTGGCTTATCTATGGAAATATATTTTTGGAAAGCCGTTTTACAAGTTATTGCAGCCAGCAAGGAGTCAGAAATAATACGGAGTGATGCTTGAACCTCCGATCCGACATAAAACGGTACTGTTCGGAGAAGGGAATTAATTCGCTGAAATGGTTTCGCCACGCCTGTTGCCAATCCATTGTCTCTATGACTACCGTGAACAAGAATTGCCCTGTATACTGTAAATCACCAAGCAGGGAAAACAAGGCAATCTCATCTTCTGCACTTTCCTGCTCTGTTATTGCATTTACAATGCTTTTGATGTAGCTCTCTGTGGGGCTGTTAAGACAAATGCAATACTAACAGCAGTGTGTGTGTGTGTGTGTGTGTGTGTGTGTGTGTGTGTGTGTGTGTGTGTGTGTGTGTGTTCTCCTGGGTGTAGATGGAAAATACTTAGGCTAAGACAACGTCACGGAGAATCACTAAAAGAGTTATTGATTCCCACCACACGTATGTAATGGAACATGCATTTTCTCTGTGAATACAGTATTCACTGCGATCTCTATTCTCGGTGTCCACTGAAGTAGCAGAGACGCAACAACAGTGTCCCGGTTTGACTCGAAAGAGATCTGCAGCAAATGAGCTCATCCATCAGCAGAAGTGTGTGGGGGACAAGGGGATGATGAGGAGAAGGAGGGTGAGGAGGAAGATGAAGAAAGACAGTGGGGCGGAGCAGAGGCCGAGTGGAGACAGGACTGCTCCGATGGAAGCCTTCGCAGTGATATATGACAGCCATGGCATTTCTGTGCCCTCTGGCACCTTCTTTTGTCCTTTGGATGTCGCAGCTTGAAGACCTGTGCTCAGCTTGGTCCTTGGTCCGGTTCATCTGCAGCGTTTCCATAAATCTAAAGTCATGACATTTAGGAGATTATCAGTTTTAAACACATTAACCACCAACAATTCAGCTACTTTCTGCAACCCCCCCCCCCCCCCCCCCCCCCCAATTCAGCCTGATAAAGATGGTACCTTTTGGAAACTTTGGGTTTTTAAATCAAGTTCTTTAGGTTTGAACAGCATGCCGTTCTACCAGCTGATCCGCTGGAGGGTCAGCACAGTTTAACAGGGTCATTTTGCATGGCAAATCATTTTGAATTAATTATTAAAATGTTTAATACGTTTTTTTCCAAAGCAATTTGTGTTAAAAAAACAAGACTTCTGATCCGTCCCCCCTGATTACTGCTGCCACCTGTCATGCTTTCCATTATGTTCACAACCAAAGCTGCTGCGGATATACCGCTCCGAATGAATGATTTTTGAAACGATGAGTTCTAGACTTCACAGCGATCAACATCATGTTCATAAGCTGTATATTTCCATGAGAGAAAAGATGAAAGGCTTTTTAGATGAGGACTAATTGATGTGTTAGGCAAATGTAGTGTTGGTGGAGTCTAAGCTTCCTCGAATGCAAGATCCATCCATCCATTAATGTTTTAGGTTTTAAGGGTTTGTATTATTCAATTTAATGTCAAGATGTTTTTAAAGGCATGTTGCAAATAAGTGTTGACTCACTTTAACACTTGGGTCATTCCGTGTCATTTCATCAAATTTCTGAAAATCTTCCCAACTGACCATCTCAGAATGACCTGAAAAAATTCAAGTACAAAGACACACTTGTTAGTAGGACAAATCCAAAATATTAGGTCTCTACTGTCAATACTTTTCTCATGAAACATCATTGAATGAAGGGTAGTTTAGACGATTTTTGGCATCATGCTCTGAAAAGCCATTTTTAAACAGCAATATCTGGAAAACTATCTCACCTGTGGCCTTAACAATTTCTACAGTGTATATTTGTTACTAAAAGCCTCCAGACATGGAATATCAGGGGTGTAGCTCAATGATAACCTAGTATGGTAGGTACTTAAAATGTGGCTTGTTGAAATAAAGTAGTACATTTGAAGAGTGGCTGAGCTCCCATTTTTGCAGATAAAAGACTTCTGTCACTTCTGCCTCTATCTCTGGGGTTAGCTTAAACATTCTACAAAATATGGTTTCTCTTAGATTATTAGTTTCACAGATATTAAGGCTCAAAAATGGAAGTAAACACATCTTTGCCCAACTTCAGAGTCATATTCCAAAAAACTGACAAGTATCAGGTCCAAACTTACTTTTTTTGAAAGATCCTATTCTTGTTAAAATCATATTAAAAAATCGGGAGGGTGTTTTGCCTCATTTTGTCGTAGTGATTTTTTAAAATCCTGATATTGGTGGGGTTTTTGTGGCTGGTTTTGGTACTACATGTCCTAATATCCTACAAGTAAACACACATCACAGGAGGGCAATTCAATTGTGTTTTTTACCATTTACCAAAGACTTACATGTGCCTATTGATAAATGTAGCCTTACGAAAACATTAAAATGTAGCATAGTTGTAGTTACAGAGGGAATAGGTCCTTGAATGTGAGTTAAACAGGCTGAAAGCAGCTTTTAATGTCTTAAACCATGAACAAACTTGGCTTAATATTGAAGACTTTACATTTTGTCATACTTTAAGTATATAAATGACACAATCAAATCAAATAATGTACAAAGCGAGAAAAAATCTATTGCCAAAAAATATACAAGGGCCGCGTTTCCCAGATTCGATCGTTCTTAAGGACTTAAGAAGGCTCTTAAGAAGGGTTCGGCTAAGAAGGAGCGCTAAGATACGGGTGTCTCCCAGACGCGTTCTTAACTGCCTTCTTAGGATCAAGCCAAAGAAGCTTCTTAAGAAGCTCTTAGCTCTTAGCTGTCCACTGCGGTGGTGCTGAAACTGAATCAATTGATGCCAGGCTAATCGATCACCCACCTCTTTATCAGCGCATAAGTCACACATAGCGCCCCGTGGTCCCCCCGACACAGGTGCAATTAGGCTACACATGTATCGGGTGCGGGTGTGTGTGTGTGTGTGTGTGTGTGTGTGTGTGGGGGGGGGGGGGGGGGGTTGAGTGTGTGCCAACAGGTGTATCCAAGTAGTAATCAAGCCCATTAGCGCATATATACCCCCGTGGATATAGGCACACACATGTGAGAATGGAAGAAAGCAGCAGCAAGCGAACCAAGCGGGCACCGGCGTTCACCACGGAGGAGATGGGCGTGTTAGTGGACGAGGTCTGGCAGCACCGGGAAATTTTATTCTGGGGAACGAGGGTGCCATCCACCACACCAATCACCCGGGGGATCCCAGCCACTGCGTGGAACCCTTGGTGGACTTGGCGGACCTCGTCTCGTGTGGTGGGCATCTTTATGTGGGTCCGGGCATGACGCAGGAGAATCGGTGTCACAGCTGCCACACTCCGTGACACCGATGCCTTGCTGAGGCCGGTGCCGTCCCCCACCACCTCCAGGAAGCTCCCCACTGCGTAAAAACGCAGCGCAGCCAGGAGCTGCACCTCCAGGCTGAGGGCAAAGTTGCAGCGGGTTGCTCTCTGGATGTGTGGAGACACCAGAGTGATCAGCCGTTGGATCTCCGCACGGGGCAGCCGGTACTTTGTCTGGACAGCCCGGTCTGACAGCACGTCCAGTGGCGAGAAGTGCTGACGCACGTAAGCATTTATATAAACTGTCTGGCTTCGCGCAAGGTGACGCTGTTGGTTCGCAGCGAGAATGTGCTGTATTGCATGCAGCCATGGTTTCTCACACGCACGGACTTTGGCAACGCCTTTATATAGAGTAGCAGGTGGAGCCTCTCTGGATGAGGTTCAGCTGAGTTCACATCTCAGCTGAACCTCAGCTTACATCTGTTTCCTTGATATCTGTGAAATGCCACAGGGTTGTTGATGTGTTTTTATGTGTAGTACTATAAACTCATATATGAAGATGTGTGTGGAAAACTTAAACTTGTAATTCAATGAAAAGTTGTTTTTTTTTTTATTTATTTTTTTTTAGCGCATTACAACATTGAGCATTGTTTGTTTATCATTTCGAAAAGTGGAGAATATAAATTTCCCTGAGGCGGCTTGATCCCTGAGCATTTTGTCGCTAAGAAGGCTGTTAAGAGTGGGTCAGCTCGATCTTACGTTTCCTTCTTAGTGAAAGATCTTCTTAGGCTAAGAGCGACTCTGGGAAACACATCCTTCTTTCACAGCGTTCTTAAGAGCCCTCCAAAGACGATCTTAGCACTTAAGAGCTTCTTAACGAATCTGGGAAACGCGGCCAAGGTATGTTTAGTGAAAGGGAGGGGGGATATTATCTAAGGGGAGACCTAAATTTAAAAAAACCAAAGGTTCGAACAAATATGAACAGTATGTGCGTGTCGAGCTGTGGGGTGACTTTGTGGAACAGTCTGGAGACAGAAATAAAACAAATCCCAAATATAAATCTGTTTAAAAAAAGGTACAAAAAAATATTTTTAAACATGTACATGGAAGAGGAAGTATGTTAATGGAGGTTGAGGAGGGATAAAGCTATAAATGGAGTAGGGTTGATTGTTATATTTTAACTAACTTAGTATATGGTATATTGGGTAGAGAGTCATGGGGATAGTTTATATGTATGTACTGTGTGTATGTGTGTGTATTTATATGTATGTATGTATGTATGTATGTATGTATGTATGTATGTATGTATGTGTGTGTGTATATGTATGTGTTTATTATATATATGTATATATATATGTGTGTATGTGTATGCATATATTTATATAGATATTCATGAAATGTATATATAGTATGTAGGTATTTAGGTGTATTATGTAGTTAGGATATCGGTACAGTCACAAACTGAAGAGTAGTTAAATAGGGGTGGGACATTAAAACAGTATTGTACTTCTTCCCACTCCTTTTTTCGAACAATGTGCGGTATTTTGTTATGTCTTAGTTCTCTATTTTACTTTATTAATTTGTTTGTAAAATAGTTACATACATTTCTTTTTTTCTATACAAAAATAAAATTCATTCATTCACTCATTCATTCATAATCTTAATTTGAGCATAACGATTTTACATTACAGTAGAAAAGTCTCCAAAGTTTGATATTGAATAACAGTTTGTCTCTATGCTCATTATGAGACAATATGTGATGATCAGAAATGGTGGATAGGAAGTATCAGATATGTTTCAGATGAAGATGAAGATGTACTGGTTAAGTTCATGCACCCACATGGCCCTGCCAAAAGTTTCTACTGGCCAAGAAGAGAGGGCATGTGCAATGTCCCACTGCAGCATAGAATTGCAAAATTTGGACGTTCCCTCTACAGAAACTCGGCGCATGTATGCCATCAAAAAAGATGAGCACAACAGAGCAGAGATGTACATTAGACAATTTATAAAGTGACTGCCAAATTAATGAATGTGACGAAGGAATTGGATCTAGAAAAAAATGTGTGATCCCTCATAGTGAGCAGAGACAAACTGTTATTCAATATCAAACTTTGGAGACTTTTCTACTGTAATGTAAAATCTTTATGCTCAAATTAAGATTATTTGATTTGGTTGTGTAATTTATATACTTAAAGTATGACAAAATGTACAGTCTTCAATATTATGCTGTTTGTTCATGGTTTAAGACATTAACAGCTGCTTTCAGCCTGTTTAACTCAAATTCAAGGACGTATTCCCTCTGTAACTACAACTGTGCTACATTTTAATGTTTTTGTAAGGCTAAATTTATCAGTAGCATTTAGTCACATGTAAGTCTTTGGTAAATGGAAAAAAAACACAATTGAATTGCCCTCCTGTGATGTTTACAAGTAGGCTGTTAGGACATGCAGTACCAATACCGGCCACAAAAACCCCACCAATATCAGGATTTTAAAAAATCACTGCGACAAAATGAGGTATAACACCCTCCCGATTTTTTAATATGATTTTAACAAGAATATGATCTTTCAAACAAAGTAAGTTTGGACCTGATACGTCTTGTCAGTTTTTTGGAATATGACTCTGAAGTTGGGCAAAGATGTGTTTACTTCCATTTTTGAGCCTTAATATCTGTGAAACTAATAATCTAAGAGAAACCATATTTTGTATAATGTTTAAGCTAACACCAGAGATAGAGGCAGAAGTGACAGAAGTCTTTTATCTGCAAAAATGGGAGCTCAGCCACTCTTCAAATGTACTACTTTATTTCAACAAGCCACATTTTAAGTACCTACCATACTAGGTTATCATTGAGCTACACCCCTGATATTCCATGTCTGGAGGCTTTTAGTAACAGATATACACTGTAGAAATTGTTAAGGCCACAGGTGAGATAGTTTTCCAGATATTGCTGTTTAAAAATGGCTTTTCAGAGCATGATGCCAAAAACCGTCTAAACTACCCTTCATTCATTCAATGATGTTTCATGAGAAAACTGTTGACAGTAGAGACCTAATATTTTGGATTTGTCCTATTAACAAGTGTGTCTTTGTACTTGAATTTTTTCAGGACATTCTCAGATGGTCGGGTGGGAAGATTTTCAGAAATTTGATGAAATGACACGGAATGACCCAAGTGTTAAAGTGAGTCCACTTGTAATCCCTTGGATTGAATGTGTTTTGTAGCTGCCTAAATGAGTCCAATGAAAAACCTGAAGCTATAAATCCTCATGAATATCCAGTCCACTGGTAATACCCCTTTGCCTCGTCTCTGTTGATTCATTGGTGCATACAGATGACCTACCAAAGATAGTCAACCAATCCATTAACGGCAGCCCTCCAGATTCCACAGGAAGAAGTAAGGTGTGACTGTTAATCATTAGGCCCACATTTATACTCCTCTCACACCGTGTCTTATTTATATAGCCAAAAACATCACTTTGTCTTCCATGGGGAGTTTTTTTTTTTTTGAATCATTGCAGTTAATTATGTAGAGATTAATTGCCTGATTATCTGTCTTTATCATATATGCAACGTCATATTAGAGACTTAATCTTTACACTTGGCTTGCTGCCCAATTTGCCTCTGCAGAGGTCACATGGGGATGCGGCAGAGTCTTTCATGAGTGAAAAGTGCTCTGAGCTCCAGAGCCACTCAGAAGACACAAAGATAATGACTGCTTGTCCTTTTGGTTTTGATGCATTTGTTTTTATGCACTTTCCTTTCAGAGTTTGCCAATTTGTCGTGTCCAGGCTGGAAAAAGAGCAGATATCGTCTCCCTGAGGAAGCATCTGGGCCACACCAGGTGAGGGTTACGTCTGTGGATGTTTAGCAAATAGGAAACAAATGAATCACTTCTGCTGAAAGAAACGTGTGGTGTCTCGCTGATTTCCCCTCTGAAATAGATGAGTGGCTATTTATGGAAAAAATCACAAAAGGAAATCTGCAACAATTTGCTCGCTGCAGGTATGCTTGGCTTTCAGTGCTTTTCTGCCCCACAGGCAGCGGAGTGCTGGCACTGAAAAAGCTGTGGCATTTGGTCTTTGTGTGTTTGTGTGCATGTGTGTGTGTGACCCTCTAACCCCACCGCTGGATTTAGACTCAACATCCTCTGGTGGCAGTCAAGGGTACTTGCAACCAGCTGACATTTCTGACAGCCTCTGATAGAGGCCAGAGTGTTGAATTATTCATACAGGTGTTATTGGGAAAGGTTGCCATTTTCACAG
This sequence comes from Chelidonichthys spinosus, assembly GCA_029853015.1. Classification (NCBI taxonomy): domain Eukaryota; kingdom Metazoa; phylum Chordata; class Actinopteri; order Perciformes; family Triglidae; genus Chelidonichthys; species Chelidonichthys spinosus. The sequence goes on from CM056831.1 coordinate 8,128,470, forward strand.
GACTAACCCCCAGATGAATCGTGACTGTTTATCCCCACGAGTGATGTGGTGATGATTTGGGGGCTGTGATGCCTTTTTAGGCCAAGTGGCAGCCCATTCTCCATCGGCTCGTATATTAAAACCTCATACGCCAATATGAACCAGCTGATTATCACTATTATTTCCCCTCGTCGCGGTAATCCCATTAAAAGGTCAGTTCACTCAAATCAAACATATTGTGTCACTTCCCTCTAGTGCTATCTAGCCTGGGAGATACAACTTCTAATTAGTCGGCTTTGGAGGCGCTGGTCTTTTTTTAACTTTTAGCAAGCAGGGCTAGCTCTCCCCTGCTCCAGGTTTTAGGATAAGGTACGATAACGTTCCCTTCCCATGGCCCGACCCTGTTCACTCTGTGCTCTGAACAGTTGAGCAAGCTTGGAACCCGGCGAACCTCGGTCAACGTTCCTCCTTCCTGTTACACTTAGGTTTGGTCTGTTTAAAAGTAACTCTACTGTTTCACTTGTCAAAGTACTTTCTAATGAAAAATGGTGTTGACAAGTGTTGATAATGAGGTCTGCTGATTTATCCAGAGTAGCCAGGTCATTGTTTTCCGTATGCTTCTTTGTTCATGTTTTGAGCAGCACAGTCACACTTATTATTCACATCATTTGTCAAATTCCATTTACTTCTGTTTGGATAAACGTACCATACTCGCCACAGATACAGTTCACACTATGAACTATATGCAAAGGATCCAAATGATTCTCTGAAATGATTCACTCTGCTCTATTAAAATTATTAAAGCTGGGCTGTTGGCTAACGGCATTAGGCAGAAAATATAATTGTTTACTGGCTGTGAGACATCGCTCGAATATATTACGGTCGACAGCTCAACCATCAGTTACAAGATATATTTAACTCTTGCAAACCATTGCATTGCTTACATAACTATGATGTTAAACTGACTTAAAAATGTTGCAAACTGGATGATTTGAACACAAAAAGTGACCCTTTTTCTGAGAGTTAGTCAATGTGAGTACAATGACACATTTAGGACATTCAGATAGAAAATAATGTTTCCTGACAAGTGATAAATTACATTTGGCAGGAGGTCAAGAGGAGTATGGAAGAGTAGTGTGGAGGGGAAAAAAAACTACAAATTTGAAGCTCTTTGATTGAATTTAGAAAAAAAAGAGAATTCCCAAATAAAAGCGCAAAAAATTAGACAACAATGTTACATAATGTCACATAATGCATTTCAAATGTCCCTAATCCTCCTCCTGTAGAACGGGGATTTGTCTCTTAATTTAGGTATATCCCAAACACACAGACACCGCTGCAATAATTGTCTCCATTTAAAAATGAGGTGGGAATTAGGACACGCATTTCAAGGTATTCGCCTGAATTTGATGGCTTCCTGCACTACAACCGTCATGTGTTTATATGCTGTCTTTCATGGGTTTTTGTCAATCTGTACGTACCATGCAGGGGATGAACCTGTGATGCTCCGTGAAAACAGATACAAGAGTCTGGTTTGGTGTTGTGTTTCTCGCAATTTCTCTCCTGTTTTGCCTCAGCAGTCACTGCGGAGCCTAATCAGCATTTTGAGCACCTCGCCTATGGCCCTCTGTCATTTATGACCGTGCCAGCTTGTTTTGTCGTGGTCTGCCATTTGTCGATGTTGACATGACACATCCCACGCTGTCTTTTCAACACAAATCCTGTTTCCCATCAGCCGACGGATAATGGTCCCGAGCAGCATTCTTCTGTTAGATATATAATCAGGATTTCATTTTTTTACATCATGTTGCAGTCGCTTGTATCAGACCGAACAAAATGCACCAATGTGAAAGGTTTTAATGCTAACTTGTGCATAAAAAGATTCACCTATGGGAATTCATGATGACGATTCGAGCAGATGAGTAAATCCAGAATAGAGCCACAACATGAAAGTTGGACTAATCACGGTAAAGATACCTCACGTACTCCAAAAACCCTATCTCCTTTGTTGCCTGGCAACAAGCTGCTACCCAAGGGCTCCTATGATCTGATCTGTTGAAAACCGTCGCCCTCCACCACCACCATCGCCCCCAACGCACAACTGGCTAAATGTTTTGCATCGCAATCAATTTTTAACCACCCATCAAGCCTCCCTTCCAAGCATTGTCATCTTTAATGAGCTTTTCAAACCGGGCTCCGATTTGGTAACCGGGCTCACAAAGAAGAATGTCTTGCTATCGACTGGAAGGACAGGCGGCGGCGAGAAGAGGCGTAATAGGGTTTCACTTCAGAGCTCCTCAAACACAAAAGTTTCATTGGGTGTTTTACGTATTGATGATGCACTGCTTCCTATCGCTGCTTTTTGAAGAAGAAAAAAATGTTCTTGTCAGCGAATACAGCCTGTCATTGACTCGGCAGCTTTCTTCTGTCTGCTTCTTTCGCAGCCTTTCCCCTTCGGCATATTATTGTTCAGCTTTCATGTTACATTCAGACACAACCGGTGCTGTTGTCACAAACACTTGTGCATGCGCGGCGCATCAAACAGCACCAGCAGTGAGACACCCACTTGCTCGTCCGTTAGATAAATAAGAATCAATTAAAAGGAAGCATCAGATGAACAAAAATGAAAGAGTCGCTTAAGCACAAAGAGCTAATAAAATGAGTCACGTCTGAGGCAAGGTCACTCAGCCACCTCCCACACTCTTGGCAGCCGGCAGCCACTCCAGGGGAAAACTTTGTGCAGATTTGAAGCTACGCGTCATTAGCGATGCTGATGGAACCACGCTTTAATTAAGACTGCTGCATTTTTGGACTTAGATGTCACATCTGAAGATTAATAAGTAATATCAGGGGCGTGGTGGTATGCAAATGGCCCAGACATGCCTCTGAGCTAAACCGGTGCATTCTGTGTATCACGGAGTGGAGCCAAATTAGCATGCTGGAACACAAGTGCTCTATGCCCCCTCCTAGGCTGAAGTGCTTGGCTCTACTTGTGGGCGAGATATTACCAGCCAGCTGCTCGCTACATAACAAATAAGACCTGGAGCAGCAGAGGGTGGAAGCATATGCAGGCGTTTGTTGTGCCTTTTGCTTGTCTGGTTTCACCCCTGCAAAAAAAGTTGAGTTCGCCTGCAAAGGAAAGGTCATGATAATATTGTAAAGTCACTGTGGCTCTGGCCTCTATCTCCTTGGTTTTCTTGTTGTGTTTATACCAGGTGGCAACCTCCGGTTCTGAAAAGTGAAGCCACAGCTGAAGGGCATTCTCTCTACTGGCCATTAGGGGGCAACTCCTGGTCACAGAAAGAAGTATGGAAGTCTATGAGAAATGATGATAGTGCCCTCCAACAGTGGAGGGTACCGTATACCACAACAAAACATGTCAATGTCTCAATAACTTGCCATGTGGCCAAAGGATGTCCACTTCTCTGCTTTTCTGGGACTCTTCCAGTCTCTCCGTGGCTCTGTTGCAACCTGCTGATGACACTCTGTGACTCTCTAAGCTCAGTGGCCACTTCCCTCTGACAACTTCCTGTTTGAAGCCTTGAAATGGTGAGGTGATCAATTGTTAGGTGTCGTTTTGGTCTCATGATGTCAAAATATGAACAGCATGATGGACTGTTAAATACCAATTCTAATTGAACCGGAACATTATTAATAATAATAATAATACATTTTATTTCGAAGGTGCCTTTCTTGGCACTCAAGGACACCGCACAGAGGTACATACACAAAGAAACAAGAAACAACAATACAATAAAATACAAAATAAAATAGGAATGATCGATTGATCGATTCAAGGATCAAACACCTGTTGTAAATGTTGCCTTGTTAGAGAACAGCAAGTTGTGCAAAAAGTACTGAAACATTGAACAGTTGGACATGTGCATTCAAAAGTTTAAGGACGGTCAAATGAAGTTCACCTGTAAAGGTTATAGTGCATTTTAGGTTCATCCTGAAAATTCACCTGAAAGCTGCATGCTGAGAATCTTGGTACCTTTTAAATGACTCATAATGTTAGTTTTCTAATTACAGTTGGCTTGAAACCATTCATTTAGACAGCGCAGTATCTGGTAAAATCAAACACTGTTCATGGCATGTCTTCTACATACAATTTCACAGAAAGTATACAAACAATAATATTAAATGATTGCAGAACCCTCATATATATTATGCTTAAGATATTACCTTTGTGATTTGATGTAACTGCTTTTATCACAGTCACAGACTTATTGGATTTCCTGATGACTGCATCCTCCAACATGAGCTGAGCCTCGGCCTTTATTTCATTTGAGAGTACATAAAGCCCTGCAATATTCCTTTTTGAATCCCACTTGGTCTCAGCAGCAAAGAATAATATGCATCTTCATACTTCATAGCAGAATGCTCTTTGACCTGCTTTTCTCTGCCTCCTTCACTCGAGAAGGCAAACTGATCATGTAGAATTATTAAGAAACGCTGAGGTGCGTCACCTCCGCTCTACTGGCAAAGTCACCTCGCGGCTGCCTCAAAGCAACGTCTTTTTAATTTTCCACTGCTGCATTAATGCAAAGGTAATTGCGCGTGCAGTATGAGAAAAACAAGCAAACTGTATTTGAGGAAAGGTTATGGTCGGAAGCTAAACCACCATAATTAAGTCATTAATCTGGCCAGACGTAATACGTGTCTCGTTTGTGTGTGTGTGTGTGTGTGTGTGTGTGTGTGTTGTGTGTGAGATTATTGGGAAGGCACTTTTAACCGTAACTCATCTGCTTAAATGGTTTCTGTATGTCCAACAAAGACAGGAGATTAATGCGTAGGCTTGGCATTTGTGATTATTTGGATTGTTATGAAGTGAACACACATTATTAAAGCATGCCGGTGATCCGGAGTTATGCCTCTCGCACGCGTCTCTGCTTTGCAGGCGTTTGGCATCAGCAATTAAGCGGGGCCAGAGCTACTTCCACCTCCTGCAGAAAGAGGAGCAGCAGGAGCTGGAGGAGGAGGAGAGGCAGCGGATGAGGAGGGAGGAGCAGCTGAGAACAGAGCCACGACCTCCCACTTTCTCCTCGGACTCCGACAGCGATTCAGGCAGGTGAGGCACCAGCTCACATCGGCTCATTTCATCTCCTTTCCCCTTGCAGACTCCCTCTCTGGTGTTGTTTATCACTTTATCCATTTTCCGACTGCTTAAACTGCATTAATCAACATTTGTATTTGTCAATCGACTAAAAAGGGTTTCTCCTAATGACAAACACAAATAATTATCTGCCTACTCTGTTGTTCCCCTCAGTTCTACAGAGCACTTTGGTTTCAGAGCGCATCATTTGACTGTTCTGGTTCCCCTTCACAGCTCTCATTAAACCCTGTTTAGCAGAAAATTAGCAACTAGCTGGTGAACATAGCGGAGCATTTAATGACTACAGAGCCAGATATTTCCCTCAAGAAATGGTGGAGACCAAACCAAAGCTAAAAGGAGAGTGATTCTCTTTCTTCAGGTGGCCAGAAACACATAGATTCTAATGTTGCCTAAATGCTAATATCAGTATCTTTATCAGTGTTATATCAAGAAAGTATTAAATGTACTTTTAATGTCTTTCTCCTGCTGCTACTTCTGTCTACTCTCTTGAACTCATTGCTGTCCCAGAAGAATGATCCCGTTTCCGTTCCTCTGCCCGGCGATTCCCAACTTTTCTGTTTTTAAGTTCGAACCAAGCATTTGAAGGAATATTAATAAATACTAATTGGGATGTTGGTGATGAGTATCAATATCAACAGACACTTGGCAAATCATCTGCACGCAACACGACAGAAGTTCTGTGCGGAGATCGATGCGAGCTAAGATACACAGCACAATCAGTCAAAGTTTATTGAGGTCCTTCTTAGTTTTAAATAACTGCTCATCAGTCCGTATGCTCTGATGTTATTGAAAGCTAACAGCGCTGTACCTCGGCTGCGTTCAGGTGGCCTCCCCCTGCAGGAACCAGCCGGTCGGCTCCGAACCGAGCACGCAGGAAGAAGAGCCAGTCAGCGCGGCCGTTCACCCCCGTCCACCACTCTCTGACCTCCCCTCTGCTGAGTGAAGCGCCGAGGTAAGGCTTCTACATACTGCACAGCCTGTTTCCTCAACAACATTCAATATTCCTCTCCAGCGAGCCACATATATGCTCAAGTATCTGACGGTACTCAAGGTTAGAAGCCGCCGAGGAGCTGCCTCCTGTGTTTTTGCTCCGCCCGAGCAGCTAGACAGCGGCGCATTCTTTACGAGCAGTGAAAGAGACGTGTGAAACGCTTTTGCTTCGTCCTTCAGCCTGTCACTTTCGGTAAATAACCCTCAGATATATAGTGCTCACACAATGCTGGGCTGTACACAGCATGTAGGTAGACTTGCTGTAGTCCAGAGTGAAAAAGTGATTTCACAGTATTTTTGTGTTGCGTTGAATGATATTTTTTCACTTCAATCATATTATCATGCATTTTTTCTAAAATTATAAAAAAGATTATAATGTATTACAACTGTATTAATTATACATTTTAATCCTTGCAAAAACAATGAGTTAGTGAGTACAAGCAATTGTGAAGTATTATGAAATTTGAAGTCTATAAAAATACTTTATAATGTGATATGAATATTATAATAAAGTGTTATAAAGCTGCTTGTAACCATGATTATACAGCGTGATAAAAACATCCATGAACAGTCACCACAATAAAGTACAAACGGCTGTACAAATGTTATACTTTCAAATATTAACCACGTTATTTTCATCATCCCAAATCAAACAATATCAGAACATATCTCAGAACTGACATCACCTACGATCACAAAGAGTGTTTTACTTTGTTATAAGAAAAAAAAAGAAGATTGTTAGAGAAAATGTCTGATCTCATAGTCTTGATTCAGACCTCGAGGCGCGAGAGTCCTTCCTTGTAACTGCAGTTATTCCTCCCTCTTATGTCTGCCAGTTTTCATCAGTTTGATTCATGTCAAACAGGTGTGTTACTACACCTCAGCAAACATCAAACAGAGGAAAACAAACAGGTGGATTGCTGAATTTTTAATGCGAAATCATCTGATTTTGACAGACATTCGTGATGCTTTCATTTTGTGTATCTTTCGTACGGCCAACTCACTTTGATGCCGCGAGAACCGGAGCTGACCTTTTGCGAGAAACACGTCAGAATAAGTTTACTTTGACAAATGTGCTTCGTGCTCAGGTGTTGGCCGACAGTAAACGAACACAGAACTCTGGTTCACAACAGCAACATTTAGTGCTTTCTGCCCCGCTTTGATCTTGTATGGAGGGTGATGACAACCCACGAGTATGGCTTTTGAACAGAAGGGAAATACACATCGGGCCTCATGCAGGAAGCGATATGTGAACACAGTTCCTCTTTATTTTTGTCCGTATGCACAAACTGATTTCCCAGATTCACCAATGTTTTGTTATTGTTTAGCTTGCATGCTGCATATTTGTGACACACACACACCGCAACTCACTTGCAAAAATGATCTTTTGAATTGCCAAACATCATATGTGTAATTGATCGTAGAAATTAAATGGGATCCACAAATTTTAATTTTGGCGTCGATTGCCATACATATCCAAAATGAAGTCCCATGGGCATTTCCTCCTGCACTGTATTAATACCAGAAAACAAGGCTGTATTCTGACGAGACCTCTGGAAAATAACAGCCCTGTTGGAAGGCTGTTACCAATTGGGATTAAGGCAGACAAACGGCCCGGTCGATAATGAAAAGCGCTCGGAGCGACCCAGGACACCAGCGTTTGTGTGTGCAGGGTGGGGGGGGGGGGGGGGGGTGGGGGGCAGAATTCATATTGTGTTTGATGCGTTGGGAGAGATCACGGGAATGGATGTGGTCATAAAGCCTTGAAGCGTGAAAGGTTCGGGGTGACGAACTGCTTGACTGAGGGTTACACTGTAACCACGCGTTGAGAGATGGCATGTTTTGCATTTGTTGCGACTGCAGCAGCTCTTGTACTCGATGGTTGGACCTCTTCTCTCAATGTTTTCATCCACATATTTAACCTGCAGACTTGACCTGAACTAAAGGGTGTTCAATATGATTGGTTTTGCAATTTCTTTATTTTTTATTTCGTTTGCCATTTGAGGGGGGTACCACACCATTAATAAATGCAGTGATATTTATCTTTTCATGTGGGGAATATGCACACCAATCAAAGTCAAAAACACAGAGTTAAAGAAAAATGACAAATGTTTGGTTCTCTGGCTCCTTTTATTAGTGCTCATACAATCAAGAAAATTACGCAAGTAAAAATGAAAATCTAAGACATAAATATATAAAAATATAAAATGTAGTACTGTGGTTGACTGCTGTGATGAAATGAATATCAAATTCTCATCCTTGAAGTTTTTTTTTCCTCATTTCCCATATTCTGATACATTTTAACATGTGGTTTGCTACTTTTATGGCTATGAGAAAGAAATATGGGTACATTTTGAAATGGATAAGTACAGAATTGTATTCCGTGACTCATTCAGAGGAATTATTTATGCAATTTCAGTTAAACGAATTTCTGTTGCTACATCTTCCAATCATTTGTACTACTACAAAAATCACCAGGATCTAAGAGTCTCAAAGCTAGATTATGTTGTTAGCAAGTTATCTTGGTGACTGTTTTTACACCAGGGGTTTCCAATCTTCTCCAAAAAGGGCTCGGTGTCGGTGCAGGCTTTTGTTTTAGCTTAAACAAAATCAAGGCTATGAGTAACAGGCCAGAAATGACCAACATTTAGATAAATACCAAGTTCGTGGTGACCGCATGTGACCCACCCAGCTCAGCAGCGACCAGGCGTCGTTGGTGGCGGTCTGTGTGGCTGCTCAGAGATCTGACTGCATGGGATCGAAAGGCAGCAGTGAAAACCAGGTGGGGAGCTTCATTGATTTGGTCATTCTCCCAAATGAAAAGGTGGAATGGCTAGCTTGGGGCATAGCAACTTATTGATTTAAGCATACTCTCAATGAGCAAATGGATTTGACTGGCTGCTGTCTAAAATAGCAGTGAGTGGATCGACATATGTGTTGACTTTTGACATGGTAAAGGCGGGGGTTCCAAAGTAGTGATTTTAAAACGTGGGTGGGACTCGTCTCATACAATGGGTCTGACCCCCATGGTGCCATGTGTCCTAAAGGGGGATATATTCATTCACATTGTACATGCAGACCTTGAAGTCAGACGGTTAAGTGGGTGGATTTAAAGTTGAGTAAAACATTACTGTTAGAGCATCCTGTTGGCTGACCTGACACCTGTTGGTGCATACCAGCTCTCGCTCTCCATCTCTTGCTCTCTCTGTCTCTGTCTCTTCATATTTCCTGTTTCCCAATTATTCATCTAAGTTCTGCATTTTGAAATGTCCTAGGTTATGAGAGTGAGGTGGAATCATATTATAAAGTCTTTCAAGGTTAATACGATAATGCAAAATTTAAAAAAAGAAATGTTTAAGAAAATAATGGAAAAACACCATTCATAAAATGTTCCTACTGAAAAACGAATTAACTGCATGAAGAACATTTTTGAGTAGATATGGTTACAAACTAGTACAGTAAACATAAAAAACACATTTCTATGACTTTTATTTGGCCACCTGGATATAATAACGTGGAGATTGATTTTTATAGTGTGTCACGCAAAGTGTTATGTACACTGAAACAGTAACCTAATTAATAATTAGTATCTGCTCTCTTGGCTTTGAATGCAAAACACCACCAGGGGGCGGCGTCACTCCTTGGGTATCGCTCTTAAATCCACCTGCAGCTGTCGTCAACTTTATTGGTCTTATAGCCTTATTTTTATCGGTATCAATGGTCATGAAGAATGAGAGGTTTTTGCTCTCTGTTGAATTATGCAATAAAAGTATTTTGGACAAACAAACGCACCTCTGAGTAGATGTTAAAATGCATGTGTTTGTGTGCTGTTGCAGGAAGGTCATCTACCGCCAGCTCTGCTGTCTCAATTGGCTGCTGGAGGCCTTGACTCTGGATCGCTCCGGCAGAGTCGGCCCGCTCACCGCCTGCTGGGACCCCAAGTAAGTTATTCTGGAGGTCAGAGGTTCGAACCACCCACACCAGTGGTAAGTTAAAGTGTGAATGAGAAGTTGCCCTCTCAAGCTGCCTGAGGCAAGACATCTAATCAACTTGCCCTCCTTTGCTCTAGCAGCCCGAAGAAAATGATAATTTTTTTTGGCATTGATTCTGGTGGAAAATGTTTTCAATGCACCTGCTGTGAAAGAGTTTAGAAGCATAAAGTTGAATTATTTCTTGGTACTGAAGCTTAAGGCTTCAATGGTGCGTCGGAATAGTTTCCTGTGTTTCTTTTTTTGTTAAAAAATCACCTGCAGAATGCTAATGAAGAAATATTCCTTCAATTCATTTAGAGAAAGCTCACATTTCATAGGATAAGAGAGGCTCAAACACAGCAGCATGATGACCGATGAGTAACATCTCTTCCAAATCCGTAAAAAAAAAAAAAAACCCAAAGCCAGTCGCCTGAAGAGACGCTGCATCTGTACCATAGAGGGCCGGTGATGAAGGGCGGTGGTGATCAGGAGGTACAACCGCGAGCTGACAGTGCTGGATGAAATATATGGTCCAAAGCTCCGGAGGGGGTCCAGGCTTATCGAGGAGATTGCATTCTTCCATCTTCACCCCCCCCTCCCCCATCCCCTCCAGGTTTCGGCTCCCATGATATTGACCCACCACGGGGTGTCAAGAGTCAAGAAATGGAGAGAAAGTGCAGATGCAGCAGCTGTGTGCTGCTTGAATGCATATATGTTTGACCCACAGGATTGCTTTGCATCTGATTTTGAGTTTCTTTGTTTTTTCTTGCCTTGATATTGAGCTCTGATGCTCGTTATGGTCACTCACCAAGTGTCAGAGGAGGCCTGGACTCGGACAAAGTTTGAAGGCGACCGTCACAATGGCTCCTTGCCGCGTGTAGTACAGGAGTATTATTGCACACCACTCTAAGCCTTGAATAATTTATAGAAAAATGAAAAAGGAAAGAATGGAAGGAAGGAAAAGAGCTACAAAGAGGGTTTTTTTTCCCTGCCCAAACATCGTTATGTTACAGCCTCCGGGGCCTTCACTCAGCTCCAAATCCAATTTCCCAGAAAGTCTTAAGCTTTATGGGCCAAATGATACAGCTGAGGTATTACTGTACAGGAAGACAAGGAGAGGATGAAATGAAACATTATCGCAAGGTTACGACACTGCTGGGCTTTCCACCAGGCGGGCCGCTCTGATGTCGGCCATCAATCTAAAGCACTGCACAGCTTTTAGGATGAGATGAATTATGATTTTGATAATGGCCGGAGTGACTCCCGAGCTGTCTCTGTCCCAACGGTTGGTTCCGACTAGTGGTGAGTCACAGAAGGTCACCGGCCTGATGAATGCATCATAACAGCAATTATTTCCCATTGGCAGAGACCCTGGCCGAGGCAGGACCACGATAAAGACGGTGAAAAAAGAGAGAGCTATCGAGAAGAAATGGGAGCAATTTGTTTCAACCAAGGTATCCCTCATTCTTATTTCCTCTGTTTTATTTTTAGAATGTTATTTCATTGTTTTATCTGCACATTATTACATTGTAGCCAAAGGTATGTAAGCATGTATGTAAGCATACTTCTGTGTACTTTTTTTATACATATTATTTTCTGGTTCCAAGTTAAAGATGAGCCTGGTGACTTTTATTTTCTTTACTGTCAATAAATCCAATGAAAACACCAAAATTAGCAATAAATGTCAACAAACAACTCACTGTTTAGCCAAAGTGTTATAAATCTTCTTCCTGTGTGCCAAAGACCTCCATTAGTTGCCCAACCTGCAGTGTTAGCTAGTCTTTTCATGGGGTTTCTTTCACAATAACAAAAACATTGAATATTGCCAGCTTTGTCCTTTTGGATTTAACTTGAAGATTTAAAACTGTAGTTCAAAAACCAATCAGACACGCCCACTTCTTACATACAGTCTGTGGTCTGTCTCCTGAGTTCTGGACAAACTGTTCTTAGTAGAAGGTCAGAATTTATCCGTCAAAGTCCTCTACCTGTCCTGCTTTGCAGAAGGGGAGAAATCCTGCACTGTGACACCCACATTCACAGGTGCACACACACACACACACACACACACACACACACACACAGTCCTTCAGGGATGGAATTGTGTGGCAGTAGAGGACATCCGGAGAGCTGTTGCTGAAGTGTTGTGCTTCCTTCCACCCTGATAATTAGGCTGATGGGAGCGTCACACACACTTAAGGCCCTGGTCTCCTCTGACAGACAGGGAGGAGAGAGGGAAGGGCGTAGGGGGAAGAAGGAGGGGGGGGGACATGTCTGGCTCCATTCTGTTGCTCATATGCTGTCTTCAGTTGAGAGATGGATCTACCTGGGTGTGTGCCAAGCTGCCGTGTGTGTGTGTGTGTGTGTGTGTGTGTGTGTGTGTGTGTGTGTGTGTGTGTGTGTGTGTGTGTGTGTGTGTGTGTGTGTGTGTGTGTGTGTGTGCATATTTCTGCAGTGATCAGATGTCTCCACAAGGATATGATATATATGGAAGCATTTGCTGGAGGCTATGAGGAAAGCGGAATTTAAAACAGAACGCCGTGATTATTGGAACATTTCGCCATCACTGGGCTTTTCTTTGTTTGTTGGTCTGATTTACTTTTTCTCATGAATAACTGGCCAAACAGATGGCTAGACATCAGACTGAGATATTTCTAGCATGGAGAATATAGAGCTCGATGCAAAAACCACACATTGAAAGATCTAAATCCTCAGTAGTGGCTGCCAGGTTTTTGTTCAATCCCTCAGAACTGATACCAAGAGCCTCCATTGTGCACCAAGAGCAACGGTTGTAAAGAGGTGATTATAGATTCTCTGCTGACAGTCGCCTCAATAGATGACGATGAAAGCCATTGGAGGTGTTGTGTTTTGAGTGAGGGGTGTGATAGCCAGTGGTGGCACGTGTCAGTGCAGCTCGCTGCACTACTGCAGCAGATTAGTGAGACAATCGTTCACTTTGGTATAAAAGCATGACATTTGGCACAGATACTGTCTAAGTGCCACTATTTTGGGAAAAAGATGTAGGCCACTAAAAAATGTAATATGACGGCCAGTTTTCAAGATGGCCATTGCTATTCAATGGTTATTATATAAATTATTCAAACAGTGATCCTATGAACAAGCATAACATTCGATATTAATACTCTCTAAAAGACATGATAATGGGAAAAGATGTTTGTCTCAAATTCAAGATGGCTGCCATTTTTAAAGATGGCCACCAGTCCTATAGAATATTAATTATTTCAATTTTCGAAATGGTGTTGCAAGTATAAAATTAGGCAGAAATACTCTTCAAGGAAGTCTCTTTTGGAAAAATTCAGGATGGCGACCATTTTCAAGATGGTCACCATTTCTGTCAAATAGTCATAATGTCTGCTTTGTCTGCCTCCTCTCCTTTGACCTGTCTGGCTTAGTTAAACATGCAAGGGATATAAAATCTCTGCCAGTAGCTCTCAGGTTCATTAGAGTACACAAGCCTCTCCAGCACGGCAAGGTGAAGTCCACAGAGAGGAAGGGCCACTGTTAGAAAGAGAAAAAAATTCATGGAAAGCATTTCTCAAGATGCCTCCCATTCCTGTCCTATGTTCATTGCCACTGTTTCCAAATAGTGATACAGAAAATATGCCACAAGTACTCTGTTAAGGCCAATAAAAAATCCAAGGTGGAGCCTTTTTTCAAGATGGCCCTCATTTCGGTAGTATGTACACTGATACACACGTACCTGTTAGCAAAAATACTCTAACGGCCACACAAAAGTCAATTGCAAAAATTCAAGATTCATTTTTCGACATGGGTGTTGCTTTTATAGTGTACTCTGTTGGTATTGGTATAAACGATGGTATTTCAGCTCCTGTGCAAAGGCATCAGCACCACTAAGTTGAGCCAATAATTTGTGCACATTCATGTAGTCTGTCATTCATATGCATTGTCATTACCTGATGTAGTTCAGATCCAGGAAATATGTTTTCACAAAGAAAGCAAACCTGCAGACTTCTCTGCATCATGGTTCGGCGACGCTTTATATCGAGTCGACAGTTGTAGTGATACTTCGCTTGATTCCTTCTCAAAGTAGCTTCTATACCACCACCTTCATCCAGTTGTTCCAGGTCCAGGGTCATGTTGAGAAACATGATGGGTAGATGGTGATTGGAGGGGTTCCTTTGTGTCTGTCTGACAAATACAACATTTCATCCAATCAGTTGGCCTCTTGGTTGACATGGGACTTTCATTTAACATTTTGGGGGTTTGTTGTATGATTAAGGCCTAGGGGTTATCCTTTTACCACCTGATCATAGACATAGTACACAAACACTTGGTTTGGGTAACCTACACCTAGCCCGATCATTCATTCAGTGCCATTTAAGTCCCGTGTGATCTGTACACCTTCCGGGTAAGACTTCCAATTAATCTGCTGAACTTCACTGTGTTTTCAAGTTTTAGTTTTATATGTCATATAGGTAGGTTAAATAGTTATATAGGCCAAATATAAATATAATACTTGTATTATTTGTATCCTGACATAAGACCTCACACGTGAAAAAACAGTATGTAGTTTCCTCTTTAATACTAACCAAAATATATAAGTGGGTCTTCATTGTGAGTTAAATATAAAAACACCCTTGAATAATATTTTGATGATTATATATCATATTATATAATTAATTTGCTTTGTTTTTTTAAACCTGTTATTTTATTGAGTTAAATGTTTCTTACTTTATCTAAGTTAAGAATCGTCACAAGCTTGCTGCTTTCACTCAAAACCGTACATAAGATTCTAAATAAGCATTGCATCTGCTATTTAGTCCTCAAACAATCACCTTTTTTATATTCATAAAGACGAAGCTCCACCGGAGCTACTCCTCTTAAACTACTGTTCTGTTGTGCTGACCCCTATGGGTTGAAAGTCTGCCACACCACAACAAATAATGGGTTAGCTTTCATCTCCTTTCTCCTTTCCCGCTTCTGAAGCCTCACAGAGCTCATCCCAGGCGTCCTTGCAGCTCCTCCGCTCGCCTCCACACCCACAGGATGTATTACATGAGCGTGGCCTCCCTCTCTGCCCTCACCTCCACCACCGGGGGCAGCAGCAGTGTGTCCTCCCTGCTCCCGGGTCCTGAGGAGGACACAGAGTCTCCAGGAGCAGCAGAGGAGACAGACCAGCCCCCCTCAGAGAGTAAGTTTTTATACATATATATATATATATATAAATAACACAGGCAAGCTCCTAAAAACAAGTAGCCAATGTTCTGTAATGTACTTAATATTCAACGAGGTTGCAAAAGCATGTGGCGTAAATGCGGAGTAGTAAACAATTCTCAATCTCAAAGTTTGTTCACGGAAAGGAAAGAAGAACTCTTTGACAAGAACTTATAAATACAAAGCCTTAAAAAGTGCCTTTATTCCTGGAGACAACTGTACAGAGAAAACACACACACACACACACACACAGTCACACACCACCTGCTGAGTCTGAAATGGAAACCAAAATAAGAGCTGGGTCTGTTCGGTACACCACTCAGCTGGGTGATCAGAGGCTCTCTGCCAGGGCACGGCCCTCCTGTGCCGTGCCTGCACCGATTCCCAGAGTGCACTGCTTCAGGCTTTCGCAGCAAAGTATAATTAGTCATCTGATCTCCCCCACCGCCCCTGCCTCCTGTAGATTGCAGGTTTCATATCATTACCTCCTGATGAAAGACTATTCAGCTCGCCGCCGCTGCCTGAGTCATTGTCAGCCTATTGTTTCTTCTTTTTCGTCTCCATTACTCTCCGTTTCTCACATTTTTTCCTCTCCTCCTGCGCACGGGCTCTAATCATAAAAGGAGTCCAAAAATCAAAGGATTAATTCAGCTCCATTGGTTTAAAGCAATTAACTGCTGTTCATACTAATCCCCCGAGTTATGTCTCAAATCCAGAAATTGGCCACTGGAGATGGGTGGCTCTGCCCACATTACATTGTTTTGCCTAGTAAATTAATTTGAAAGAGTTCTATACTTTGGGGGGGGGGGGGGGGTTCAAACTCTTTGATGAAAAAAAGAATTGTCAAACTTTGAATAATTAGGTTTATTTTGCATTCCAGTGCGTCCCCCAGTTTTTTTTCAGTAGCACAGATAGTTAATCCGCTGTGTTCATTTGCTATTATTAAAATAAGAACTCTATTTATTCAATCTAAAGCCAGACAATTTGCAAAAGTTATTGGCTATTACAGTTTTGGCTCCAGGTTTTCCTAGCTATTTCTTGTGAGAAATCATGCTATACATTTTAATAAGCGCCTCATCTGCCCGATTGGCCACACTGTGATTAATTTTGTCACAGCTCATAGAGAAGTTGAATCATTTAGGCTGGTATTTAACATTCTAATGAATGCTTTATGCTCTCGGGAAGCTTCATGAAGATTTATTGTGTCATCGCCATGTGTGACATCTACGTATGAACTCAGAGCTGATCCTTCAGTGGGATACAGGATACATGAATCAGTCAATTGCATGGTGCAGTGACGGCATGTGAGCACCAGGGGGAGCTGTTAGATCATACATGAAAACGCATCACATACAATGAGACATTGCAGCTCTGTTTCACTATGTGGCATGACAGTAATATTGCACAAGATCAAGCCTGGTTTGTTTTGCACAGTTGGGCCTGCTTATTCGTCCATTTCTTCGGATTATTATTCTAATTGTTTCTTTCAACAGCCTCTTATCTAAACATATTTTTAGATTCTTATCAGACTTAAAATCACTTAAACTCCAGGTCTGATGAAGGTGCAGGAACACATGTAAGAGATAGTGACCCGCAAACATACGGGTACAAATTCGCTACCTTTGCTGCTTTTGATTCCTTAAAAATGAAGCAACGTCTACTTGACCTTGTCATGGTTGTAGGAAACCATCCTCCAACCCCACATCACATGAAAAATCATCTTTTTAGAAAATATGAATTAAGAGGCGGGGAGGGGAAAGAAAGCGATCAAATTCAAGTTTGTTTGTTTTTTTCATGTCCAGGTCTTCGCACACTGTCAGATGTCCATCAGAAAGTCAAGAAGGAGAGCCAAACTCCACACATCAGCAGGTAAGTGCAAGGATCTACATTTGATCCGAACCTCCGCCATATGAGCTGTATTACAGCAGCTGGAAATATAAATGTAGTATCACTGATTATGATTAAGTCCTAAAATTGTGCCCCTGACTGCTGTTGTCTGTCAGGGCTACTGGACAGTAAAACCGAAACGAAAGCTGCAGAGGCACCTCAACTTATACTCTTCCCACTCGCTCTGCGGTGACAGCCCTTCAATTTGTCTTTCTATTTTTAGTCCCCTTCATCTCCATTCCTGCTGTGGCCCAGTTAAAGGAAGCGATCTGAAAGGCTATGTTAGGAATTTGCTGTAAAAGCGTCGGTGAAATTGTAGTGAGGGGACAAAAGGGCATGTTGTAAAACGTTATCAGGGCCATTCCATTGGTGCTTTCTACCTGACATTTGCCTTTTGTTGCACACGATTGCCTCCATCTGATGGCTGATTACATGTTCCAGGTGACTATTTTCACTCAGCCACCTCTTCAATAATTAAGGGTTTGTGCCAACAAGGCATGCGTCCACATTTGTGCGTTGAATTGTTAAGGTGCAAAATTTGAACCATTGAAAACATGTAGGTGCTACATTAATTTAATTTGCGTACAACTTTGTTATTTTTTCATAGAGGCAAATGTGTACAGACAAATAAAAGCAGGAAATAAACGTTCAGAAAAACATGGTGGCAAATAACACACCTGCCTGCAACAACCACTGCTGATTTGTGTAATTAAATGAATTCAACACTCAATTGGCAAAAGTTGAAGTTTACTCGGGTCCAGTTAGAAGGAGGTGTACGCCGTCGTAAATCACTCTGCATTCAAACTGAAAAACAAGCAGCGATGTATCTTATTATAAGACCCTTCATACAATTTTCCCAAAAATAAAATGAAACTCGCCAAGGTGTGTACAAGTAGTTCTGTTAGCTGCAAAACACACGTCCAAAGCTAGCAAACTGTTTTCCCCAACTGTGTCTGTGGGTGCAGAGTATGGGCTGGGGCCTGTTGGAGATAATAAACAACACAGCAAATGCATGGGGTACAAACAAACGTGTCAAAAGAAAGCTTGATCATGAGAACACGTGTCAAAGTGTGGCTGCATTAAAACCAGTCTTCCTAAATACAATGGGACAAAGATTGTTTTAGACTCCAGCTGCTCTTGGAAAAGAGGCCCAGCGTTTATTCTGTACCGGGGAGAACTATCTTAGGCCTCTGCTGTAATATTTACAGCAATGACCTATCCCTTTTTTAACAGTCTCTTCAATAAACAAGTCTTACTTGTAACCGTCCTCTGTGCCAGTTTGACAACACCCGAGTCCAAAAGAGAGTCTTCGTCATCCAGGACAAGGGACAAAACCGGCTCGAAGACCGCAAAGGGTTTTTGGCCTAAAAGGTGCAACTGCACCCATGATTCATATGCAGTTTAATAAGTAATTCTGTTGACCGTTTATTTTTTCACCTTTCAGAAGAATACAGATAGTCTCACTCGCATTATTGCATGTTTATTTCATGGATATAGAATTTTGGTTAAAAGTAACTGAATCAAATTGTTCCAAAAAAAGAAGTTGTCCTTGGTTCGAATCGCCAACTTCCTCATCGTTAATCGAATGGAATCGCCAAAGATACACACCCCTACCTCAATTGTTTATCCAAGTTTCAGTGTGGGACCTGGTTTGTTGTCTCTGTCTCAATATTATACCTATCTTCATATGAATGTTTTGTTCAAAATATATCGCTTTAATTAACTATTAGGTTAAAGTTCTGAGTCTCAGCTTGAACTTGCTCACATCCATGTTGGTTGAACACTGTCAGAGGCATAGCCTATACTTTATAAGTAGTCCCCCTGTCTTGCAGCAGTGCAGCAGGACACTAATCCTACATACAAAGCAACCAGTGAGATTTTGTGTGCTGTACAAACAGAGCAATGTTCTTGACTGGCGAAGTCAGACTGTCACCTGACCTCCCGCTCAACTGAGAATGGTGTAGACTAGACCGGAGGCAGGAATCCCCCGAGATAAGAGGTGCAGTACAGGTCGAACAGAGCTTCAAGTGTCTCAGTGAAAAGTCAGTGAGTCCAAAGAATTTGTCACCAAATATTTGATATAGTATAATATTTCGTCTGCCAAAATTAGACAGATAAAAGACATTATAATACATGCCGTGTAGAGTAAGCGCTTTAACCTCATACTTGTAATAAAATAGCTGCAGGAGCAAACCGGGTTTTTTTTTGTGTCAGAAACAACTTTTTTGAGACACACTATGCAGCTGAATCACAAAATCTGTAAAGTCTACTGTAAATGTTGTTTGTCTTCATGCTTCCTCCATCCAGCTGTCCTGCCAAGCCACCGTTACCCATCAGCCATCTCATCAACAACAGGGCCGCCATGCTGCGGGAGCTGAAAGCTGCCTTTGATGATAGAGTTGAGGAGATGTCGCAGAGCTACGTCGACGTCCTGGAGCTCAAAGCCAGGTGTGGCACGCATCCAGTCCAAACAAACGTAGTCCATCTTATTGGTTTTCCCAAACTATCGCACCCTGACAGACTGCCTTTGCTTTACTTAGTCTGAGGGTAAACGTCCTGAACATCTCTTAGACCCGTACTACGACTCATGTTGTTCTCTTCCATCAGTCGGTGTGTTTAATAAATATTTAAAGTGAGACAGGCGTGCTTTTTTTTCACACACTCGTCAATTATGAGAGTTTTGGCAGTTTTGCCTCATAACATGTCCTTAATAATAAGAACCTAAATTCAGATAATGCCTCATTTGCATATTTAAACATAACATTTCAGAAAGCTTGTAATACAAAACTTAAAGGATGGAATGGTGTAGTGACATTTTGGACAGACACCCTGATTGGTTGGCGCGAGGTGCTCGTTCTAGTCCTTCGTTTGCTCTTTCCTCCATGCAGGGAGAGGCGAAACGGCAGTCTCCGGAGGTATCGAGCGCTGTGTCACGTGACCGAGTCCCATGGCCTTCCTCAGCATGTGACCCGCATGTCCCGAGGGACGGAGGCTCCAAACAACAACGGCAAAGCCAAGCACAGCAACAATATGTGGTATGCAAGCTGTGGAAGACATTGTGTAGGGTGGAATGTGGAGACGGGGGGGAGGGGGGAGGGATGAGAGGTTTACTGGGGTTGAGGTGAGGTCACATTTGCATTTGCAGCATGTGGTATGCATATGTGTTTTTAACATGCACGTTACAGCTAATAAGCATCATATTCTATAGCATGAAGTTGTCAGTGGATCTGACACTCGTACTGCTTTGTTCTGCCATTTTCTTCCAGGCTTTCCACTCTGTTGGGCAGCCTGCCTGAGGAGGTGTGCAGGGAGCAAGCGGTGAGCCGGGTGCTGGAGAAGCTGAGCGCTTTTGCAGAGCAGCAGACCCTCAGGGTTCAACCTCAGCTCTTCCTGAAGGTGCTGGGGGGTCTGGAACCTTGGGAGCTCTGTCTGCCTGAGCTTTGTGTGGCCATCCAGGTACATGAAACACCTCCACGCCACGCACAATACACAATTCATGCAACACATGGTAGGTTATCTCCCACAACTCACTCTGAGAAAATGGACAAACAGGACTTTACTATAGAATACATATGGGAGAAGTAATGTGTTATTTTTACCTCTGAAATCACAAAATCAACCAACAGTTTGGCCAACATCGTGTGGTAAAAAGTAGTTTGCGAAGAAATGATAGCATTGTGAGACAATAGGCACATGGATACAGACCACCATCTCTCCAACATAGGACTTGGTGTCTGTGCACCCTATGTTTCTTTGCCAGTCTCTTCCTTGTTGGTACGTGTCTGTTTTAGTGATTTAAATGCAAAGACGAGCTGAAATTCTGACAATTAAATGTCATATTATTGATATTTTCAACTGGAATCTGATTCCGTGTTCTGAGCTGTGTGACAATATAAACCTGAACGGAGCAATTGTTGCCAAATTCTTATTGCAGTTGGGTAGAAGATTTATTTTCAGTATTTCCATTTGATTATGTGATTTAATTCAACTCCTCCTCCCCACAAACTTTAAGCCTGACAGTAAACTCGGTCACTTCCACCAAACCATCAATTAGGGTTCGAGCCCCACTCCCAAAACAAACTGACTCCAGACGCAGTGGGCACGCCCCTACCAGTCAGAAATGAGGGGCAATAGATCGTTCCCAGGCTCCCGAGTCGATGGCTGAAGGTGTAATGACAGGAGGGCGAATGATAAATGACGCCTGAGGACAGTACAGATGGCTCACTGATTTGGAGGGTCGGGCATCATGTTCCTTTTCCAGACAGAATGTGGCAGTGTCACTCTCTGAAGCTCTGAATCAATCTGACCTCAGACGACTGGTTTCCATTTCTGGCTCAGCGGGAGAACACCAGGGTGGGCTGGAAAATTGTGTTAAGGTTTAGGGCGACGTATAATTAAGTTTGCTTGCCAACAGTGTTTTTTTTTTTAAGACCGATTTTGTCCAGTATCACTTACATCAATGGCTCCATTCTCAGATTTAAGTTCTTACTTTTGACTATTTGAGGTTTCAACATACATTTAAATCCAAAGTCTCTATCTGTCTGTCTCTGTTTAAACGATCCCTCCTCCTTATCTCTTCATCTCTGGCAGATCGCCACACAGCATGTGGTCCAGATGCCCAGGGAGGAGTACGATTCCTGGCTCCGTTCGAGGGTCACTCTGCCCCCACAGTACCAACATGACCCCCCAAACAGCAGGTGAACCACACTCAGGCATGGACAAATAGATGAAGGAAGCTCAGCCGAGTTAAATCGAGGCTCAAGGCTGGAATAGCCTGAATTAGTCTCAAAAGGTGACGAGTATGAGTAGCTGTGTTCCATTTCCACCTGTTTACTGTCATGCCAAGTGAAGACAAATCACTGCGTCAACAAAAGTTCAATTGAATTTAATTTATTGTACAATTTGCGAAATTTAGTCCTATATGCTATGTAAGAAAGTAAGTAAGTAACTATACATTAGCTGGAGGAGGGTGGAGGATGTGCTGAGGAGTCTCACTGCCTGAGGAAAGAAGCTGCTGTGATGTCTGGTGATACGGCAGCTGATACTTCTGTTACACTTGCCAGAAGGCAGCAGGGTGAACAGGCTGTGTCTGGGTGTTTTTTTTTTATATATCCTTTGGGCTCTCTACAGGCACCTCTTGTCACCAATATCACTGATTCTCAGTGGGTACCAATGATGTTCTGGGCCGTTTTAATCACCAGCGGTAGAGCCGTCCTGTCCTGGGCCGTGCACATCATCACACAGTTTATAATGTTTCCTGGCAGGAAGCTTTCTATTGCTCTCCTCTCAGGAATGCTGTCTCTCTGCTGTCTTAACTTAAATAACAGAGCTCTTCATGAGCCTTTTTTTTCTGATGGAAATGTGTGATGACAGCTTGTTGAGTTCCTCTCTATATGAAGTCTCATCATTGTTTGTGACCAATGATGGTAGCATCATCTACAAATTTCTCAGCAGAGTAACCAATAACTCAAAAAGAATCTCAGCAACTGTAAGTTTAAAGACATGATTGGTATTAATTCACATGAGTAAAGCTACAATCAGGGTCCCTGCAGATCTGTAAAAAGTCTTTAAACGTCTTCAATGTATTTTATGATGAGGATGGATGGCATTAAATTAATCTTGGCTGGAATATATGAGCGCGTTTACTTTTTTGATCAGTTATTTACGTTTTATCCCACAACAATGTCCATTATCACAATGTCCAATATCTATTTGTTTGTTTGTTAGACAGGGAGCGTACACTCCGCTTGGTAGCTACGATGAGTTATGTTAGCTAATGTTCTCAGGAATATTTCAGTAATTCAAATTTAATAAACCTCCATAAACTATATACTGTCGTCTAGTTTGTCGATTTCTATTTTTGCTGCATTAATGGTATTATTCTACTTTTAGGGCGTAAAAACACAGATACAGGCACACAAAATAAGCGGGGAAGCAGGAAGTAGGACCGGTGCATACCTATCAATCTGCAGTCAAAGTTTACAAAGAGCAAGCAGACGCCTTCCTGGATACCTGCTTGTTGTTTTTCTTGCTTCCTTCCCTGAAAGTTTCCAGGAATTGCTCACAAGATCAAGTTTCATAATTTCGTGGAATCATTCTTTAGTGCTATGTGTCAAACATTGTTGTGCTTGTTGTTGATAAGCAGTAAATGTCCCGGTACATCTCTTTACTTGCATCTCCTTTTTACTGTCTTTGGTATCTTCACTGTCTGTTCTGTCTTGGCAGCCATCGCCACACTTCTTCTTTTATTATTCTAGACAAACCGCTGCAGACGTTGCGAAATGTGACAAAACTCACCCCTTCCTGTTTTGCAAGAATATTTTTCCGGCGAAGACGTACTTGATTCAGTGGTTTTACCGAGCAGTGATGTTCTATGAAAGCGGTTCAGAACTAGAGAGGTTGAATCACCGTCACAACCAGTGTTAACTGTCCATAGGGAGTTTTAGAACCGACAATGAGAGAAATATAACAGGCCCAAGTGGACACGGACAATGCAATGGGACGATTGGATGATAACACACTGACACTTAGTTGGGCTGTTGAACCCAGCCAAACCTGCAGAGTGACCTTTAACCCCGCCTCGCCCACTGATGGGCTCGTGAATAAAAAAAGGCTGAAGTTCAACTTCAGTTAGATACGATTAATAAACTCTCTTTTTAATGCCTCCATCGGCTTTCTGAAGAAAGTGAATGTGACTGAAATCATGTCTCGTGTTAGGCTGAGATGTCTTGAGAAAAATATTATTTTAACATGATGCAGACCTTTTGTAATATGCTTATAAAGACTTCTAGTCCTCCTTGTCCATTCATGATTGTGTGTGTGTGTGTGTGTGTGTGTGTGTGTGTGTGTGTGTGTGTGTGTGTGTGTGTGTGTGTGTGTGTGTTGTGTGTGTGTGTGGTGTGTGTGTGGCTGAGCAGCATAGAGTGAAAGGGGAAAGTGTCTTGCCTGGAAGAGGAGGAGGGGGGGGGGGCACCAGCAAGCTAGCACTCATTTCAGGAATGCCACATAGTCTGGGAGCTGAGCTCATCCCACCCCCACACCCGGAGCTGAGCCCTGGGCAGGAGCCTGGTGGGTGCGGGGCGGCAGGGGGAAAACAGGGGGGAACAAGCATTCTTTCATTTGATGTTCTCCCTCAGGTTTTAGAGCTCGTGCCTCAGGGCACAAAGTCTCGTCCAAATAAAGTGGAAGATAGCAAATAAACAAATCCCTATTTGTTGGCATTTAGCCGGTTTGGCACACAAACTATTCATGTAACGCGGCCTCACACCAATATCACAGCAACGTAAGTAACAATTTTACAACTGCAATAACACAAAATTATATTTTTTTCTTGAAGGTGATGCCATCATAAAATATGACATAAATCCCTATAACAGGGTTAGTAAACAGTAACATCATCGTCTCTTTCGATGAGTTTTTATTTTGTTTCTGTCAAGTTTGGAAGTGTTTCGATGGTCAGGGAGATAAAGTTTCTGACTGGAGTTTGGGGCTTTGAGGAGAGCATAATCGTCCATCACTGAGCTGAAAAATACCTGTGACTACTGAGTCATTTGTCCCAGCAGGACTAACCAGATGTTAGCAGATGCTCGTGGGGGTTGTTGTCCAGTGGGGATGGGGCTTCAGTTGCCTGAACATGAACAAGCTGCTGCAAATAGAGGCATGTCGCAAAATCACAAAAGCACAAATGGCTGGGAAAAGGACCCGCTCTGTAAACACATATAAACGGCTCATTCTGAGGTAGCCAAAAATGTCCTTTTAAGGAGGATTGTGGGCAAGTGTAAGAACAGCTGCTGAAACCCTTTCTGTTTAAATAAGAAATATGTTTCATTAACACTGTTTTATGCTTCGTGTAGGCGTCCTAATCTTAAATACTTTGTGTCCTTTTCCACAACATCATGTCAAAAGCACAACGACCGAGCCGCCTCCAGGAAAGTTCAATATTTACTCTCCCAGTTTACCAGCGGCAGCCCCTCCGTGCTCGCGTAGTTATGAAAGTGAATTTGGCTGCAGAGGAGTGTTTGCTCAGTGGTTAAACGTTGTGCAACCAAAAAGCTGCCTCTCGAAATGACTGCAGTTGTAGTGAGATCAACTTTAAACCGAGACACGAGAGACTGACATAAAAGAGGACGTTAGTTTGTTGTTTAAGTTGAGTGATCGCAGACTTCCTAAAATAACAAACGTAAAAGCTGTAATGGCCACATGGCACATTTTTATCTGTTGTTTTTATTGTGTTTCCCTGCATGTTCCCTTGGTCAGCCCTTTGTCCTCCTGATAAAAACCCCCGCAGCTGGCACTTTGCACATGTAGACCTGCTCTCTTATCGCTCCACAAACAGTTAGCGGTGCCCGTGCTGTTCTTAAAGTCACGCCAACACTCACATTTTCCCCCAAACACTGCGTCCAGAGGTCCATTTAAAAACGTGTGATTCACTGGTCTTGTTACTTATGTCACTGTGACCAATGTCATGAAGCCCATGTTCAGAGTAACTTGTCACACCAGCTAGGCTAAACGCGGCCCGAAAATAGCCGCATAGCGTTAGCTTAAAGTTCACACGTGTGACACTTGTCACAAACGGAGGCAGCGGAGGGGAAACCATCTGCTGTGTGTGTACAGTGGTGAAAGCATTTACATGAAAGCATTTACATGACTGTTGAGCATAGCAGCTAGAGGTTGTAACTTTGTATTGGTCGTTATCTTTCATGGAATAGGAAGCACGTTTAGCTTCATCAGTTTCCTTTCAGCGAAAGAAATAAAATTGCTCTGTTTTACATTTTATGACTCGGGCAAATCAGGAAGATACTTTTAGCTGTTGCACTGCCAAAACCCTGTCACTTTGATCAATTATACAATTATCCATTGGCTGAGAACGTACTTTGACTAAATCTTCAAAATATATTTTTAGGGTTTTTTCAGCCAAGCTAGTAGTGTGGCTCTCTGTCATTGTCTCTCAGTCCACCACTAAAATATCTCAACATCTGTTGGATGGATAACATAAAAATGTTTGTCAGGGTCAGACAATACATACTAATAACTTTGGTAATCCCCTGACTTTTTATTCAGCGCCAAACATCTGGTCAAATGTTCTATTTCTCCGATACTTTACAAAGAAATACCTTATTTCATCCCTAACATTCTCATCAGCTTCAGCTGTACATTGCAGAAGTTTGCATGCTAGCACGCTAAAGTAAGATCGTGAACACAGCTGCTTAATACCGACTCTGTAGCATTGTCTTTGTTAGCGTGTTAGCATATATATATATATATATATATATATATATATATATGAATACATTTATGTGTGTGTGTGTGTGTGTGTGTGTATACTGTATATATGTGTGTATATATATATATATGTACATATACACAGTATATATCATAACGTGACTCGTTTCAAAATGCGGACGTGCACACATTACAATTGTTTCACCTACAGGAACACAATTGATCCAGGTCTCGTCCAGCTGTTCCCTGTGGGAGTGTTCAGTGTTTATTGTCTCAGATAGCGTAGGTGGTCCCGATGAAAACACATGAAAGATGGAATTCCAAATGGGAATTATAGTCCTTAGCTCGCGTCTGGGTGTGCGTGCCTGTCGGTCTGTGCTTTGTGATCATGTCTGAGCGTCCTCTGTAATTGCTGGCAGACACAGGCTGAGGTAAGAACCTTTAACCTCAGGAGCCTCCGTGCTCCCAGCGAGCCGGGGAAAGGCCACCCCAAACGCTGTGCGAGAGAGAAAGTCAGGACCTTTAAATTGTGGATCGAGTAAAATGCAAAGATGTATCAAGGTTATAACATGAAAAGATATTCACGATGTGCAGTTTAAATCCCCTTGATCCGCTCTGAATCTTTGTTACGTGGCTTCGCTGCCTTTGAGAGAGCTTCAAAGGGAGAATGTGCCGCACTGCGTAGGAGGAATCCGAGTGATTCATGTTTTCTTCCAACAGACGGGCTGCCTCATGCAGACCTGCCACATATACAGGAAGTTGAAACCATGGCGATGGAGCCCTTGTGTAACCCGTGACGCCAGTCCTCCCCGCAGCTTGCACTAGCATGTGCCTATTAAATATCACTCCTGGAAGCCTCGGGATGCCTGCTCTCATTCATTGGACAAAATGTCTCGTCGTGTCCTTTGTTCCATGACTTCGACCTCAAAAGAATACGTTGACTTAAAAGGAAATTAAGTGATATCTCTCTTTAAGATAAAAGATTGTTTCTTGATTGATTTAGTAACTTGCTTTTGTGTGGCTTTTCTTGAGATGGAGTGATAAGATTATATAGTAATGAGATTACCTTTTAATTTAATCGCCCAGGAATGTGAGCTTTCCTAATACTTCGAGCCCCCCTCCACTCAGAAATGTGCTTTGCTTCTTGTTGCTTCACTTGCTTTCTCGCGCTGCTCTGTACAGAGTGACGTGTGTGCGTTTTCACATATGTGAAATATTCCCTGTGCTCACCTTGAGTTAAAGACTCATGTGATCCGAAAGGAAACGTCCTAGAAACGTGAACCCTCCTGTGCACACTGGGAATGGGCTTAAGCGTGACATTTTTTAAATAAAAAAAGCTGTCTGTTCTGGATTATTCAATAAGGGAGGAAGATGTTATGATGATAACGGGGTAAAACCAACTGGTATTCTTGGTATTTAAACACAGTTTTACAACTGTGTGTTTTTGACTTTCAGGGACACACCTGACTCCCGTACAGAGCCGACTGTTCTCTCGGTGAGCTTTGGCACAGTGCCGTGGATCAGACACGCCTGAACACACTCCGCCGTCCGTCCTTTGTTGCCGGTGGCAACTGAGGATAGCGATCTCTCCGTAGCTTAGGAGCAAACCGCCTTGACTGAGCAACAAGTGTGAAGTGTGCGTCTGCATGTGTGCGTCATTGATCCTGCACGTCCGCCGCTTTCCTGTTTGTGCACACATCCAATTTGGGAAGACACGGTTGGTTGAGTGATTAATTGATTGGCTGTCACACTGGTTGTTTTGATGCTTTGTTGGAGCTCGGACGGGATGATGCGGGTGAAAACTGACGACGGAGGGTTCGTAAGGATTTACTGTGAACTGATCATTTGAAATGTTCCACCCAACAGAAATCCGGTAAAACAAGCCGCGCATAAACGGATGACAAGAATGGAAACACACCTTTTGAGAGGACGCAGGATTGCGTGGCCTTGTCTCTTGTGATATTAACAGGTGCCATTTAAACATACCGGTGAATCTCGTTCTTCTGCGTCCACGAACGGAGACGTTTGTTGGAAATGACGTGGTCGATGACTCACTTTTCCGCAACTACCATCTATAAAGTGGCCTAAATACCAAAGCGTTGCCCATCCCAGCTTGTGATCAGCCGCTCATTAGCCTTTTAATAAAGAGCACCAAGGGGGGGTCGTTGATATACATTCCCCATTTGGGTCATGTGGCTGAAGTGGCTCGGCCCTCGAGGCTCTGCGACTCTAGGGAGCGTGACCCCAGCTGAACCCCCGCCCAGCAACACCGTTAACATGAGACAACTGACATACTTGTTTGCTTTCCACCTGACTCGCTTTGTCTTTGAATCCTGTTTGATCAGGTGCCACTTGTGCCACTTATTGCCCACAATCCTCGTCGTATAGTGTTTCTGTCGTTGTGTCAGAGCAGATTTAGCCCGTTGCTCTGTTTTAAATCATCATTTTTACAGCAACCATTTAAAGTGAAGGAAGTTCCAACTGTAAAAGCCGTATTTACATCGAAGTGGCAGCTGCCAGTGTAGGTTTAGCAATCCTCTTTATAAGACTGCTGAGTGCAGTAATTTGAGGCCTGCAGTAAGGTTTATCCAAATCCGTGCATAGGTGACGACAGTGTCATATTAGCGCGTCAAATCCGGTTCTAATTTAAGTGTGAACTTTGACATCCAGCACCAGGTTGGTTTCATACTGGTTTCAATGAACACTCTGACCAGGAGTCCGTCTTCATCATGGGCAGACTGGTGGCCGGGCCTCCTTCGTGTTTTCTCAGAAGCTTTTTAAATGACCTTCAACCCTGAGTCATTTCTACTCGGTCTCTCTGATCGCATATATCACTCAGCGGTATATTGTTTCAGTTTGTCAGGTATTTGTGCTGCTTAATGTTACATTTTTCACCCCGTCTTTGGGACAAAGCGTTGCAGTCACATCGCAACATCCTGAACAAAAGAAACTGCTGTTTCCTTGTACTGAAAGACTTGGGTTTATAAGATCTGCATGGTTATTATATAGCATTATATAAGGCAAGAGGTTGTCCTGATCACATTCTTTTTGTTGGTCAAACAATCCGGTGCCAAGATCCAATTGAAGGTATTTGATGTCTTGCTGCTTTTTAATAAGTCATTTAGTGATTTTGAAGAATGTTATATTAAATTTCTCATCTCGGTTTTGGTTTCACCCAGCAGCACCTTCAAGCTCCCAAAACTTCAGTTTACTGTTGATGATTTGAATGTCAGTTTCTGTGTCAGGTTTCAAAACGTCTGCAAGGAAGACGTTTGGGTGGTTGAGGCAAATTCATCATCATAATCTCCAGTGATAATAAAGATGTGCTTTATCTCAGCATCGGACAAGATGTGTTGTTGTTTTTGTTTTGTTTTTTTGTGGCAGGAATCATCACAGATTAGCAGGAATTTGTTTGAGTGGAATTTACTAGAAGGGGAGGGGGAAGAGCATTACGTAACTATAAGGACTTAGTTTTACTATCTAATGCAGAGTCCGAAACCTAGGAGACTGATCATCCATTTTTAGCCAAAACTTATTTAATCTGAAAGAAAACCGAAGTGGTTCTCTCTCTCTCTCTCTCACACACACACACACACACACACACACACGAACACACCGAGTAGAAAGAGAGAACATTAAAGCAGCCTGAAATCAAAAGACCTGCTTCAGCAGATATTTTTCAGTTTCACCTTCGCAGCTGTGAGACTGATTTCATCTTTGCTGTGGTTTTTACATACGAGGAAATACTCTGTTTCTCACCACGCTCTTTCGGGTAGCCGAGGCGCATCGATGTCAAAGTGTGTTGTGGTTTCCCTTCGAAGCGACCGCAAATACAAAAGATGGAGGTCAAATTACAATGAAATTGCTCAGTTGCGAATTTTTAGTTTGTTCCCCTTCAGCCTCTTCCAGATAATTTGCCATCACGTAAGAGGGTAGCTGCCGCGTAACGCAATGGATGACATCACTTATGCAAAGCTTTGTAATCGGTGAGCTCAAGCTAAGGGAGACGGGCAGCCCGACTCTACAGTTAAAACCAATCAGTGTTGCATTGGAAAAGCAGATCTAATCAGCTCAAACAACATCAGGGACTCTGGGAGCAGGGGGGCGTTGGTTCAATGGGTGGGTCACACCAGCCACGGCCTCAGGAACTTAAAGGGGGCAACTGTCTCCTCTAACATACAGAATGAAACCTCATTGTGATCACAACGACGGCCTGAAGGGAAAGGTGTGTCTCAACTCTGCCTTTTCTCCTCACACCGGGCCAAAACACCAACAATGATTCCACTGACCTATTTCCAATGGGAAGTAAAGACCAAAACTGTCTCAGGTTCGACTCCCATTACATTAGGAGTGTTATGTAATACAAGCAGGTCCGCTTCTTAGAAAAGACACAGGATTAGGAACATAAACACTGCATTTGAACACGTGCAGAAGGCCGGGCGAGTCGGACAGATAACGTGTGAAAGGACTGCGCTTTGTACAATTGAGTTACGTATATATGATTACGCATATTTGGGAGTTAAAGAAAGCCGATATCTCTACGGCATCTGTGTGAATTACGCAGTCTCACATAATGTCATCTATTGGCAACAAACCCACTTAAGTTGAGGAAAAGCATCATGGTTGGGCTTAAAATAACTATGCTGGTACTTTTAGACACTTTCCAGTGATGTTGTTTTTGTGCTGAGCAACAAAATGTTCCCTTTGCTCGAAACCAATAGATTTCAGGACCTTTTCACGATCTCCCGTGAGGCTGGCCTGAAGCTGATTCCATTGGTGATGTGATTTAAATGATAGACAATGCAAGCTTTTTTAAAGAGCACAAGGTCATTTTTGTGGTTTGAACGCCACAGTTATTTTCAGTGTTGAGTCTTTCAATTATTTTGTATAATTAATTGCTTTGTCCAGTAGGTTGCTGCATTTTTTGGCTTATGTCCCCTGTAATGTTTAAGCTATGGCCTTGAGCTGAAGTTGTACTTCTTGCACAAGTGGAATTTGCGCTAATTTGTTTAGCAGTCTGCTGTGTATGTGCAGAGCGCACAGTATGAACAGAGATGTTGTGTCCGCAGCTATCCTTTAGCCTTTAGGAGTGCAGTATCCAAGCTATGTCTTTCTGAAATATCAGACAAAGTAAATATGATCTTGTGTAACTTGCTGGTTCTTCAGTCAGTCTGAAATCCAGATATTTTGTTCAGAATGTAAAAGACCATTTGAGAAGCTGGAAGCAACAAGTGATTAGCAATTTTTCTCGTTAAATTACCTCAAAAACAGCCAATTATTTGTCATCCGATTGATCAAGTTCTTATTTCAGGAGTAAAAAGCAGAACTCATGATAGATATACTGTCTTACTGTCCAACATTACCTGCATAATGTTAACAATAAATGATTGAACGTTGCAGTTATTGCTGAACAAAGACATTCATTTCTCCCATCATAAGCATTTGCAATGACTGAAACAAAGAGACAAGATGCAATGCAAAAAGTTTTTTAATGCAGTAATTAGACTACATGGAGAGCGTCAACAAATTAGAAGAAAGCGTCTTTACATGTGGACATACAAGGACTCTGAAGCAGAATACACAAATAAATAAAAAGGTTGTATTTAAATGATCGGCCCCATCCCTCTATTCATTTACAGAAATACTGGGTTCCACCCACGTCATTGTGAACAGTGAGTGAAAGATTTGTAATCAATCTTAAATCCTCTGCAGTAATTAAATGTTGCCAAAATAAGCAATCATGAACTCCAATCTCCCACAAGTCAATGCAACATTACCAGTGGTACAGACCCGCTGTAATAAAAAGGAGATTATGTGCTTAACTTTAGCCTATATACACAAGCGGATTCAGTGGTGTTCTGTAACTATGAAGCATTGTGTGCTTGTCTGTAATTATTGAACACTACACATTAAGCTATATATATATATATATATATATATAATATATATATATATATATATATATATATATATATATATATATATATATATATATATAAAGTGTGTGTGTGTGTGTGTGTGTGTGTGTCTGTATGTTTGTCAAACACACAGACACATACACACTTTTTAATTATTGGGCTAGATTGTTGATTTAAGCTTTTAGATAAGCTGGGGGAAGAGTTCATTAGCAAACATGTCGTCCCAAGTGCCCTCCGAGCACAGGGGAGAGGACATGTCGCTGAAAGGGGATGGGGACCCTTCGTATCCAGAGTCGCTGTAGGTGTCCGCAAGGCAGGCTTCCTTATCCAGGCCACTGAGGGCAGGGGTGGAGGCTCCAGAGAAAAACTCATCCACCTCACTGTGACTGTCACAGCTGGGGATGACCACCTCCTCCGGCTCGTCTTTGATGCAGACCGTCTCCTCCTCGACCACCACCACCTCATCGGTGACGGGTAAGGCAGCCTCCTCGATCTTCTCCTCTGTGTCGCTCTCAGAGTCGTTGCACTGCCCGATGCTCACCTCCTCCACGGGCTTCGTGTAGATGTGGTCAAAGTGGATCAGTTCATTAAGGGCCTCCAGCTTAACTGATGGGGCCCCCAGAGTCGCAGGTGCGGTGGCAGGTACTGGGTCCCCCCCTCCGACCAGCAGCACCTGCGGCTCCTCGCACTCCTGTTCACAAGACTTGAGGAACAGCTCTGGGTCAAGGATGTCCAGAATGCCCAGGAGCAAATCAGACTAGTGAGGGGGAGAGAGAATGGGAGAGAACAGGGGATTAGCCTAGTAACCCATGACCCGCCTCGTGGTTCTTACGGAGCTTAGGAAATAGGATTTAAATATCAAGGCATATATTTTTATAAAAAGGAGCCATCTTTATTCAAGACTTACCTCATTGTCTGTAGAGTCAGGACCATCTGTATCCATTGAGAAATCTTCAGATTTAAGGACTGCTGGGCCTGCACCTGCTGCGGAGGCACACATAGCCTGAGTGCTGCGGACTCAGAAGACCCGATCCCTAAACCTGCGTCATTCCCGGTGGACAAAACATCCTGTACCTGTGACAAACAAACAAAACAGGCAAAGGTGTAAATAAAAGGTTGCACCATCAAAAGATTGACATAAATGTCCAGCTGACAGACTCCGGGCTTCCCCTTTACAGTCTGCATTACAATCTTACCTTCTCTTTTGAGTCAAGGGTGTCCAACCCAAGTCTCTGTCTCAGTTCCTCATTTTCTGTCAGAAGGCCACTCGATTTTTCCCGAAGTAGCCTGTTCTCGATGTAAAGTTTCTGATTCTGTGTGACGAAAAACAAATGTTTGTACTTGAAACTTGCAGCCGTTTATTGGGAAGCGATGCAAGGAACTGGAAATGAAACTGCCCTTTTGTGTGTGTGTGTGTGTTTGTGTGTGTGGGGGGGGGGGGGCAAATTACAAATCCAGTGATGTCTCAAGAGTTCAGTATGACATATGGATGACGTTGGAACAAGAGTAAAGTGGGTAAAAGAAGGGGGGCTGCATACATGGCTTGCCGTCTTAAGATGGAAAAAATAATTACCTCCAGCTCCAAATCTAGGACTTGCTGTTCCAGCTCCCCCATTTTGGCCTTTTTCCTGTCTCTGGCTGTCTGTGCTGCGACTCTGTTCTTTAGTTTCCTAGGAGAGGGGAGGAAAAAACAGGACTTTAACACACATTCTTTCCGTGATGCTGATTAAAGCCGCTGACATGACTCGAGTTCACAGTACTGCGCAATCCCCGGCCATGTTCCTGCCACGCAGGCATACCAGGATATCAGTGTCCTGCTCTGTAACGGCAGAGCCGGGCGGGTCCGCGCTCGGTCAAATCACTTAGATAGCAGTTTGACAAGCTAGTCCGAAGTCCAAAGTCGATACACTAACGACGTCTAAGTTGTTAAATTAAATCATCCGTGAGTGCATTTCAAACAATCTAGGTGACCCACTTATGACATTTGAAGATGCAACGCTGACCCCATTTATTTGTGCTGCGATTTAAACGTCAATTCAAAAAGGGGTCGATATCTTTGGGCGTGCCCCTGTGCCAATTTCTTTCACAATAGCCTGGCTATTAAAAACAATACGTTTAACAACCACAAATAAGAAGATATTTTGTAGAGACTAACCTGCGAAGTGCTTTTTCCTCCGGACTCAAGTGTGTGAGTCTCTGTCTTTTTCGTATGGGCGGCCCCGCAGATGAGTTCGAGTCTGAATCCGACGACGCCGGGCTGGCCGGGGACGGTAAAACGACGGAGATGGGCCGGTTGTAGCCCGTCTGTGAGCCGCTGGAGGACCCAGTCTGTTTCCCGGATATCAGGAGCACTTTGTGGTGCCCCGCGGTCCCCGTTGCTACCACCACCATGTTGATATATCCTACTGGCGGTGTGTGAAATTAGAAATATTGGGGTATCCTTATTGAATTCAGCAGAAACCTTAAGGTTTCCCTGGTTACCCGTTCGCCGGCAATTCTCAACTGTTGAACAAGAAGGGCTGCGCCTGCGTTCTTTTTCTACTATCGTGGTGAAAGCCGATAGGTTCCCGTTGGCTCTGACGCAATTTGTTTACGGCCCGTGATTGGTCGCCTTTTCTGATGAAATTTGCATTTGAAGTTTCGCTCAAAAGAACCCCACGTCCCTTCTTTTTGTAAGTGTAATTTCCAATCAATTTCTGTTTCACGTCTACAAAGTGTAATTTTAGCGTTTTAGATTATATTCTAATGTATTCTATTTTATCAGCATGGTCCCTGTGAGCCAGACCTGACAGTTTGAAGTGGACTTTCAGGGTATACTCAGGTCCTCCTTACCAGGAATTGCATCAGATTTTACCCACACATACTTACTCAGTCCACATTTCACATCAGTACACCAAAAACCTGTGGTACTTTTACTGTATTGATCAAGGAGCTGTGACATGGACTTGGAGTTTCCTGGATTCTCAAGTTAACGTTGTTCCTATTCCATTCAAGTGAGGTATTTACAACCTCTCTGTCCAGGAAAAACAAACAGCACTGAGTGTTTAATGTTGGCTCAAAAGAAAAAGGTCACATTTAGATTTTAGATTTGATATCAGGTGAAGTTAAGAACAATACAATCATTTTTTTTTTTTTTTTTTTGTATGAGTGG
This sequence comes from Chelidonichthys spinosus, assembly GCA_029853015.1. Lineage (NCBI taxonomy): Eukaryota > Metazoa > Chordata > Actinopteri > Perciformes > Triglidae > Chelidonichthys > Chelidonichthys spinosus. Next base: position 8,163,897 of record CM056831.1, read on the forward strand.
TATTTTTGATTTCAGTTTAGTTTTGTTTAATCATCAGTTTAACAACCGGTTTCGTTAATTGTCCTCTTTGATGGGTCTCGTGCTCCACGGTCTTTGTCTTGTACGTTATAATTTCCTCATTCCTTTCTTTGAAACAGTCTAATTAAACACATTAAACAAGTTTTTCCACTCTGATACTTTCCCCGAAGTGCTATTTTAATCTCCTGTAAAGGTCTATTCCGGTTTCAAGTTCAATTCCTTTTTATTGTTTCCTCCACTGAAGCAGGTTTTCACATTTTAAGAATTCAGTAGCATTATTATGATATCAGCATATCCTATCATTTAAAAATAATTTAAACAATTCAAGCAACAGGAATCATGACGATTGTTTCCTCTTTTTAGTTTTTTCTCACCGTGGATTATCCATTCACGAAATGTGGTTTTCTTGACCCACAACAAAAACCAGATGTGGTGACAACAACTGAACACAACCAGAGGTAAATGGTTCAGTTATGTAAATGGAGAGCCTTGTGTTGAAAGATATGAATCGATATGGATCATAGTTTATAACTTTGATAACAAGGCTGCCTAACTGTGTGAAGCCATTCATGCCACCGCAATAAAACTCAGGTGGCTTTAAGCTTTTTTGTCAACAAGTAGCCGTCAATTGTTTAAGATAAAGAATTCCCCTCCCCAAAGTAAACAGAACTCAGTCAGAAACTGTTAAAAAGTACACATCGAGCAAGTTCACAAGTGCGCTCTTCTCCCCAAACTCCTATTTGTTCACAAACAGGAATTTCCATTTTTGCAAGATCCGGCTACCGTTGTTGTTTACGGCTTTACGCCCTTTGCCCTGGTCGTCTCTCACCTCAGCAGGAAAAACTACAGGAGCTAGAGACAGGAGTAAACACTGGCAGAATCAACATCTGAGGGTTGTCAGAGGTGTTTATGACGGTGTGTGTGTGTGTGTGTGTGTGTGTGTGTGTGTGTGTGACTGTGTGTCATCATGTAATGTAGTATAAAAAAAGAGAAACAGGATTTGAATAGGATGTCCTCTATTATCAGCGATAGGTAAATCTCACATGGATGAAAGTTTACACTAACTTGCCACAAGCCTTAAAGTAAATAAGTAATTAGGTGTGCCTGTAAACTTCCTCATGAACATTTCCCAAGTTTCTTTTTGTCACTGAGAAGAGTTAGCAGACGAAGGTAGTAATATTAATCACCACTCTCTAAACACAGTTAGTCATTTGTGACCAGGGAAGTCGGGTTGGGGATCCCCTGTCAGGCACATTTTCCATCAATGAAGTGACCCCCCCAGAAGTTCTATTAATCCCTGAGTGGGATAGAGGTGTGGCAACAGGCGAGAATTTAAACCTTTCTGCGAAATCACCAGAGGCATTGTACCTTCTGTACACAGCCAACAGGCAACTGTCATCCAACCATGAGCAAATGTTCTTTTGCTGCTTTCGTTGTGCAAATACACATTGGAAATACAAACTTCAGTAAAACAGTAAAAGACAACTGTTTCATCAGCAGCCGGTGTTGTATCTTGGATGCATTCAAATGGTTTAATGCCACAGCTGGTTGAGATGGAGCTCATTTTAAATGCTTTGTCTACAGTGGTAGACAACACACCGTCATAGTTTATATACTGACCTTGATCCATTCATCGTCTACCGCTTATCATGTATTCAGGGTCACGGGGGGTGGAGCCGATCCCAGCTGTCATTTGGCGCAGGGTACACCTGGACAGGTCAACATGTACCATTCACACTCACATTCACATCTACAGGCAATTTAGAGTCATCAATGAACCTATCCCCATCCTGCATGTCTTTGGACTGTGGGAGGAAGCCGGAGAACACGGAGAGAACCCACGCTTACACGGGGAGAACATGCAAACTCCACACAGAAGGAACCCTAACCCAACCTGGGAATCGAACCCACTTGCTGTGAGGTGACAGTGCAGCCCCATACTGACCTTGATCTGAAAAGTAAAAAGCTGTTAAATACTGCGGTAAAAAGTACAATAGTTGCTTCTGAATTGTATAGTGGAAGTATAAGTGGACGTATAAAATAGCATAGAAAAACTCAAGTAAAGTACAAATTGTACTACAGTACAGTCCTCAATGTACTTACTAACATTGCATCACAGCCAGCATTGTAACCACACACTAGCAGCCCACTCTGTAAGTACTTAATGAAAATCCTCTAAATACATGATGTGCATACATGGGTGTAACACAACGTAAGCACAAGACGAGGGGACTCACCACGCTGTTCCACTTTAAAGGTGTTTGCTGCCTAACTGATCAGAAAGAATGTGAAGTGTACGTGGAGAATACTCGAGCTCGACATTGAGTAGCACATGCAGCAAAAAAGGTTTTACCTCGAGGACATCTCTGGTGGGTCTACGTTAAAAACCAACAGTCCGCATCCGAGATATCGCACTTAATGACGACATACGCAGAAACTCAGTAGAATCACTCTATTTTGTTATTTGTTATGTCCCTTAAAGAAGCTACAGTTGGCAGACAGCTAGCGTAGCTTAGCACAAAGACTGTGGGGGGAAGGAGAAAACGGCTAGTGTGGCCGTTTCCATTGGCGACAAAATCAACTGACCAAAACCTGTAGACATCAGTGAAATGTTATTTAATGTTTTAATATCTGGTTATTATAAGGATAGAACGGTAAGATAACTGTTTTACCCTGTTTACAGTCTTCATGCTAAGCTAAGCTAACTGGCCATCTTCATATTTAACGAACACATGAAATTCATCCATCTTCTCATCCCACTCTGCCATAAAGTGAATAAGTGTGATTCCCAAAATGTCAAAATGAGTATCTGCTACATCTTTAAATATGCTAAATATGTAATGCATCTTAAGTTTTGATCGATTCCAAAGTCGTCTCCTAGCAGTGGGGAGTGAGGCGGAGGGGCCCATGTTGGGCTCATTTGCTGTCACTACTGTGAAAGCTATAATAGTTATGTTGAGTTGAAGTTTAAGAGTAATTCTTAAAAGGCTTTCCTCATGCAGTTGGACTCCTAAATCCATCCTCCATCCTTCACTGCATAATATGGTTACGTTGTTTTGTGGCATTTTTACTTGGTGTATTGTTCTTATGTAGCAAATGGGCCTAAAAACTAACTCTCGTTTTACAATCCTCTGTGATAAATTGAACCTTGAACAAACTGACTCACGTTATTTGCCATGTCGGCATTAAATCATTGGTTACACATCCTGGATTCAGATAATCTTCCTTAGAGGCTCCGAGACGGATTGTGTGCACAGCTTAATTGAAGCATAGTCTCTGCTAGACTGCTAGACTCGGCTCAACCAGTACTTACACACACACACACACACACACACACACACACATGCAGGGAGGGCACCCTCCCTTGTGAGTAAAGTTGTAGCCTGTGCTTAAGGTGGGTGGATCCTTTAAACCAGCATTCAAAATGGACTTATTCCAAAAGCAGAAAAAAAAACATCTCAGGGTGTATAAATCACACATATTTCTTCCAGATGCTAACATAGCTGTGATATGAGATAGAACCAGGCCCACTATTCTTCATTAAGATATTACGTTGTCATTTGCCTGCAACGTTGATATTATTACATTGAATGCATGGATAATGTGAACAGCTTGATAAATTATCCTGTTTTATGTGAATTAATTCATCATAAAAAGAAACTTGAATTGATGGATAGTTTATCCGTGAAAGTTTTGTTTATAGTTTCTGCGGATCGAGTCCTGACAATTTGATTTATTTGGCCTGAAAAATGTCACACAAAATAATTAGCATATTGGCATGAATACTGATTATTGGCAGCTGCAGCTGGCATCAGTAACATTAACTGTACATCCTACACTTCACCGCATTCTTTCTTAATTCTGAGCTCCATTAAAACATTATCATTCGACTGCAGCGTGTTCCGGCTCCAGCGCTCTCGTTGTAATTAAGAACAAAAATACTCATGCGTGTTTAATTGGAGGCTGCAGTCACCCTACTGTGTCTTGTTATTTTAATTTGTTTTTTTTTTGAGGAAAGGCCTGGTTTCTACAGCGAAGGCTTGGCATGCAGGGTAAACAGTAACGCCTGTGTGTGCTCACCGGGGCGGGTACTGGTGTAAACGCTGGTGTTATTGGGGAAAGCCAGGCTGGACAATAGGGGTGAGGGGGGTCACACCCTGGGACTGCATCCAGCTGCAGCAGGGCGGTGGGTCGTGTGTTTGCCTATACCTCCTCCCCATCACGCATCTCGCCCACTACCCACAATCCAGTGGGGTGTTTGTTCGGCCTTGAGCCTCTGCTCCCCGTGCCTCGCTCTGCCACATTTTCCATCGCCAATTTCTGCACATTGCGATCTCACATGTTCTCTACTTGCTTTTATTCCGTTATGTCTTATCATTGAATATGCCCTTTCCTCCCTCCCCGGTCCTTTGCATGTCAAGTCCCCATTTATATTGCATCATTTCCAATTTGTCATTCCCACTTTGCATCTCCATGCTGTGAAAGCTGTGGACAGCCCCGCTGCCGCGCTGCAGTTTCCTTCCATCTGGAAGCACGTTGCCGCGGTAACTCGGTCAGCACGTTGATATCTGCACGCCAGTTACGATACAATCACTTGCGTCATTATCTGAGTGTGCGAAAGCACATGTGCCAGCCTAATCTGCAGTTAAGGTATCCACCTCTTTGCGTTTCCATATTTTTGTAAGCGGGCTGTAAAACAGACGAGAGAGAGAGGCAGCAGCACGTCACTGTCCCTGCTCTCCCATCAAAGAAATGCTCTTTGATGCATCGCCACGTTTTTAATGGACCCATCCACCGTACAGTTTCTGCACCAAATGACATTTCTGGGAAATGAAACAATCAAGCCAAATCCATCTTTTAGTATAAATTGACCTAAATGCAGCCAGTGGAACGGTGCTTGTTGTAATTGTCTAAGGGTCTCAGCAAACACTTTGTTCGCCCAGATAAGCCGCGCTTTGTTGGTACGGAGAGCTGACACAGCGCTCTTTTTGTTCCATGGGCCACATTTACTCTGCTCTCACTGTACTGGCAGACTAACAACAACAACAACAACAACAACACTGTTTGCCAGCATCGACACTGTAAAGCTCAGACGCAGGAAGGCAAGTCGGTGCAGGAGCGTCGTTATATGCAGTTGCTGATGCCATCCTCACTTTTGACTGTTTGATGTTAATAGTTAAAAATAGTCAAAGTAATGTGATTCTTTTGCACTTACACATATACACATAGGACCGGCTGGAAATGATTAAGTGAAAAAACTAGCAACTGTCAAATGTGCTCGTTTAACGGTATCATGCATGATTTGGTGTTAGCTTGGATGGATCTGATTGGCTCCGTGGTGATGCAACGTTGATCTGATGCAACACAGAGGCAAGAGGGAAGAAGTCCGGCCCTAGAAATGATGAAACACACTTTAATTTTCCATTCATCACAACCTCCATCTGTCACGGTGACGCATCACTGCCTCTTCTGTTTTTTCACTGTCAAACTCCGATGTGTGTGCTGCACACATCCTACAGCAACGCTGTTTACCAGACATGATATTAACCTTTGACTTCTTCCACTCATGTAGTGCCTGTGCAGATGTCATGTGCACTACTGCCCCCTGGTGTTTAAAACATCAAATTACATATATATTTTTTTTCTGAATGCTTCCAACACTAACAGGGATTCTCAAAGCGCTTCCTCTGAAACTGTTTACTCTTGTAGCCAATGCATTTTTACCAAGTGGGCCAAACTGAATGCAAGCTCTCTGCTTTACACCCAGTTTGCAATTTAATAACACACTTCTAGCAGAAACTGCTATAAGTGTGTTATTGCTAGTGTGTTATATACGTGTGGATACGTGTGTTTACTATATTTGTGACAGAACGTTGTCTGTCTGTCCTGCACACACTGTCTGTCTATTCAAACGATGGTTTGTGTGTTGTGCAAAAACACGATTTTGTTTGCTTTTGGGAGAGGTGTTGCTGGTTTGGTGTGAGGTTTTGTTCCTTCATGTTTGCAGGAGGTTTTGAGGTTTGCAAAACAAACAGTTTTAATATCCATTATAATCATGATTGATGGTTGATTCACAAATCCTCCACAGTTTTTTTTTTTTTCAAACATAATTTGAAGTTGGTAGTTGTCCCCCACCCCCCTCTTGCGTCGTCGGGCCGGCGAGCCTTCACAGCTGGTCACTTCAGTCAGCCTCACTTCCTCTCAGCTCCCACTGATCTGTTTGCTTTCTTTGTTTTATCTTTTCTTTTGCAGCATCCTCATCCTCACCTCTGACGTTACAGATAGTTCACATCTCATCCATTTGTTTGTGAGTAACTATAATAACCTTTTACATGTTTCCTTTTTCCTCACCCTTTGGTGTATTCTTCTCAGTGGCGTAGTTACGCTGTCAAACCAAACAGTCAACGGGGCCTAATGCATACTATTTATACCAGTTATGAAGCACACACACACTCACACACACACGCACACCATTGTATCGTCTCGTCACATGATCAAATAGATTTAGACCTTGGCCAGTAGCAACGTACATATTACCAAGCAGTCAACATTACACTGTATCTGCATATGAAAATAATACAACAGAAAATATGGAATTATTCATTCAATTCAATAGTTTCTTTTTATTCAATTCCTCCTTTGAAATACAGTTGTTTTTTTGACGTGATTATCTGAGTCAATCTGAGTCAATTTGAGTCACAATAATAACTTCACTCAACACATTCTTGAAGGGCCCATGTAGGGGCCCCAGTGCAACTTCACTGTCCATATTTACACCCTTATTCAGCATTCAAGCCTCACACGACCAACTGCTCATGTCTTCCCCCTCGTGGTGAACGGTGGGAATACTTTCTCCACATTTACATTTAGGGCATTTAGCAGACGCTTTTGTCCAAAGTGACTTAAAATAAGTGTCCACATACGGAAAAAAAAAACAATCCCAGTATTAAACATAAATCTATGTTTCAGATTTTAAGTGCTGCTGTTTGTTGTGAAAGAGCCCACCACAGCTGTTTCAGACGAGATGACATCAGAAGCCTGAAAGTTGAGCTGTGACTCTGACTTCATGTTTAGATTTCACATAAAGGTTAAGCAAATCATCCATAAAAGTCTCTGAGGGTTCATTCTTGTTCAGATGTTGCTGGTTTCCCTCTCAGTATTATTGGTAATATCTCACGGTTTTACAAAACATGATCAAAATTAATGATTGTAATAATTATTAAGAGCTTAACACATTGACAAATATGTGACTTTTCTTCTGTTTTTTCAGCTGAGCCCTGGCATCATGTGTTGGTGTCACACCCCGTTGCTGTTCAAGGACATGAGAATAAAACAAGACTTGGGTACTTAATGGCCGACTTCTACGTTGGAAAATCGAGTGAAGTATTTAATTAAATACAGTAAAACACTAATTCAATCAGCTGGTGCTTCATGCAAACATTTGACTCAAATTTGAATAGCAGTCCTTTTGATGTCTCCTTCGTGTTATTGCTGTGTGTGTGTGTGTGTGTGTGTGTGTCAGTGCGTATTACCACAAAATCAGCAGAAAACAAAATAAGTCTCAGACATCAAAGAGACCTAGGAGGGCACATGATCTGTTTTCAGTCATAGCGAACCACATCTCTCCCCCGAACCGGTTCTCCAGTCGTCCCTCGCTCACACATGTGGTGAAGTGTCGGAACTATGTCAGCGCGTCCTGTCACGCAAACCAACAATCCCTTCTTTGGGACCAGCGTGGGTGGTGTGCAGACTGTCTTTTTATTTGGAGATTTGTGTGTTTATTTATTTACAGGAACACAAAAAAATCGGCCTACCAGAAGCTCTGAATCTGTGTTTTTTAAAAAAAACCTTCATGTTATTGGGTGGTAGTTAAAAGGGGTTTAATCAGCACATTATATAGAGCTAACTGTAGCAGAGACGGGTTCCCAAAAAATGTCAAACTACTCCTTTTTCATCTAGTGCATCAATATTTCCTGTCAGTGGCAGCAGGAACAGGAATTTCTCTTTGTGATACAAATGGATGTTATGATAAATATCAGAGACTGTAAAGTGGAAAAAGTGACCACACACACACACACACACACACACACACACACACACACACACACACACTGTCCCCGAGGGAACGTCATCTATCTCCTGTTTCCAGTCTTGTTTCCTCATCCACTTTCCCGTCATGTCGCCACGAGGCAAACCCTCCTTGCTCTTTTCCCCTTTGATCACTGATGAGGACATCGGCCACTAACTTTCTGTTTTCGTCTCTCGCTCTCTTTGATATATTTCCAGTTATTTCCAGAACAAACTTGAGACAAATATTTGTGTCTGCGTCGCTCCCACCTCGGTAGAATAGAATTCTTCTATTCAGCTCTCCTTTTACACTAATGGAAGCAAAGCGAGCCACCAAATTTTATTTATGTTTTCTTCCTTGTTGTCTTGTTGCTGTGCGTGTGCATGTGAATATGAGCACAGATTCCATCCATCCAGTCCTTTGAGAACATGTTCACGCCTGTATGAGTGTATCAACAGCCCCCCCCCCCCCCCATCCCACCTACTTCTCAGAACAGATTATGAGCGTTGGGGCCGACTGAAATGACTTTGAATTCTCCAAAGCCCCTAACCCCTGGGAACATACCTGTTCTTGCAAGCCTCAAACGTACAGGTGCTTCATTTCAAAAGACTCCTCTCTTTCTCTCACCCCCCCCCCCCCTCTCATTTTCACCCTCCCCCCTTAAGGCTGCAACTTTAGCCCTAGACTGAACGAGAGGCCTATTGAAATACCTCCCCCTGGTCTAGTCTGCACTTCAAAGTCGACTTTCACCCTCGAGCCAGATCCGAAGGAGGAGGGTGGTCCGACAAGGAAAAGGGCCCAGCCCCTGAATAGTTTGGACTTCAAAGCCTGTAACGTTTAGTTGTGAGCTGTTTGAAAATTGGAGAACGCTTTTTTAAAAAGGAGGTGATTGATGATGTAGTTTGTCCACTGTTATGTTGATATGTTGACGGTCCGACCAAATCTTCGGTCAGATAAAATGGCTTTGATAAAAAGAAAATACAACCACGTTTTCTGTATGTTATGATCCAATTGTTTGGCCTGTATGTCGTCTATTTACAAGCTTTTTCCAGAGCGTCTTATGGTCTTCATCAGCACACAGCCGTTAGTAAAACCCAGTTCTACTTTTTCACTTAGAGAAAGGATCGTTTGCACCATAAACAACCTCCAAACATATGTGCACACGGCATAGCTGGAGTATAATGTTCATTTTTAACCATTTGCTTAACTCCTGTGGTTATTTTGGACTTCTCCCCATTCATTTTGAGTCTTTGCTTTCTGTTTAATGTTTTCATTTAAAGCCTTTTTTAACTTGTACTGCCACAAATGACAAAAATGGGATAATGGCATGCAATATAACAGAAACAACACTGTCTACTGTTTATGCAGCAACATCTTGCTGGTTTGCTTGCATTAGCTAAGCTACTGGTAATAGCAGATTTTGGTTTATATTTAAATTAGCAACAAGGGTGTGATTTATTTCTCACAATTCAACTTGTGGGGTGGGTTTTGCCTGTATAATTGTCTTTAGATCAGAGAATTTTCCAACATTTTACTTTAACTATGATAAATATGTCATACAAATTCCCCAGAACCCAAATTTAACTTGCAAAAACATGATAGGCATAAAGATGTTATTAGTAATAGCATGATATAGATCCTAATGACAAAGGCATTGCTGCATGCAATTTTCAGCCACATATATTCCTTTCAGGCGAGTTCATTAATAGGTTCATTGAATGTGTTCAATGAATTGTTGAGATAAATTGATCAATGTAGATGCATTTACTAGGCATATCTAAAAGAAAGAGAGAGAGAGAGAGAGAGAGAGAGAGAGAGAGAGAGAGAGAGAGAGAGAGAGAGAGAGAGAGAGACCGGCCAAAGAAAGAAGTTTCATAGTCAGGAATTGAACCGTGGCCAGCCGCGTGCAAAGCCGGCGCGTTACCACTACACTATCCTCACGTTAGAGAAGTCGTAGTCAGTGTTATATTAGAACATGTTACTCTTAATGGTACTTCCGTATTTAATCGCTCGGCAATTCTTGCCCAAGCAGCCTCGCAATTTTTATTTATCACTACAGTATTCCCTTTATTGGTTATGATGGGTGTGTACTCCTCTTACAGTTCCATGAATATTTTTTTCTCTGGTCTTTTCTGCCATTTTCTCGATGATTCGACATTCACGGTTCTGGTCTGGATTCTTATGCCGTGAACGTGCGTAACACACGACAACATTAACCTGGCTTGAATTAGCCTCAACAAGGCGCGGCTGAAATGCGTTAATGGAACGGGTTTAGCCGCAAGTGAAAGTTGGCGTTAGTTCTAACCAGGCTTAACCAGGTAAGCGCCGCTTTAATTAGCGAGTTTGGTGGAATACCCCTCAGAAAAAGTGTTTATTTTGGCAAATAATACAATAACAATAAAATACACAAAATACTAAAATCACAACATGTTTTAAAGTGTAGAACAGTGTGTGATCAATAGATCGGAGTGTTTGATGTTTAGTCATATACAGGTTGGACCTCCGTACAATATCGCCGATGTCCGACAGCTCTGCAAACACAAACCAGAGAATAGCGGTTTAATCGCAAACGTGTCCACGTCGCTGTGAACACAGATGTTATGTTACGCTGGTAGTTGGTAACGTTTAGTGAGCCAACGGCAGTCAGAAAGTGGAATGCTAACGTTGTTGTTAGCAATATCACGCTAGCTGGCTAGCTAGCCGGTTGGCTTACATTACCCGAGGAAGCAAAGCCACTAGTTGCTGCTGTTACGAACGTAATCACTAGCTTGGTAAACTAAACAGAAATGTGTCGTTGGTTAGCAACGAGGTGAAACATTTAAAAAGTGAAACTTAGCGGGAACAGTAGTAAAACTCCGCACTCCGCAGCGGCGTATTTTCCCCCGTTGGGCACCGGCTCCGAACCGGCCCTCTTCCACCGAGGCAAAAGGGCTTAAGGACAAGCCCCCAGACCTGCACACTGAGCTCAGGGAACGACAGGTCATTTACTCAGGAAAAAAAAGCCACATTCAGTGCTAAAAGCAAGCGCCACCCCCCTTCACTCTCAACAAAAGTAGCTCTGGAAGAAAAAAATAGAGCTGGTTTATTTATATTATTATATTATATTATTTTATTTATATTTTCACAGTGATTTTTAAACTTTTTGCCAAACATGTAGCCATGCTGATTTACAATAAATCTGAAGTGGTCCCTTATTTTTTTTTTCCAGTGCTGTAAAATGCATACATGCATTATTTTAAAACTGTGTGCATTAGAAAAGCTTGTCTTTGTGGTATTTAATTTTATTTACTGATTAATATGTTATTGTTCTAAGATTTTCTATTAAAATAAAGTCAGTAATGACATTATTTGCATTCTCTCTTTATTTGAAAAAGTATCGAAAAGTACTGAAATACATGTTGGTACCGGTTCCAAAATGTTGGTACCGGTTCCAAAATGTTGGTATCGTGACAACACTACATAAATACTGCACCTCAGTAAAACAGCAGTAAAATGACAATCACTGAGTACACACAATAAAGTGTCTCTTAAGGCGAGTCCACACCGGACCGAAAATCGGCGTCTTTGAGAGAGTCGGCTTGGTGTGGTCGCTCGAAGGGGCCCACGTCGGCGTTCATTTCAGCCGATTCAAATGTGTAATCCGCCAAGCGAGTCGGTCACTCTTTTACCATTCTGATTGGAGGAGGCTAGCAGCTTGACTAGCGAATCAGTGAAGCCCGGAAGTGACGATGGTAAACATACCAGATAACCAGTGGAATCGAAGAAGGTGGTCTAGAGAGCACCGACTTCTTCCGGTTTTCATGTTTTTTGGCCCACAATACAGATTAGCGCCGCCTGTTTTGGAGAAGCGCGGAACGTATGGCGTCGGCTGTAATTCCGTAGGTGTGAACCGCCCATGTCGTTGTTCGAGTCGGCCATATTAAGTAGCCAGGCTTCATTTACCGACGCGAGTTGGGCAGTCGGTCCGGTGTGGACCCGCCTTTAACAACCTCACTCCATTCTTTTTTTCATTCAGTGAAGTCCATTCCGATGACATAACTGTGAGATCGAAGAATGAAAGTGGCTTTGATTCCGTGACATCACGGAATGAAAGTGGCTTTGAGGTTATAAAAGGAAATGCTATGAGCCAAAACCCGTGAGAAACAGTGTGTTGGTTTTACATATGTCCAATTTACCGGTAACTCTACTACACAAAGATCCAGTCAACAATTTCAATCTGCTCCAGTCCACTACAACCAGGGCTATGTTCAGAAGGATTTTCCAAATAAACAGGGGGAGAGTTGGTTTCAGTCTTGGGGACTATCCAGCATCCATGTCTGAAGGCCAGCATCCCTCTCTGAAGGCCAGCCATCAGATGTTCACGAACACCAAAGCAAAGCTGTTTAGCAAAGAAGCTGAACTCCTGGAGAGCAACAGAGCGTGGCAGAAAAGATGCAACGCTCTGGAAGACCAGTTAAGGAAGGAGATGGCAGAGAAATTCCACTTTCAGATTGAAGTCCAAATGATGAAGAATGAGAAAAGGAAACATGAGGACACGTTCAGAAGGGAGCTGTCCAAGCGCAAAGAATTGGAGGAAGAGAATGAAGAGCTGGTCATGAGACAACACCGCTTCGACAAAGAACTACACCTGATTGAGAAAGAAATCATCCAGATGGAGTATTAGGACAAGCTCAAAAAGGATCTGGCAGAGAAAGTCCAAAGCCAGGAAACCAAATATGAAGCTTTGGAGAGCATCTACATGGCTCTGGACGCAGAGTTCAGAAGGAAGCAGGCCAAGAACAAGGAGTTGGAGACAAAGCTACAAGAGGTGGAGGAAGAGAACAAAAACCTGCTCTATCATCAACAGAGGTGGGACACAAAGATCAACCTGATTGAGAAAAAATTCCACCAGATGGAGGATGAGAAGAACAAGTTAAAAAATTAACTGACAGAGCTGCAGAAGACGAAGGACGAGATGCACAAGAAGGAGGAGGAGAAAAATCGGGAGGAGAAGAAAGGCTCGTTTAGCTGGATGCACCGAAAAAAACAAGTTGGCATCCTGCAGGTGGAGGAGGCTGCTAGTTGTTCAGCTCAGGTTGGAGCTCCTCCCTTAACCTCTCCACCCTTCCTCCCTGCTCGTCTACCTCCCCTTCCTTCTATTCATGCCTTCTCCATCTCCGTCACTACCCTCCATCTCCCTCATCTCCATCTACCTCACCTCCAACCTCACCTCCATCCACCTCACCTCCAACCTCAGCTCCATCTACCCCAACTCCAATAACTCCACCTGTCCCTCTGTGTGGAGTTAGGGTTTTTCTCCTGGTGCTCAGGTTTCCCTTAAAGTGTAAGTTTGGTGGAAATTGAAAATAAAGCTATTTTCTGAATGAAAATACATCAACTAAGCCGTGGAGGAAGTAATTTTCGCTCATCACGCAGTTCAGAGCTAGCACCGCGGGAGCTAGAGTCCAAAACGTAAACAGTGGGTTAGCATTGGGCATACAGCCACACGCTTTCAAAATCGCATTTTTAAACCACTAACATTGCTCAAAACAGCGCCAAACCTCGTCAGCAACTTGCTCTGGGTGTCTACACATAAAACGAAGTACCAAAAACTCAGTTCATGAACCCGAAGTTTATAACAGAAGACAGTTAAGAACACTCACCAATTCTACCCCTGCCAGCTCCTCGCTAAGGATAGACCGTAAGTGTCGATTACCGAACGCAATGCAAAACGAGGGAGACCACTGAAGATTTCGCCCAGAATAAAACGAGTATACTTTGAAATTAGTGGCAGTTTGGCCAAATATAAGTTAATAACGGTGGGTAAAAACGTCGGGATAGTTTGTATACACTTCCAATCAGTTCAAGACAGCAGCCTTATCTGAAGCACATACATGTCACGCGAGATCGGTAATCGACACTTACAGACTATCCTTCGCGAGGAGCTGGCAGGGGTAGAATTGGTGAGTGTTCTTAACTGTCTTCTGTTATAAACTTCGGGTTCATGAACTGAGTTGTTGGTGCTTCGTTTTATGTGTAGACACCCAGAGCAAGCTGCTGACAAGGTTTGGCGCTGTTTTGAGCAATGTTAGTGGTTTAAAAATGCGATTTTGAAAGCGTGTGGCTGTATGCCCAATGCTAACCCACTGTTTGCGATTTTGGACTCTAGCTCCCGGTGGTGCTAGCTCTGAACTGCGTGATGAGCGAAAATTACTTCCTCCACAGCTTAGTTGATGTATTTTCATTCAGAAAATAGCTTTATTTTCAATTTCCGCCAAACTTACACTTTAAATAAAAAAAAGGCACATTTGCTATAAGGGTTTTTCGCCTGGTGCTCAGGTTTCCCTTTATATGTATATATATATATATACAGTATATATTAACTAAAATATGTAAAAAATTACTATCATTAATATAATTCACATTACAGGAGGGACACATGAGCCCATACAGTTCAGCTGGCACCGGCTTGGAAAAGATTCAAAAAGATAATTATTTCCAGAAGCTCGATTCCAGAGCTTGTTGTGTACGAGGGTTGGGCTGCAGAAACATTCACACAAGAGGCGATATGGTTCTCCGCCATGTCGTGTTTCAATGGGACAAAGCGTCCTGCGTGAACCTGCTCGGCAGGGAGGAGCCCTGCAGCTGGGGAATTGGGTTTCTCTCCTACCCTGCTTGCTGTGCATGTCCTCCTGTTTCCCCTCAGAGCCACAGAGGGAAAGTGAAGACGATTAATGATAATTAACAATTATCAATAATAATTAACAATTTGTTCCTTTCCGCGAACCATCACCTTACCGTGGTGGAGAGGTTTGTGCGTCCTTATGACCCTGAGGGCTGTGTTGCCTGTGTAGAGCTTTGTGCTTTTGGTAGGGTTTCCCATGCCAAATTGGTCTCAGGTGAGGGGCCAGACTAAGAATGGTTCAAAAGACCCCATGAAAAATCTAGGAAGAAGAGGAGTGACCCCGCAAGGAGGAAGCCCGGGCCCCCGTCTGGAGCCAGGTCCTTCCCCTCACCTCCCCCTCCATTTACAGTCAAAGAGCTGATACGCAGGTGGTTAAAAACATTTTTTTGCCCACTTCATGTTGACTTTAGGTGGTGGGTCTAAGAGACTTTTTTTAAGATTATTTTTTCCAGCTAGAGCTCCGTTCAAGCCTTTTATTATTTTATACGGACAGTATGGAAACAGGGAGAGAGAGGGAGAAGACATTGTGGGAAACCCGGGCCGGGAGTCGAACCCCGGGATCGCGGCATCAAGGACGTTGAGCCTCTGTACATGGGACGGCTGCCCTAACCACTGCGCCACTGGCTGCCCCGTAAGAGGCTTTTTTGTACATCACCACATGGGCTATCTAGGAAAAAATATTTCGTGCATGTACGCCCAACCTAAAGGGGGGGCTGTTACTCAGAAAAAAAGGCATAAAATGAGTCACATTTCATGTCGCCATTAGGTGGTGCCTTGACTGTGAGTTAATATTCCAGTGCAGACGCATTCAGGATGGGACTCTTATCAAGTATGAATTTTTTGGAGGAGATCGGAGAAGAAACGCCGAAGTTATAACAGCTTTGATGCCTTTGGCGAAGGTTCAAAATAGTGCAGTCATGGCGTCAACCTGGCCACGCCCCTTAATATCCTGGACATCTTTTTGTCCTTAAGGCCTTTCCAATCATATATCCAATTTTTTGTATCAATCGGTTCAACGGTATAGTTCAACATAGATCAAGTACAACCCCTGTGAATGGCCAAAAACGGCCGAAATGGCCAAAAATTAAATTTTTTGGAAGCGCCCCAGATTGTTAGATCCTGATGAAAATGTACATGTATGTTCTTTGAATCGGGCTGCATGGTGGTGTAGTGGGTAGCACTCTCGCCTCACAACAAGAGGGTCCCGGGTTTGATTCCTGGGTCGGGCCTGGGTTCCTTCTGTGTGGAGTTTGCATGTTCTCCCCCTGTAAGCGTGGATTCTCTCCGGGTTCTCCGGCTTCCTCCCACAGTACAAAGACATGCAGGATGGGGATAGGTTCATTGATGACTCTAAATGTCCCGTAGGTGTGAATGTGAGTGTGAAAGGTTGTCAGTTTCTACATGTTGGCCCTGTGATAAACTGGCGACCTGTCCAGGGTGTACCCTGCCTTCGCCAATGACAGCTGGGATCGGCTCCAGCCTCCCCCCCCCCCCCCGTGACCCTGAATACAGTATAAGCGGTAGACAATGGATGGATGGATGGATCTATTTGCAGTTTGTTAGCATTAGCCAGTAGAAGCCACTGGTCATACCAGACCAATGAGTAGTAGAGCGTTGAATACCGTGCCTGCATTGAACAGGGTTGCATTTTATTGGTTACAGAATGAATTCAACTTTTCATTAACTAAAAGAAGATTGTATTATTTTTTATTTCAAAAGTGACATAGTCTCACTTTAAACCTGCAGAAGCATGTTTTGATTGATATGGTGAACTTTTCCAGACAGTATTTGCTTGATTCACACATCCAGAAGTTACAAAGCAGAGAATTCTCTCCAAGTGACCCCTTTCACATGGCTTCACACTTGACATTTGATGCATTGTTAGTATAAACAATCGTCATGACAGCACATGTGTTTAGGAGTGGACTCCATGAATTACCTTTTTTTATTTTTTATAATTCTCCACCATCCCTCCCTCGGTGCTGGTATTTCCACCCACTGTGCTCTCAACCTATAACTCTTTTCATGAGAGTTTCCCACTGGGGTTTGTGCAGTGACATCATTGCAAACATGCAACATACTCCGAACCGACTGGAGTCAATAGTCATCACCGTTCTGTGTCATCACGGCGAAAGCATCTCCCATAATCCGGGGGGCTGTGAGGCCCCCTAATTGCTTTATGTAATAATATGCTGCAGCGATGCACTCTTCTGGGAGCCATGAATGTAAATGCTCCCCCTCCTCATCATCTCCTTTCTTCATTAAAGCATAACGTCAGCACCATGCCAACAATGGGACAATTCACCGAGGCTGGGAGCCCCGGTACACATAGTGCTGCGCTGATGGACTAATCAAACACATTCAAATGTTCCCTTTGGGTATTCTTAGCAACCCATGATCTTGTGTTTATTTCATATTTATTCATTTATCCAGGCAAGTCAATTAAGGACTTAATCACAATGACAGACCGGAAGGGAGGTTTGCATAAGCAATAAGTGTCACTGCAGTTTTACCATAATGATGAAATCTGTAAAAGAGTGAAGTATGGTGGTGGTGAGCCGGACAGACACGTGAGGGCTCACCACCAGGGCGCCATTTAGGCACAAATTACATTACATTTCTATCTATGATTTAAATGCTTTTATCTCCTTAAAAAAGAAACATGCTCATTAATTAGATTATCTGATTGTTTCTGCAACATTAATTCATCTTATCCAAAAGGGTATTGTGAAATCGGGCTAAATCTCCAGTAAATAAATTGAGCAAGAAAGGGTTCAGTGCTGAAATTAATCATTCATTTAGGTATTATTTTTGTCGATTAATGTAATTGATGATAGGAAATGGTCATGGTAACATCTTCAAATTGCTTCTTTAGTCTAAAAGGAAAACAGAGCAAATTCTCATAATTAATGTTTGTTATTGAAAAACTCAAACATTAAATCAATGGTCAAAATTGTTTCCAGTTGGGTTTTTTTTTTATGCGACTGACTAATAGATAATTTGACTATTAGTTTCAGCTGTATCAAGGCTCCCACAAACGAGTCAGAGAATAACAAGCGAGATGAAAGAAGCAGAACAGAGGAGCCGTGCAGCTTTTTTAATATCGCAATCAGGAAATGTCATAAATTAGCTAATGAATCTTACTCGACATACAAGTTTGACGACATATATAAAACAGACATCCAGAGCCAGCCATCAGCTCTCAAAGTCATTCTCACCCTCGGCACTCTCTCAGCCTAAACATGTGGACAGCTGATTCTTCTCAGGCTGGACTGAGTTTAGACACAAGTGTAGGGAGAGACTGGAGCGTCAGGAGAAGATCCACAGCTGCTGTCGAAGGAGAACCACATATATGGAGGGGGGAGCCAGGAAATAAGGCATATTCTTGTAATAATCTCTCTCTCTCTCTCTCTCTCTCTCTCTCTCTCTCTCTCTCTATATATATATATATATATATATATATATATATATATATATATATAAAGTGTGATAGAACCACTGTTAATAGATCCATGGAGGAAGCATGTATTCAGAGACTGTGCCTTTTAATCGAGCCGTGAGGATTTCCTGATGTTTGTGATGTCACAACTGTACAATAGCTGTGTCCCAATCCAGCGGCTGCATCCTTGGGAGGCTGCGACAAGGCTGTCCCGTTTCCAAAGACTCCTTCAAGTGCAGCCGAGAAGTTTGGCCTCCTTTTACCAGATTTGGAGGATCCAACTTATGGATCGCAGCCCAACTCATCCCAAGATTCATTGTACGCAGGTGACGCTTTGTAACATGGCAACTGTGAGCGAATCAGCAGCAGGAGAAACACAGAAATACACTCTCATCTAAAATATATCGTGTGTCGATGGTGAAGCACATTACATTTACATTTACATTTACATTTAGGTCATTTAGCAGACGCTTTTGTCCAAAGCGACTTACAATAAGTACATTTGTCAAAAGAAGGAAACAAAGAAACCACGACGTATCATTGCCGAGGCAGTAAGAGCTAAAAATAGAACAAGTGTTAGGTCCTCATCTGAGTAAAGTAGTACTTCAAGAGCAACAGTGCTAAGATCAGAGTGCTATAGGTAAGGTTTTTTTTGTTTTGTTTTGTTTTTTTTGTTTGTTTGTTTTTGTTTTTTTTTGTTGTTTTTTTTTTGTTTTTTTTTGGGGGGGGGGGGTGTCGAGGGAGGGTGCTAGTGGGTCATGCTATGTAGAGTCAAGGTGAAGTCTGAACAGGTGAGTCTTGAGCCTTTTTCTGAAGATGGCAAATGACTCTGCTGTCCTGACATTGGTCGGGAGTTCGTTCCACCACTGAGGCGCCAGAACGGAGAAGAGTCTGGACTTTGCTGAGCGTCATTTGTTTGATTTCAGCGATGTGTGCATGTTCCAGTGTTTGAAGGTAGAAGGGTGCCGTTCCATTGATGGCCCTGACATTCCCACCATCATGATATAAAATAAATGTGTGTGTATTATATATATATATATATATATATATATATATATATATATATATATATATATATATATATATAAATATGTATGTATATATAAAATATATATTTATTTATTTTTATAAATATATATATATTAAAATAAATATATATTTATTTTTATATATACATAGCATTTCAGACAGATGGTGAATGTGGGTAGTAAAGTAAAGAGTTTTTTTTTTTTTTAAATATATAAGCATGTTAACATGTTTGAGTAGAAGCTCAAAATATAAGTCTGAAGCTAGAAATTAGCATGATATTCCTCCATGCTCTCTTTAAATGATCTTGGAAGCGAGCCAGGTGAAGCTCAAGGAAACTACAGAAGAGAAGTTGCATCCTTAAAACTCTCACACGGTTTGAAAACTTGCAGCAACCAGCAGAGGGCAGGCTTGTAATGGAAGAGGAGGAAGACCCTCCATGAGTAACTGGATCACTATAACTTGTTGCCTTAATGCTCTCTGTGGTCCATTAGCAAGCTCCAAATCCAATTTAATGTCATAATTAAGCTTGCAGTCATTGTGCTTTCAAAGTCCCATCATTCCTGTATTTATTGACTCTGAGTCATGATGCGTCTGTATTTCAGGCACGTGTGAGAGGACCAGAAACAGAGCATTGATTGTCACAAGACAGATATGGGACATGTGGTGTGGATCAGGATTCATAGAGTGACGTCCAATGTGATCTGTAAATTATTGTCAGGCTGGAGGCACTGAAAAACTTCTAAAGTTTCAGCTTTGAATTGTTTTCAGCCTGTCTTTCTTTCTTTCTTTCTTTCTTTCTGAGTCTGAACACATGTTGACCATCACGCTTTCATTCTAGAGGCGGCTGCATTCTTGACCTTAAAAGTCGTCACAGTTGGTTTTCATAAGCACACTGCCACACAGCTGACAGCAAGATGCGACCTCACTTTCTAGGCTTGTTTGGACATCTATCATTGCGAAGAGCTCGCCCTTTCCTTCTGGTGTCTTCTTTGCAAGAAGCCAATTTGGTATTACTGGAACCCGGCTTTTCTAGAGTGGTATTATTCAATTTCATGCATTATTCTATTGTCGTGGAAACAACCCCGCCCACTTCCAGATTTAACCAAGAGATTATAACCGTCACCTTTAAATTTTGTAACCTACACTAAAGACAGGACAATTATTGTACAGTATCATCATCACTTGCCTGGTACCAGGAGCTCTTTTCATGAAATGTTCAGTGGCACAAAGATGCAAAACATCTTCTATTGTGCAAAGATAGCGTGTGTGTGTGCGCATCTATTCTTTCAGTGTCCTTTCGAGACACAGTGTGCTTACTTGCACATAATGAACAGACATAATGACACATAATGAACAGTCTGACACACTGAAAGAAAAGGCACCAGGCAGAAGATGTTCCTTAGGAACTGGTCAGCATGGAAGTTGCACAATAGACTCTTTATGCCGAGCACAGACTGATTGAGAAATAATTGTCTTCTCCTGCAGTAAATAACAGCAACAGTTTGGTTTAAAGAGATACGTAGGATGTGCCTGCATGTTTTAAGGAGCAGAGAATGAAATTGATGTTTATCAATAAATGCATGATGAATCATGTAGTTTGCTATTATAACTTTTCCATCCAGTCACTACTTTGGCTTTGTGCAGAGGGAAATTATTTCAAATTACATTTAAACATTTAGAGGTTTGTAAAATACCTCAAATTATCTATGATTAGCTTGTCAGACCGGTCTTGACAACAATTACTTTGAAGATCAAAGGAAACAGTTAATTGGAGAGCCATCTGTCTAAAGACTGGTGCACAATTATATGTGCAAATGGCTTGCTTTTAATTAATGCGCAATACAACAGTTCATGACTAAATAGCATTTTGGAAGGTGCTTTAATGTAATTGCTGGACAAAATACGTTTATACATCTATATATGTATGTATATATATAAATATAATTTATGTATGTGGGTATATATATATATATATATATATATATATATATATATATATATATATATAATACATATGTATACACATACGTATATGCATGCAAATATATACATATATGTATGTATGATTTAACTGGGCGAATATTTTTATATATTATATATATTTTATATATATATATATATATATATATATATATATATATATATATATATATATATATATATATATATATATGTATATGTACACACACACATATATATATACACACACACAAATATTAGCCCAGTTAAATCATGAAGCGTCCTGAAGAGGGTAGTGTTTATTTTAAGGTGGCACTGCAGCCAAAAACACGACAAACTCTGAGGCAAAACGCCTCTGGGCAGCCCGGGGTTGCAACAGCGTCTGCAAATGTGGCCTCTGTCTCGAAAGCAACCCAACGAACTACATCAACCCAAACTTAAACGTGCAATTTTAACATTTTTCAAACAATAAGCCCTCTCTCCGCCCGCCCGCCGCCACTCGGTGCAGAGCAGGCAAGTCCGCGGTGCCTCCTTAACTGAGTGCTGGCACTTCAGAGTGGGGAGTGCAAAGGAGAGGGTCAGAAAGATTGGTGGGTGGGGATATAACCCTTTTGGGAGAGAGAGAAAAAAAACTCACAAAAAAATCACGTGTTTGGAGATCAAAGGAGATCTGCTTTGTAGAGTGGGAGGAGGAGGGGGGTGAGAAAGAAAGAGGGAGAGCTAGCGAGAGAGGGAGGGAGGGAGAAAGAGAGCGATCGAGCGTTTGCAGGCAATGTAATTGACAAGCCTCGCAGTGGTGAAATAAACACGCTCCAGACCAGGCTCGGCTTTTATTGCACAATTCCGCCTCTTTTGACGCATCGACCTGATTTCAGTCACCTTCAGCCGATTAATTAATCCGTGTGAAATTATGTCCCGATCGGCGCTGATCCAGCCGGCAAGATGATGATTTCACCGCGGAGAGGCTCAGATCGCGTACCCGACTCGGTGGTCCTGGTGATCTTCGTGGCTGCCGCTTCTCTCGGTTCCGTCTTCGCCAAGGATACCGCCTTTGTGGAAGTGGTTCTGTTCGAGTCCAGTCCCAATGGAGATTATACTACTTACACGACTGGTTTGCAGGGACGCTTCTCCAAAGCAGGAGCCACTATCAGCGCGGAGGGGGAGATCGTTCAAGTACGTGTGAAAGTCTGTTTCTTTACGGGAGGGGAGGAGGAGGAGGAGGAGGAGGAGGGGGGGAGGAATGGCGAGCAGCGGTCCCGGGCAACACTGCCGGGGACGCGGGGAGTAGTACGTACCAGGCTGCCCTTCTTGGGGAAAACTTTTTTTTCCCCATAGTGGCCGTGGTGTGTGTATACGCGTGTATGTGCGCGCGTGCGTGTTTACGCGTGCGTGCGCGTGCGTGTGGGTGGCGGGGGCTGACACGAGTTGTACCCGGCGCGTATGTGTGTCCAGGCGGCGTGAGGATGGTACTGAAGCCTGCGAGCGTATGCGGTCACAAGATGGCTCCTATCTTGTGGAATTCATTCACGGGGAAAACATGCTTCTGCAGGTTATTTTGTTGATGTCTGGAGCTCCATGGGCGCTCGTTACAGTTAACGGCCTTCATTGCCAACAGACACGCTCTTAAAAAAATACAAACAAATAAATAAAAAAGTAACAACCGCTTCCAAGAATATAATAAGTGTGTGTGAAAAGTTTTTTTTTCGGTTTCTTTAAAAAAAAAAGCGTGCAGGCGTTTCACAAACGCTGCAGCCGGGCTACGAGGCTGCTGTCCGGGGCTTTAGTTTGTGACTGTTTAATGGGGAGTTTTGCCCAAACGGTCACTTTTAAACCCCGTAAATGTTAGTTTTAATAGGGGGGACGTGTTTGTTTTTGTTGGCCGGACCGACGTGTAAACCGGCCCCGCACGTCCCGCCGCTCCGAGCCGGTTACTATGTAGCCTTCATCGACGCTGCCTCTCCAGTTGCTGTTTTTGGTTTTGAACTGGCTTGTAACTAATTTTGACGTTGTTTTTTAAAAATAAACGCGTACAAGGCAGCATTAGTATCAATCAAGAAGCCTCCCATGTTTCCATCGTTTTATTTCTTGGCCCCGAACATGACAAGTGCTCTTGGCCGGAGCTGGTTATGTTTGGATCGAGCACCCAGCTTTGATCTAGTGGAAGTCACTAAAATATGAAGCTTTTCTCCGGAGCCAAGTGTTTCAGTTGGAGTTTTGTAATTCTTGCTTAATCTACTTGGCCACTGCTTGTAAGAGTTTGGGGGTCTTGTTCATGTGCAGAAAGATTTCTTTTAAAGTGTCATGTTTGATTTCCCAACCCTGCTGTGTTGTTGGTGATGGAGGGACCAGCAGCAGCTCTGTGTGCATGGTTGGACTCCACTGGAAAGCTGTGTTTGTATGCATCTTTCATCTTCCATGTGTTTGGAAGGATCATCTTCCAACGCTTGTCGAGTTCATGTGATGAGACACTCGGGCCAACAAGGCCAGTGTGTCTGACCGAAAGCCGCTTCGCCATCATTGGAGGGTAAATATTGGATCACCAAGAGATGAGAGCGTGAACAGGCATAGATAATGGCTTTTTGGTTTAATTTGTATTTATAAGCCAGGAGGTGCAATTGTGTGACCTCAGACTGAAGAAACCGTTGAGTGCTTTTGGTTTGTGGTGGGAGGTTACAAGCAGTCTGGGGGAGAGGGAGAGAGAGTGTGTGGGGGGCCTTTTCTAAATGCTGCAAACACACATTAGAGTTTAATCAAGTTCACCACGTTGCGTCATGCCTGTTCCTGCGGCGCGCCACCCTAAGTCATTGTCACATTTGTCCTCCTATTAGTACGAGCTGCTGCTGGCTGCTGAAGTGACGCATCCAGCAGCCTCCTCCATCCCGCGCTGCCAGCCTCCTCCATCCCGCGCTGCCAGCCTCCTCCATCCCGCGCTGCTCGACGCCAGCGTCCCACACTGCACAACAGCATCCTTTCAGACGCGTGCACGGTTTTGTTTCCCTCGAAACGTGGACACTTTGCTTTTTTTTTTTTTTTTTTTTAAAGAAAGGCGATATGTGGGGAATCAAAGGAGGGGGTTACGCAGCACAAAAATGGCCCCTTGTTTATACACAGTGATGGCCGTTTGGCGCCACTCGGTAACCACACAGCAACGTCGGACCTCAGCTTTACATCGACAACCACATCTATTTAGGTTTGCTTTCTTTGCTAACATAGCTTCTGACCACTTAGAGGCAGCTTATATTTTGTCAGGCTATAATGAGGGGCAGTTTGTCCAGCACGGCACGCTGTCTTGAAATTCTTACATGTATTCTACCGGAGATTTATGAAAGTTGAAACTGACAATGGATGACAACCCATACAACTCAAACAGTATAATTTAAAACTGGTATCAAATGTCCCACTTGTGAATGCTATACTTGTGAAATAACATTGCAAGAACGTGTTGGGAAATTGCTGTGGTGTTGTTACGGATATAGTTTTACACTGGAATTGGGTTGAACACAAATATTTGGGTTTCTGTGCCCCCAGTCGTCCGCACTGACCTCTGCAACCATTGCACTTGTCGACTCTTTTTGCTTACGAGGTCTGAGCCTTCTTGTGTTCACTGAATGGGGTGCTTGATTTGGTCTGCTTGAGGTTTATGGGGCCTTCTGGTCCTCTCTTCTGCTGTTTGAACAGAGCCCAGAGGGGTTTGTGTTACCTTGTGTGTACAGTCGTTGCCAGACCTCAGCAGGTATGGGTTCAAATACTGGGAAAACTGGGGGGGGCTGGCTCGCTTGGCAGTGCTCCTGAGCAAAGACCCAACCGGGATCGGCGCTCGGCTCGCGTTTGCTAATTCCCTAAAGCTAACAACCGCTCAGCTCGGCCTGAAGAGTGTGAAAAGTGGCATACGCTGCCAGGGGGCCAAAAATAATAAATTAAGTCAAACATTTTCTCACTCTGCTCAAAAAGGGGAGGGGGGAGCATGACAACGCAGATCTGGCCGTGGTGCCAAACGCCCCAGGCTTCCCAAGCCAGTTTCCTGATTGTTTCAGTTCAACTCCCTAATAGCAAAGTAATCAATGTCTCCTCTAATCACTCTCTCAACACATGAGACCGCGTGCGTAGCAACAGGCATTACCCAAAGGCGACCTTAAGAGCGTATTTACATCACTGGCCTCTAACTCTGGTTCTTGGCAAGCAGAGCGCTGCAGGTTGTCCATCCTGCCGGTTAGTTGATTGCATTCACCTCGTCCCGGATTTAAATACTTCCTTATTAGACTGCTAGAATGAAAATGGCCTGGCAAAATGAAACATTGTGGTGCTCTTGCTATACCTTTATACTAGCAGCAGTTTGGACCGCACCACGAGTCACTCAGGTGTGGACACATAGACTGGCAGGTATTTACTAAGCCAGGTGATGACGAAAACGCTCTGCTTCTAGATGCAAATGAAAGGCCTTAACAACGCAGGACACTGCTGGCCACCATGTTTTTCACATTCCCATCATTGTCGAGAGCGCACTCACACAGCTCCTCTGAATAATACACGTCCGATGCAAAGGAAAACGCCATCTGCTGCTCATCATTCCCTATTGTCTCCCCAACCCCAAA
Source organism: Chelidonichthys spinosus (assembly GCA_029853015.1). Lineage (NCBI taxonomy): Eukaryota > Metazoa > Chordata > Actinopteri > Perciformes > Triglidae > Chelidonichthys > Chelidonichthys spinosus. The sequence continues at coordinate 8,189,666 of CM056831.1, forward strand.
ATCGCCTTTCCTGTAGTGAGATGAGCAGCGACGCACTGTGCAAGCGCACATCTGCGTCTGATTTCCAGCGGGCCCGTGCTGTCAGCATGTGAGTGAGGAGCAGAGGCAGGGACGTGGCAGGGGCACCGAGAGGACCAGATGGAACTCATAGTGTTGGCGGCCAGAACCAGAGGGTATAATGTCGCTTTTGCCTACATCCTCTCAGAAGGGACACAGAGACACGGGACATCCCCCGAATCCAGCATCAGGAAGAAGAGGCTAAAGTTTCCCAACACCCATGAGCCGTTTCACCTTTGAACTTCATCTCTATGCACATGACGTGCCAGTTACTATAGCTGGGAGGCTTCATGATGTGGTTCTTTGAAAGTGACTGTTTTTTTCTTCTGATTGGATGTGCAGGGGAGAGAGTGGCGGTTTTGAGCTAAGACAACGATGAGCTTAAATACTGGAGCTCCTACCTTGGAGCTGGCAAGAGTTGTGTCGTCGCTGCATTTAGACTATAATGAGAGCTTTAGTGGTGTAAGGCATCCAGCGCGCTTTCTCACCACAGGCTGGAAACCCCAAGAGGCCATAATGGGCAGGGCCCAGACGGGAGGTGCCAGGGACGGGGCCACTCCCAGCGCCAAAGCAACAGTAGCAGTACACAAACGCTGGTTTAAAAGGTTAAAAGCGCTGCTCCCTACTTTTTTCCATTTATTGGCTTGGCGGTTGCAGCTGTATTTTAAGTGCTATCGTCTCTTAACCACCACCCTGTTTCACTTTCATGTCCCAGCCAAAGTAATTTGAGGCTGCGTTTCTCCCCTTTTCGGAATAGAACAGACTAAACTGTTTTTCTCTTTCTCTTGCTTAACACCCCCAACCCCTACCCCCACCCCCCACCAGGCTGCTCTTTTTGCACTTTGTCATGAATCCTGTAATTCATGCATAGCGAGGATCACGTCTATCTCTTAACCAGCATGGATTGTCAAAACTTCACTGGTATTTGAGTGTCCTGGTGGTGTAGGGTTTTAGGGCGCCGACTGTGAACCACAACATCCTGGTTCTGCTGTCTCGACTGTTGCTCCGGAGGGCCGCTGCTCTCCACTCTGATCTAAACTCTTCAGCCGCCCCTGGCCCACTTCCACCCCGCCACATTCTTCTGACCGCCGCCTGCCGCCACCTTGTCATTCTGAAATGGCGGCTGAATTCAGAAATCAGTCCGTTTCTCTCCTGATTGACGGTCAGCAGCATAACGAAACTAGCTCGCTAGCATGTATTTTAAAGCTAGCAACCTAGTGTGCTGTGAATCAACAAATCCTAGCTTTCTAGCTAGCTAGACAGCAAAGGCTAGCGACGTAGCATGCAAAGAATCAATAAAGCCTAGCTTGCTAGCTCGCTGGCATGTATGCGAAAGCTAGCAACCTAGAGTGCTATGAATCAACAATTCCAAATTCCTAGTTACCTAGCTGGATAGACTGTAAGCTAACGCTAGCTACCTGAATAAAAAAACAGTCTTACTCCTCTCAATCTGGCGTTTCATCAAATATTACACCAAACACTAGGTTTGGCTCAGCTCCACCTGGAACAAGTGCATGGTACTGGCGACCCCTGTAGCTAGTTAGTTTCCACTGGTCTGAGTGGCCGAGTCGATCTTTGATGTTCCACTCCAGAAGAGATAAGCAGTCGGCACTGGTGCTGGCTGCTGCCTTCTCTCCGCTATCCAAGCCTCTCCCAGGGGAACCCTATTCCCCAAAGTCACTCTGCTCCTGATCTGCTATTGATTATGTGTCCGAGCTCATTTGTATTAAAGCTTTGCGTTTGTCTCCTGCTTTACGCACCAATGATGAGGAAACATTAATTCGGCCTCGCCCAGAGGCTGTGGTTTTTCTATGACGTGTGCTGGGAAATGCATCATAACAGAATGTCACACTTTCGACAGGTGAAAGTCATTTTTCACACGGCCTGACTTCACTCTATTTGAAACGGTCAGACGAGTCAAAGATGAAAGGCCCTGAGTGTTTTTGTTCTCTCTCTCTCTCTCTCTCTCTCTCTCTCTCTCTCGCCCCTGGCATGTCAACGTTTGAAACTGAGCTGAAAGACCCAGTCCATCCCCTCAGCCCATATTTTTATCCACTGACACAGAGGGTCTGCAAAACAAAGGCTAAGGGGTCGAGGGTTATGAAATGACAATGCTCACAGTGGCTCATCCAGGCAGAGGCATGCTTTGTTGTCGGCCAGGAATGTGCTGACTAACCGTGGAAGGCCACAACGCCAGCCTCCCCTTTTGTTGTACTTTTTTGCCAATAGACTAGGAAGGTAGCCGCACTGAGAGTCCATTTCAATCCTAGTGCTACCCACCATCTACCTCTTAATAAACTGATCCTTGTGCCCTCAGTCCTCTTTACTGCACACATTTGTTTTCATGAAAAGAGTCTTATCACAGATCCGTCCCACTCGCTCAAGCTCAAGAAGGCAGGGTTCAAAGTTCTCCCTTTTTTGTGTACATCATTACATAATTATCAGCCTCATATGCCGACAAAAGGTGATGTTGCTTTTAATGGAAGAGGATCCTGCCCTCGTGTCATTTTGATTCATACTAATACGTTTTAACAACTCCTCCGGTTATTGTTCAGGGGAGCCATTACTGGTCTTGTGCACATAATCACGCTCGGCCTAATGCATCATGTTAACGTTGTGAGCGTTCCTCATGACAGGCCCTCTGTCAGAAACCCTGCCATTTTTCATTCCACACTCTTTTTTTTGTTTTCTTTTAATGGATTCCAACACAACTGTGGCAAAGGTCATTTACAGGGGTGCCAGATGGGGACACATCAGTTTCAGGTGGAAGCCCTGACCCCCATCACGTTCATCTCTGCCATAATCCTCTCATCTTGCAGAGGTTTCTAGAGGTTACTGTGTGTGTGTGTGTGTGTGTGTGTGTGTGTGTGTGTGTGTGTGTGTGTGTGTGTGTGTGTGTGTGTGTGTGTGTGTTCCAGTAATGAGAAAGACCCAGGCCTGAACACAATGGGGCCGGAGGTATGATGGATTGGACTTGCTTGGTCAGATGAGAACAAGCTGGGTTTTCTCTGCATTTCTTTTTCCTCCCTGTGTGCTGCCTGTCCACCACCTCCGCAGTGAAGATATATCACTGCATCTTCCCACCTCCTCCTCTTCCCACTGCTAAAGCTGCGCCCTAGATTTCTGAAATGAGGAATTGGCTTTCTTTTTATGGCATCCCTGTGCCTCACTATCTCAAAGTTGGATATTTATTTTTTGAAGGATGGCTCATTTTGTGCGGTTGCACCCAAAGCCGAGATAAGTCGCTGTTCCTGTTTCAACTCTTCTCCAGAAACCCCAAAGGATCAGGTGTGACTTTTCCTTTCACAAATCTACAAATATAGTACTTTCATGAACGCACCATGGCAAAAGAAGCTCTGTAGTACCGCTTTGGGCTTTGATAAAGCCGCCACAATTCCTCCTGTCCTTCCCCTCGACCCCCGTCGGCAGCTCAGGCCATGCTTCGTCCCTCTCCAGCCCCTGGACCCTGATCAGGGAGGGGCCTGCAGGGTTGGGTGAATAGCTGCCAGGAGCTGTGCTGCGGGTGTAAACCACATGAATGTGCCGCCTGAGCAGATAGGATCAGGCGAGGCGGGGAGGCCGCGACGCTCGGTGCAGCTCCACGCGCTAACATCAAAGGCAGTACCGAAGGGTTGGCTGGGGGAGGGGGGGAGGGAGGGAGAGTGAAAGAGTGGGCTGGTCCAAACTCTTCAAAGGCCTCTCTGAGTAATGCCAGCCCTGATGTGCGACGCTGCAGAACTGAATGATGTAATTGCAGGCCTTCCAGCTAAATCCGCTCCCATACAAATAATGGTGAAGGTGTTCCCTTGCACAAGGATGGTGAGAGAAAAACTTTGCACGTTTGCTCTGAAGCCAGAGAGTTTGGGCTGAGACGCCTCTCCTCCGGGCGCTCCGCTAACGCGAGGATCCAGCCGAAAGGGGTTTTGTTTACGTATTTGATGGAGGACTTGGAACGGGAAACAGTTTTTATCTGATTTCAGCAGATAGGTTAATCCACGGGCGTTTCTAAAGTACACAACAGGTGCAACAGAGTGGACGCTGTTCTTTGTAAAGTTTATACAGGGCCTGTGTCTGTGTGTGTGTGTCAGAGAGAGAGAGAGAGTGTGTGTACACGTACGTCCCTCGTAATGCATGTTAAACCAAGCCTGACCACACATTCTTTCAAAATGCACCCATGATCATCATGCTGATAACTCATTGACAGCTCCCATGACAGTTGAGAGGCACACACAAACACACACACACACACACACTGAAGGAAAGTATCTCCCTTGTTGATGGCGTGCAGCAATATTTCACGGTTGTTGCTTTGGTTTGCCAAAGGTTATTTGCATGCCTCCGATTGAAGTCCTCCTCGCCCTTGTTTTGTGATTGCATGTCTCCTCTGATGTTAAAATAGCAGTAAACAGCTGCCCCTTTTTATTTCCATGGGAGTTCAGGTGGAGGTCGAGCCTTTTAACTGGCGCATCCTGGGTCGGACCCGGAAGTCAGGGTTGGAGCACAAAGCCTTTGTTGCTGGTCGTAAAAAGAGGAGACCTCCTTGTTTCTGGCATGCAGAGTGTAGCAATTCATGACTATGACATGAACCATCCAGCTAAACGCTGAACAGGGATGCATGGAGACAAAACACAATTCATAGTGGCACTTCAGTGTGCACTTCTTTTCTTTATCCCTCCTGTTTTTCCGCAAACAGCCACAGTATCTCACACATTTCATTATGATTTGTACAAAATAATTAAGCACTTTCAGCATTCACAAGTAGTCATCAACTCTGGCCAATAACTAATTGATTCATGATTTCATGGTTCCAGTTAATGTCCATTAAGTGTGTTGGCATTTCCTTTTTAATTCATTCATAATTGATGTAGTTAATTGATTGAAATCAGTTTGTAACGCAAGTTTAAGTTGCAGTTCTGATTCTTATTCCAAACCCAATGTGCTACAATAATGCCAGCTGTTAAAACACCCAATTACACGACTCAAACACTCACTGGAACCTGACATAGCTCATCATTGGCGTATGAACCGCAGAGCGCTATGACCAGGGTTAACTGAGGCCAGCAGTTTCATATATTACCGTGTCCACCACAGGGATGGGAGGATATAAGAATTTTGTCACGGATCTGGATAAAAATCACTCACAATAAGTTAATAGTGGTGAACTTTCAAGGTCGGGGTAATCATAACTGACTTGAAAAAGCTGTGTAGTTCGCTGTCATGGTAGAGAAGTAAAATTATTAGATTATTTGTTTTTCACCAACAGTCGATGTTCACAAAAAAAAAGAAGTCCTCTCTCTGCGGTATATTTTAAGCACATTTTGATAATGCCAGGCATAATCACAATTATTTTAGCCAGTATAATCGTGGCATGAAGTTTTCATATCCTGCCATGTCTAATCAGTGAAACAAGCAGGCAGGTCCGCTGCGAGTTGACGTTTCACATTGCTGCTATTTCAGTGTCCGTTCACAGGTGCACCGCGCCTCCAAAGTGCTGCTGTCAAGGGGGAAACTGCAATTGAAATTCATGCTGTGGGTGAAGAAAGGCGGTCCGAACCTTCCAGCTGCAGATATCCAGCTCTGGGATACAAAATGGCACAGAAAACCACTGAAAACCACTGAAGGAAAGCTGTGATTAAGGATGTATTTTCTTAAAGCAGGACTATTCAGAAACTGGATTTTCTTCACAGCTTCAAACGTCAACGTTTGCACCGTGTCGTTCTATAAGAAGATGCGTGTTCTTGGATTTGGTCCATCTGTAGAAAGAACACGCTAAGGCACTTTAATGGATACAATATAGAATTTATAGTGGATGTATAGAAGATGTTGCAGGTGAGAGTAAATGTGCAAATGGAGTTGGATGTGTCTGGAAATCTCGAAACACTGCGGTCAGTTCGGTTAATGGATGTGACCTTATCCTTCATGCAAATTGCATCAATGTTCCTGTAGTCCTGGCTGATACCTCACCCACCAACACCTTCCAACCCCCCTAACCCCCCTCCCCGATACAAAAAGGTCAGGATAATTACTTCTAGCCAGCTGTGCCCATTTCTGTCCCCTTGCTATGCATCTGTTCACCGCTCAGTGCTGCTGCATGCTGCTGTCAGGTGGAGAAAATGTCAAGGTATTTTTTTCCAGCATCCATTTCTTTCCCAAACTTAGATGGAAGTTCACTCGTATGAGGGGGGGAAATGAGAAGGAACCATTTATATCTTTTGTGTGTCGTGAGATGGAGCACATCATTATTATTGTCACTGTGCTTTTTCAATCTCAGCCCTTCTCCTCTATTCATCCATTCTTCCATTCTTCATGTCATGTGTCACAGTGAATGCTGCACTTTTTTTAATTTTAGCGGCTTAAAATAAAAAAAGGCACAAGGAGATCTTGTCTATTCTTTGCTTGGCAGCATATGGGCAGTTTGTCCAAACACACTTGGCTCGCTAATGATAACTTGTCCTCGCACATGTCAAGAAATCTATTTTCTCACAATGCTGTTTTGAGAGAATGGAGCGATCGAGTGGGAGAAGATGGGAAAGACAGAAAAAGACCAGCCAATACAGCCCTTTGCTATTCCGTCTGCATCCCACAGGCATGTGACAAAATCAGATTGTCACCCTGGGGTGAAATGCATCCCGCAGGCATTTCGAAGTAAACACATCCCAGAGATGCGGCTCTGAGATTTGAACAGTGGCCTCTCCAGTTGGTTGGAAGAATAATTTTCTGTCTTATTATGGATGCAGTTGGATCTGAAATGTGTATGTGGTAGATTTATAGATTCAGCTCTGGTTATTGTATTCTTGTTCAAAATTCCCTTTTTTCCCCTAGTATACGTGCCCATACAAGGATTTAACCTTTTTTTCCCCATCCCTCACGATGTACTGATGGCAACTGCTGTTTCTGAGCAGTGAAGCCAAAGCTGAAGTGCCTTAAACTATCAATCTCTCTACTGGCCATCAGGTTGCAATAAGAAGTTTGATTGCATGATTGCTTTTGATTTATTACCTCAGTGAACCTTGTAAAAGCATCCATAGTAACTGTGGCTTAAGGCACGCAGGTGGTGGAGTGGATAGAGCGCATGCCATGTAAGCACTTACGCATACGCAGCCGACCCTGCTAATAAAAGGCGTCTATGCCTGGAAAAAAAAACTGGCTTAGCAGATACTTAAACTTCATCCACATATATTGCAGGAAAGGACTTTACCGGCACCACCAATTAGGGCTAGGAAGATACAGGATTTCATTACGGATCGTTTTAACAAAATGCCTTCTAGTGAAGTGGCATACTGCAGTTCTGCAATTCAGTAGGCACATTGTCTGGCAACAGGGCTTCAAGCCTCACACTTTTCCATTAAGATACAGCGGTCTGATAAACTTGGTGACAGCTTCTGTATATCTGTGATTGAAGTCTAATCTGACAAAGCATGATGATCTTATCAAATCTTGGAAGAGAGGTGTAAAATTAAAATCAAAACAAAAACAAACAAAAAAACAACGATCAGAACCCATGTGAGGAAACTGAAAATGCAGTCCTTCCTAACAGATGAGTCAGTGCATTTGCTCTAATGGTTTCCAGTAAAAATCTGCAATGGATCCGCACAGGAAGCTTTTATGGTGATTTTACAGTAATGGATTCCCACTCCGCTGAAGTTTTCTATAGGACTGCTACCAAATGCTAACAAGAGGTCAGAGCCAATTTTACAGTAACTGAGCTCACCCTGCTCAGACCATTTCTATATTTTTCCTGATTTGATTTTACACCAGACCATCCTTATGCCCGACATCAAGCCATTTCCTATTGGCAACCACATGTAGCATATTTGGGTGAGCTTTTCTGCAACGTTGCCTCAAGCTAAGCTCATTGACAGAGGATTTGGTGAGCTACTGATGCATACATTCGTCATAATTATTGTTTTGCAAAAGCCAGAGTCATAAGCGCCACGGCAACGGGGGAAAGCATCAGAATTCAAATTAGAGTGTGGGATTGAGCTTTAAAGTTGCGGCTGTTTTTCTGTTTTTGGTTATTGCATCCTAGAAAAACGCCATCATTTTGCACTCTGCCCCCTACCTGCTGCTCTTGGTTACTCGTGTATTCAAAGCTGGAGTTGGCATGGTGCACATTTTTTTTCTGCCGAGTTGAGATGGCATGGGAGAAAGGTGATGAAATCCCCTAGGGGCACGCACCGGCTTGAAAACAAAGCCTCTCAGTGCAGCCTAAAGCAATTCCACGTACAATTGCATCATAATGAAGCACAAAACGGTGAATGCAGTTACATTTCTTTATTTCATCATTCCTTCCCTCACGTTCATAAGTTCTTTCTGTCATGTTTTCCGCTCCCTCTCTATCTCTCTCTCTGTATTTTCGCACTCTGTTTAGCAGAGAGAGGGGGGTGGGGGGTGGGGATAAATGTGAGACCACACATGCTGTGTCAATGTTTGCTGGAATAATTAGAGATAATGTGGGCCAATAACGGGAGGAGTGCAGTAACCTGAACTCACTTTGTTCTGCCTCGGCAGAAACACAAAAGCCATTCACAGATGTGCGGATCCGCGGCCTCAGAGCACCTTTTTAGCCGGCGCGGCTCAGGGGATCTGCAGGGAAGACGGATCGGTTTCTATGGAACCTGAACGCACCGCACTCTCCCTCGGCCGTTTTTTGTGTCCGCTCAAAGTGATGCTGATGTCACTCTAAAGGCCTCTTTGAGCGCTGCCTGCACATCCCCGCCATCGCCCCCTACCCTTTGTCACCCTCACCAGTTGACCAACACATGGCCCTGGCTTAGAGGGCCCTCTTTAACTAGAGGATATCCGGCCACTCGGTATGCAAAGAGCCTGTGGATTCCTGACACGAGTGCTAGAGCTGGACTCAGAGGTGACTTTCAGCGTAGCCAGACAACTGTTGGATTAGCAGGACACTTTACGCTGACGCCGAGCCAATAGGAGGGAGCCTGGCCAGGAGCAGGGCGCTCTTGGTCAAATACAGGCTAATAGATTCTTTTGAGCTATATATATTAGTTTACATTTGAAGCATGCCAATGCTGCTAGTATCCAGCGCGACTTACAGTAAGGACAGCGGATTAGAAAGCTATTTCAAGAGAGAGAGAGAGAGAGAGAGCGCATTTCTCCACAGAATAATCTGTAAAAAGGTAAAGGTATGATGAGAAATAAAACCTAAGATAGAAGCAGAAGTAATGTTTGTACTTCAACACAACACTGGAATATTGTTTTAAGTATGGGAGGGACAGAAGTGGGATTATACGCCAAAATATCCCAAGACAATGCACGCCAAGTATCGCCTAAGCAGGGTGTTTCCTTAGCTGAAGCGGGGTGACCCGCTGCTGTGCTCACACCCCTGGGTGTGGACCAACTGGTTTGTCCCCTCCGGTGTCCATCTTGAAAGAGGACACCGCTATGGGATGCATACATCCCCTGGAGGTCGCTGGTGTCATTGTGGCACCTGTCCCATCCACTCTGGGCCCGTGTCAACAGCTCCGATTTATTTACATTCGCTCTTGTTTTCCAGAGAACTGAGCTGGAAACGGCTAATGATTGATTCATCAGTTGATGGGGGTTTGTGACTGCTGGTAGTTTCAAGATCCAAGAGGGTTGCAAACAATGTTGTTGTCACAATGTTGTAACTTTTTTTTCTCCATGCATTTTTTTCCTACTAAACCCGGCAAGAAATACTGCTTTGACACAGTACTATGCATTTATGGTACCTCTCATGGCGTATTTAAGGGTACTTGTCTGCGAACATGATTGCAGTAACTTCTTGTTTGTTTTTCCGACAAATCATATGCATTGTAAATATCTCAAGCAGACGGTCAGGTTCAGAAATATACGGTGTAGCCTCCAACTCTTGACTATTCATGTTTATTGTTTTGTTTGAGAGAACCTCCTCTTCTCTCCATTTTTATTTTATTTTTAGCCTCAAGATGTCTTTCTACCCAGTGTTTAATCACTTTCAGATTCTCTCCCGGTCTCCTCCTTCTCACGCTCTATCTCTGTTCCTTTCCACTGGGCTGATGTTCTGTTCTGTTCTCCTTACGGCAATGTGTTCCTCATCACAGCGTGTGTTTCCTCTTATCTACAGTTCTTTTATCAGTGGCCGCCTCACATGCCCGAGAGAAGGGGATCAGTGGGTGGGTAGGAGGGGTGAAGCGGTGGGGCAGCTGATGCTATCAGCAGGTGGAGATTTCACCACCGAGTTCAGGGGCCCAATGTGGCCAGAGGAAGGCCAGACCGGAAGGGTCTGACATTGGCAATGTGAACACTAAACAACGTGAGCCCCACTGCCGTTTAAACACCTGCCTTTTTAGGGGGTTCTCTTCTTAAGTGACAACACGCAAGTGACGGAAGCAGTTTTCTTGTCAAATACCGCAGGAAGAAATGTTCCACTTGCATTTGGTAGGGCCAGATATTTATGACTGAACTGGTCTACCGGCCACAGGGGCCCAAAGTGTTGAAGGCTCCCCTGGCTCTCACCTTTGAGTATCATTGTGCAAGTAGGAAGAGATTCCAAATGACTACAAAGAACAACGTACAAAGAGAGAAATCATTATCATGTATGTCACTTATTAGCTAACAATGCCTGTGTGTGGCACCGTGGAACGCATGTGAGGTCCTTGCACCTTAAAACGGACAAATCCTTGACGTGGAGGGGACAAAGAGCAGGGGTAGAGGGGGGGAGAACGGGATAAACCAAAGCGCGGGCTCACAAAAGCCTAAAATGATATCGCTGGTTGATATCTGGATGCTTGGGATGCCTTGGATGGCTGCTGTACACTTTTGGCTTTGTCTTTGCAGGGATGAATAGAGGCCTCTGTGGTAGTGATGACAGGCTTCTCCGGGCTGGGCCCTGGCTGGCTGGCAGATAGGTGCTGGAGGTCGGGAGACTCCAGTGCTCTCATACACAGTGGATGCTGGTCGTCCTGGTTCTTCCTACAAAAGACACTCTGTTCTCTGCCTATGTTATTGTGACATGCCAGGTACATTTCTACGCCCTGGTTCAGCTGGCAGCCAGGGGCCTGCACCGCCAACTATGGCTCCTACCTGGATGGATGTTGTGGATGTTTTGTCATGGTTATAGGGTTAGCTGCATATTTGCTGCTGCTGGATTTTCTTCCTTGCATAGCTGCTAACTTACTTAAGCAACTTATCTGTTCATAATAAAATAAAGAGATTATAACAAGCGACAAGAAAAGCTTTGATCCCTGACTGAAGGCCACTGTTAGCTTGTCTTTAGGCGAGATGTAGCGTGTAGATGCTGCCTGCGAGTCTCATGCACACCTAGTGAAGTGCAAAAGGGCGTTCCAGAGCAGCCGGGCCAAGACAAACGTGAGGTAAACACACTGCTCACTGGACTGTGTGATTCATACCCCTAACATGCTAGCAGCATGCCCTGGGGACTCTAATGCCTGAGGCTAGCTGTGGTCTTTTCATGTTTTTCTGAATTATTAACGAAACAAGGCAAAGCTGTAAATGGTTCAAGGAGAGGATGGGGCTTCCACACGCGATGCATGAAGAGCGGAGGCTCTCCGGACGCTTCACATGCCCTCCAAGTTTATCCCAATAGCCCCTCTTGAAGATTCACAGAGCCTCTTTGATCCTTGTGTTGTCCTCCCAGCTGGGGGGCAGGGGATGCGAGCAGCCCTTTTTGGTCTCCCATTTCAAGTCACACATTCTTTCCTTAAGGACCCGGAGGTCCCGACCTTGAGATGCAACGGAATTTCATATGCAAAAAATAGGCCAGACTTGCCGGCTATTTGAATATGCATTCAATCCTCAATCCTTCAATCCATTAGATATTCATCACCAAGGTGTCACGGTGAAGCGTTGATTTTGGCTAAAGTACCGACGGACAGACTTTTCCTCATCCTCCGTCTTCCTCTGTCCTTTTAATATTTTCATCACGCCGATTATGACTTTCAAAAGAGTCTGTATCGCCTGTCAAAGAGACATAGTCTTGCCTAACAAATGCCTCGCTGTTCAATACAAACATGGTGGGGAAGACCCAAAGTAACTGCCCCAGTAGACTGGGTTTTAAAAATAAATCACATAATCACACTGCAGAATAAATAAGGTCAGGTTTTTTTGTTGTTGTTATATAAGGCTCTCAAAGAGAAGGTGAATTCTGCTCCACTGCATAGCTCATATTTATTGTCTTATGATTTGCCAAATTTGCAAATTCCTGCGCACCCAACGTTCAGCTTCCAGAGAAAGCTCTGGTTGACGTTTTTTAATGACATCCTGTCTGAATTACGGTGACTTTGCATAGTTTTTCCAGCTTGTTTTTGCCATGGCTGTCCCTTTTTCAGAAAAGGGCCCACAAACAGCAATCCTCTTAGATGTGGAGCCAAATACCCCAGAGGTTACAGCCAGCTAAGTGGTTCCTTGTTTCTAATAAAAAACAAATCAAATAACAAGAATCCCTAGGGGTTTATGACACCAAAGTCATGAACTCTTGGGCAGATAAATCTTTTCCAAATATACCCATACAAAGACTTGGATGCAAGAGGAACTTGTTGGCTTTGATTGTATAATTTATAAGCCACAGGCCAATGAGGAGGGAGGGGGGGTGTGGGACTGCTCAGCGATGGAACAGCCCTCTCGACTGTGAAATGACCTGATCTTTAGAAGTTGGCCATTACCTTTTCAAAGCGTCCCCGGTTACGCTGATGGCAGGAACTGCTTGTGTGTAAAGCAGGTTTGATGTTTAACCCTTAAGGGGTGGTTATCCCCAGGGTTCTGCTTATGCCTGACCCTAAAACCCAAGAGTCTCCTTCCCCATCTCCCTCCAGCCCTGTCAGCTCCTACCTCTGGCAGCGCGACCAGCAAGAACGGCAGGAACAATACTGCGTTTGTGCTGCACTCTGCACTCCGTCTGCTGCTACACAAATGTTCTGAGGAATTCTGGTGGCCGGCCCTGCCCCTGGGCCCGGACTGATCACATAGTGACTTCATAAACACTCTCTGGAGCGATCAAAAGAACAAATCACCCTTTATAGGCAGCTATATGGTAATGGAATTATGTCCACACCAATTAAGGTTTACTTTGCTCTGTCCTTGCCCTCATGTAGACTATTTATTTTGCTCCTGCGGCCCAAAGGGAAATGTTGTGTTGCCCAGGGCACAAGCATGCATTTTTGGGGAGGTACAGGCTTTGCAAGGGGTGAAGTGACAAATGCATGACAGTGTAGTTTATGCCACTTTCTCTGCCTGTAATTGCCACTGATGTTGTGGTCATATTTAAAGGGTGCTTTGCCCGCCCACAGTCCGAAATAACTTGTTTTCATGGTGGTTGGGGTATGTTATTTTACATTTCTTGAATTCATGTTTTTCTCAGAGCCGACTTGAAATCCTGATAATCCAAACCACTTAAGTGGGAGAATCTTCTTGGAAGAATCGAGTATCCCCTCCCACAGTGGAATGTATGAAATCCACAGACCCTGTCCTCAGGCGGTGGTGTGGCTTTGACGGGGGATGGAGATGAGGGGGATTGAATGGCCAGGTGACATGGATCCACACCCAGACCTTTGGTCCATGTGGCCCTGAGGTGACTAGTAAAAGGATACACACATGCACGACAACTCTGGGACTTATGTTAATTTTTCTTTTAAATAAAGTTCAAAATGTGCAAAACTCCACATGAATGTGTCTTTAAAGAAACAATATTTCCGTGTTTCTATGGATAATTGACATCAAGCTGTTAAAGTCCAAGAAAAATGGCATTTTCCCAGTTTGAATGCTATGTCCCTGTGTTAATTGTTAATTTATCTTGTTTTATGTGCCAAATATTTGTCAAAAATCAGCAGGGTATCGGATTATTTTTACCTCAAATCCCCAGCCTGTTTGTTCTCTTCTGTAAAACAGTTTCAAATGTTTGACTCATCCTGCACTCGATGCACAAAATAACAATCCAATCAGATGACTCCTGGGTCATATACAACCCTTTTATACATCCATAATAAAGCTGTGGATAATAGTACTAGCTAACAGAACAATATGTGCGTACGTTTTGCCTCCGTGTCACTGCAGCGTAGGCAGTACATGTAGATGAGCGGCGCCCGGCTTCCCTCCATGCCGCCAGTGCCCGACCGCCCCTGTGGTTTCCCTCAAATCTCTCCGTCGTGCTCCTAATCTTGCAGACGAAGCAGGATGCCTGCCCACTTCCTAGCAAAAGGTTTTATTAATTTGTCTCTTGACAATACACCGCTCAAATATTCAGTTTCATTGTGAAATGTGTCACAGTAAAGAAGCTAAAGACATGCTGACCTCCATTTCCCTGATTTTAATTGCTTTTATAGTGGAATAAATCTCCAGTAGAAAGTTGTTCTGACCATTTAAAGCCCTTGTGCTGGATTTTAGCCTTTCAACATAAAGAATAAAAAAATCAGGAGTGGATTAATATATTATGGACTATCACTCAAACATTGACATAAGGATGCTAACAGATTTGATCACGTGAGCCTGTTTAACCAACTGGATCTAAACTAGAACCCTAACTTCCGCAGAACACGCACCCAAATCTTTTCCTCTCGCCCCGCCTCACCTGCTAACACCTGCCACTGCAAGTCCTTCCCTCAAATCATGTTTCCAGCACCTCGGCCAGGCCTCAACTTGGCCCGGCACCTTTCTGCCTTTTATCTCCACTGATGGAGCCAGCCATTGAAGCGACCTCCACGCCACCACTGCCCCTCCCCGACCTTTCTCTCCGTCTCTTTACCGCGCGCCCGCACAATAGCCGTGCTCGGCAGAGTTCCAAGAACAGTGTTTGTCCGATCACCACTGCAGCCCCACCCCCCATTTATTGGTGTGTGTGTGTGTGTGTGTGTGTGACTTGTTTCTCAAGCAGCCTGAAGGAGGTGTGGCTGGATCGTTATGTTACTTAAAAAGTACTGATCTGGATATCAGAGAGGAGTTATGTTGAGCCTACAACATTCAAAGTAAAGGTCTGCATAGAAAATTTCAATTGGAGCGTTTCAAATCCTTTAATGGGGAAATCAACTCTCCAGATTGAATTATCAGTACAAAAGCAAATTTGTAAGAAAGGTGCTGCTTCTTCTATTAAAATTGCAAAGGTGCAAGCCCTGTTTTTTTTTTTTTTTTTAAAGAGTAAAAAGAAGTAAGAAGTCAAAAAAAGTAATTCCCAACTCCCAGAGTGCAGTGGGGTTAACATACCAAGCTTCACCAAGCATCTGTTGCACACATCTCTGATGGAGGTTTTCTCTGGTTATCTCAAGTTAAATATTACAGTTTGTGGAGACCTGATTTCATATTCAGCAGTTAAACTCCAGTGTGCCGTTTTGTTCCCAATTTCAAAGATGAGATGTTCCACACATCTCTGTCTGGTTTCCTCTCCATAGCAACAGGGGCTGAGACTCATGGGTAGTGTAGTATTTTGAGCCATATGGCATACCAAAACGGATGCAAGCAAGGTCTTTCCGTTTTCTCCAGTTGATGTAATCAAAAACGGATGTCCGTAATAAACCTCCAGTATCCTTAAGGAAGTGTGTGTGGTGGAACGTTGAGGGTTTTGTTAAAAGAAAACTTCAAATGGGATTTACAGGTGGGGAGAAATACTTCCAGCGCTACACACAGCAACACCTCTCATTTTGCAACCCAGGGAACAGAGGTATTGGATAGGATTTTAAAAGTGCACTGCTTGCTTTCTCTCATTTAGCCCTTCATCCTTCCCTAAACACAAACTTGTACACACACACTTTTACACACACACACCTTCTCGAGTCTTAAGCTTCTATACCCTGAGCCCCAGCTGCTCTGCCAGGCCGTTTCATTCCCTTTTGTCCATGCCACTGACCTCCGAGCGCACCTCTGCTGGGCCTGGCCCGTAGCCGGACGCTTCATGTGGACATTTTTGGAGCAGCAGGTCCCCCTCACCCGGGCAACCGGGCCCTTTGAGCCCTTACCCCTCACTGTTTGCCCAACCACTCTTTCCTTCTCGGCCCACTCTTCTCTTCTCACCGCAGGACTGGAAGAAAGCTTGAGAGACGGCGCGTTGTTTTGTGCTCGCTGCTTTGGTTGTGCTGCTGGTGGCCGGCTTCCTACGGTGCACCAAAGCTTCCATTCACATTCTGTCCCGGTCTTTCTTTGACCTCCTCCGGGGAACGAACCCCTGTTTGATCACATTAGGGTAGAAAGAGAGAGATCAGTGGTGTTTTTGACATTCCCACTAGCTTTTGACAGTCTATGTGCTGCTGATCAGTTTGCCCGGCACCAGCAAGTGGTCTCTTTTTGAATTTCTCCTTTTTTCCTTTCTCTTTTATGTTTTTAAGGCGAGCATTGTGAAGCCTTTTGATTAGAATGTGTGGGTAGAGCTTAGCAGGACTGCTGCATCATTTCTTATTTCACACTCTTCTCTTGATTTTGCTCTGCTTTCTGTTTGAAGGAGGAAAAAAAGCTGGTGTTGACCACTTTTTTCAAAATATAAAGTTTATATATATATATATATATATATAAACGTGCCATGCAGTGAAAGACAGCCACAGCGAGCGGCTGTCTCTTCATGGTGATCAAACCTGAGGCTGATGTTTTAGCCACTCCAAAAGCAGAACTTCAAGCACTGCGTCGGTAGTGAAAAGTTTTTTTCACAGCGTGGGAGTTGAGCAATTACAATGACTCACTTTGATATTGTAGTTTTTGTTTTTTATCATTACTAAGAATCATTCTTGTCCTTTTATTGATATGCAAGGTATTGGCATATTTGAGAAAGCTGACATGTTTTGGGTGCATGACCACTTAACATTCATTGGAGACCGCGCTCGCAAATAAGCAGAATTTGCAAAAGGCTGTGGAATCTTGTTTTATTTATGCCAAATATGCCTGGCCACCATTTACCAACCACAACCATTGTGAATGTCAATTTAGGTCATTTTCTACCCTCACAAAAGCCCTGGACTTGGAGCCCATGAAGCAGAAAAAAGCTGATGTAATAGGTTTAAGAAAATCTCCTAGGGGAGTCAAACTTTACCCACACTCCCCCCCACAACCACCCCTATCCCCTCCTTGTCTGACCAAAATCCCACCCTTCAAAGTCCCCTAAAGCAGTCACCACCTTTGGTCACCACCAAAATATGGCTACTTTGATCCCCAAGCACAGCAGGTTTGAAACTTTTCAGGAAAGTTTAGGATTAACGATAACAGTTTATGTTGGTAACCGGGGGGTTAAAAAGAAAACGGACAGAAAAGGTTTATGATTCACTGATTTAGTGTTTGGGGTGGGGGGAGGGGAGCAGGGGATCAAGGCAAAGGGACGAGGGAGAAAAAGAAAGAAATGAGGAGGGAGGGAGGGAGGGTAAAGAAAAGAAATCCCAGCCTTGGCACACACACACAGACTCTCTGTGCAGCGTAAAAGCACAAAAGAAACCTGTAACGCCTCCAGATTCCTTCTAGTCAAGTATCAAAGACATGCTTTGCTCTAGAACAAGAGGCTAGTGGGTAAGATAGGACTGAGTGAGCCAGTGAACCCGGCACTGGCTCGGTTGGGTGCTGTGAGTTAATCTCTCTGATAGGATCCCCCCCCACCACCACCTTCTTCTTCTTCACCGCCTCCTCCCTCTCTTTGGGGATATCAGTATTACTGTGTAGCTCTGAATAGAGGGACTTGTCTAACCTGATCGCTGGCCAGAATAAGCACAGGGAGAAAAACACATGCAGAGATGGTTGCTGCTTTCAAGTTGCGGATGGGATAAACCAGCCCACTGGTCCATCTTGATGCCTTTAGCATCACTCCTTGCGCAGACCTCCCAGAATAAAGAAACTTTTCAATAAACGTGCTTTTGAGTAGGAAGAAACACATGCAGTTGCTAAAGTCTTGATATGTTTGCTCGATGCTTATTTGATGATTATTGTCTCCATATTGTTTATTGATTTGTCTAGTTAAACATTTTTTTTTTTGTTCTTAACAACAAAGAACAAAAACCGTTGGCTTGATAAAGGACTTTTATTATTTTTCAGAATAGCTGTCAATTTACTTTCCTATTGATCTATTAATCGACTTACAATTTCTATCTTCCTTTCATACTAAGAGCGTGACAGATAATTTATTTCTAAAGGTTGATATTGATATTTAACAGTAAAAACAAAATCTGATAACATAAGTTTCACTGAACACATAATGAACATAACATTTTTTATAAGCTTTCCTTAATTAATTAATTACCTCAATCGAGTTGAATAATGATGAAGAATCTTACGCAAAATATGTACGGAGCCTGAGATTTAAAAGCTAAAAATGCTCTTTGCCTTTCTGTAATGCAATTTCTTGTTACTTATGAGCTGATAAATATACCATTTAGTCTGTCATACAAAGATCCATGCCCACATGCTAATTGGACTGTAATAGCTTCTGCAAGAATAGTGTCAATGAGCAAAACATGCACACGTCTTTTTAAAGCTGCAACAGAGATAAAAGCCATTCGAAGCATTCGAATAGCTTCTCGCTATCCCAGATGTTCCCTTTAGGAATATAAGTAGGAGGGCGAGCGATGACTCCCCCTTCTCACCGCCTCCAATCCACCCGAATCCACCTTTCTCCATTGTAATATTCCTGGAAATGACTTTGTTTATTCACGTTCTCATTTCCCATGGCATATCATTAGCTCCTCGGAGAATCAATCTCTCAATCCCCCCCCTAACTGCTTTTTCTCCCATGTTTTTTTTAAAGGTTGGTACATTTGAAATGAAATCATGAGGTTAATTGCTGGTGCTAAACGCATTCCACATGTGGTTTAATGGTGCCCCCCACTCGTCATCTCTTCCCCCGCGGTGCAGTGTGACCTTAACCATCCGACCTGGAAGTGATGTAGGTGAGCACTTCCTCTGGTGTATTTGGAGCCCCAGTAAGTGTTTCCTAAAGAAAACAAGTCAGAGGCAGCCGAAATCTGAAACCAGCGCTAATGCTGGCTCCCTCTCCACCTCTACTCCCTCCCTCCCTCCCTCCCTAAACCCCTTGGCCAGGGGGGGAGAGTGGAGGTAAGGGGAGAAGGGGGTGGCTCTTCCTTTTAGGAAACCAACCATTCATTTAAACGTACTAGCATGTGCTCATACTGTAAGACCTGTTGACATTCCTCTCAACTAACCCACAATCCGCAGCAAACGGCGTGCGCCTTAAACCGTTGGTCTGGTCTGGTCTGGTCCAGTCCAGCACGCACAGCCTAAAACAGCTTGTTTGTGCAGTTGTGCTGCACAATATGAACCTGACCTTTGCAGAAAGCCCCGTGTGTCTCTCCTCTGAGGAGTGGCAGGATTACAACACTCATCTCCTGCTGTAACCATCATGCACACACACACACACACACACACACACACTCACATGCATATCTGCGTGGGAGTCCACAGCAGGAGCGTCCACGGTCACTCTTGATTTCATATTGCGGCTCTCTCCGCTTTGATATGTCAGGGCCACCGTGCGTATTTGGCAAGTGACTTTGGTCATCTGAAGTGTTTGCCATTCCCATCATCTAATATCTCAAAGCATTGGGGTTTAGGTGGCGCTTTTAGCTTTTGATCACAGGCCAGCTGCTCGCCTTCGGACACGTTTGATCTCCACGGGCCACCCTCTGCTGCCGCCGCTCGCACATACTGTAAATCTAAATAGTAATATTTCTCATGGAGGCCCTATTTGTTGCTTCCAGGTGAAGTGATCTGAAGAAAGAGCTGGCCGACTATTCCGTAATGTCTCCCATTGACTTTTAGCAAAATCATATTGCGATCACATGAGATTAGACTCTCTGAAAACACTTTGGCGACTACCGTCTCCGAAAATTTCAAGTCTTCGGGAATTCGTACCACGAGATCTCGCGAGATTAAAGTTGACGATATTTCTCGTTGCGTTAAAAATCTGTCTCGCGAGATTTGTGAGCTATATATAGCTGAGGTTTAACAGACAGCTGTTACTGACTGGGAGCTTAAAAACCAAACCACGGCATCGCTTATTGTTACCGACAATGCACGTAATATGGACGTGGCCGTGCGCGACGCAGGATTGAAGTCGCACATCTGTTTTGCGCACACTATAAATCTTGCAACCCAAGCTAGCCTCGGTGTTCCCCGCGTCGCTCGTTTACTTGGGCAGGTGAGACGTGTGACTGCTTTTTTTTCATCGTAGTTCAGCAGCTACCGCGGTGAAAATGTCCAAGCAGAAACGGCTACAATTGCCATCACACAAGTTAATGAAGGGCATGTTGGATATGCTGGCTCGTTACCTTGAGCAGCAAGCTGCCATAGCAGCATCACCAGCCCAGAGATAAGACAAAACTCCCGAAGCATTGATACACTTGACAGCTTCGATGTCAGAGATGCTGAAGATGCTGTAGTTGCAGCATGTTGTTCATGACATACTTGGTCAGGCTCCGTTTGCACTATTTGCACTCTGTATTGACAAAGTAGATCTTTGATTTGGTTTTGCACATATTTACACTTGGAAAAAAGAAAAAAAATATTTTATTTTATTTATTTTATTTTAACTTTAATAAATTTTAGTTTTAGTTGAAATTTGTGAAAGAAGTTTATTAAAAGATCATGCTTACATCATGCATGTAAAGAGTTATAATAAAATATTTAAAAATGCATGTGCAACTCTGTTAAATTAAAGTCTGTTGGTCCAGTCATATATTTTGTCATTGTAGTTTTCATAAAATCTCGTCTCGTCTCATTCTCGTGAACCCAATATCGTGTCTCGTCTCGTCTTGTGAGCGGAGTGTATCGTCACACCCCTAACGGCGAGTGATCAATATATACACATGCTCATAATAAGGGTGAAGTATTGCTATAAAATTAATGTTCATATTGGTATTGTGGCTCAGCCATAGCTGATTTCCTATTTTATTTTTGTTTTATTATGTCTTTTGGTCAGCTCATTGGAACAGACGAGACATTGTGGATGATTCATCCAGAGAATGATCTGTTGATGGACTGATAATGGAAATAATTGTCAGTTGCAGCCCCAACATTCTACGAGTACAAATCCTGTTTGAGCTGTCATGGTTCATCGTTGGTAGAGAAGTCGTACTTTGAGGAATATGTCCTCCTCTTCTTCCGATCGAAGGTTGCCGCCATGTTGTCCACTCCAGAGGGCAGGGTGGGCGTGATATGGGGGGGGGGGGGGTGATATGGGCCTATGCTCTAATCCCATTCCACTGGGCCGAGCAGCAGCTTGCGTCGCATTCCACAACTGCGGGGCTTTTTGGGTGGGGAGGGAGGGCGAGCAGCATTCCTCCATGGCCGGGGCCATCAAAGACGCCGTGCAACTTCAAAGGCCACTCAGAGCCTAGGTGTTGATGACTGCAATCCTCCCCTCGGTCCACTTTTAGCAACCCCAACCCCTCGGACCTCTCTCACACACACACACACACACACACACACAGAGCGGGCTGACTGCACCAGGTATGTGCCCCCCCGGCTCAGCAGCCGTTGTGCAGCAGCATTAATCATAGCTCATTAAGTAGTGACTTTTGTTTTATGGTGAGGGTTTGAAGAGGAGTGGGGCAGGGGGATGCCACCGATATTTAGGGCGGTGCTGAACACTGAGCGCCCTGTTGAGCGATGGCAGACAGTTGTTGCTCCAAACAATTTCACTTGATTTCTTGAGCCACGGTATGAAGATTTCTTACTTTTCTCATCTTATCATCATTTTGTTTACTGCAGGTAATATATAACATTCTGTATCGTTAAAATGTTGGACTGGCAACTTCAAGTTCTTTCTCATTTTATACCTGAATTAATTTGAGTTGTCATCACTTTTTCTTTGTTAGACACAAACATGCACTTAAAGTACGCACTCTGGCTCATAACAACACACACAGAGGGAGAGCGATTTTACTCGACTATATCTTGACTATATCTTTGTTTCTTTACTATGTCTAATGTCTCCTTTCAATGTCCCTTTACTTGTTACATCGTTAGCCATGCTAATGACGTCTCTGCCACACTTTGATGCTGACAAATAATTTATGCGTGTGTTCACCTAGTTTTGTAATTGTCCTCATGAGGACAGCAGCCTCTCGCACACCGAGACAATACGCTTGCATTGCTGTTGTTACTTTATCTTTTCACGTAGATGCTGTGATCTTTTCGGGGAAGGAGGGCGACAGTTGTTTCCACTCCCCTCCTTCTCTTTCCAAAATGGTGGCATCCAGCCCAATGATGACCCCTGAACTTTTTCGGCCTGTCCTTTGTTCATGTCACTCTGGGTTTTAAAGACTGAAGAGCTGAAAGTGACACCAGAGAGACTTTTGAGTGTGCGGACACACACACACACACACACACACACACACCATTGACGGTTTCGGGATGCACTCAAAGAGAGTTAATAGAGTCACAAGCTCGGCGTCCTGCTCAGTGTTAAAGCTGTCAACCCCGGAGCCTTGTGCTACATATCAGGACATTTACATGATATTAGGTGTCCTCTGCCAGCGTCCCCTGCTCACACTGAAACCATGACACTTGTTTGCTTTGCCCGTTGCTATGAAGATGGCGTGGAGGTGATTTTCGGGGAAGGTTAAGGAGGGGACAGCGTGTAGTGTGGGGTGGCATAGAGACAGATGATGACTACACTGAGGCTCGCATCACAAAGCTTCCTTAAGGCATGTCCTTGACTTGTGAAATACTCTCCTGCGAATATAATATGTTGAGGGCTTTTATTGTGGAAGGCAAGAAAGGGCTGCCTTTTTATTAAGGTTTGTTGTCTTGATTCCGACTATGGATCCTGAACCCAATCCACTCAAAGTGGTAGGTTGACACCCACATTCGCAATGTGAAACTCAGAAGAGTCAACATTTTTTCCCCGCCAAGTAGCTTTTATTATTTTTGGTGAGAACAACAAAACACAATATATTGATGTGCGAATTGATCGAAAAAAAAAACCCTTAAGATCCTTCTGTCTCCAATGCCTTGACACACTTAACTAGTTCAGAAGTGGAGGTGAAGTGACGTTACTCGCATCACAAAAATGCAACTGATGTCCGAGTATTGACAAGCATCCATTCCTCAGTCTCCAACATTGTGAATTTTCGGTTCGGACGGCCAAAGTAAAGGATGGACGCCGGGCTTACTTGGCTAATTGTTCCTTTTAGTCCCGGTGGAGAAGACAAAAGGGAGGAAGTCTTCATTATTTGAGAGGCGAAGCAGAGGGATCCCTTTACAGCGATGATGTTACAGGAGGCGGAGTGTCGGCCCCACCTGGAGGGCCCTCCCAGCTGCTCCACTGTAACTGGATCCCACTCCCTCTCTCCTCAAGGCTACCAGCCCCCTTTGAAGTTATTTCTAGTGCTGGGAAAGAGGGGCAGCGAGCGACCAGGAGGGGCAGAGAGTGAGAGCGAGAGGGGAGGTGTGTGCATCTGTAGTGTGTGTCGGTACACACGTTGAAGTTTGTGAGTCTATTTGTGCGCGTTGTACATAGAAGGCTGCAATCCAAAACTCCTGCACCTTTCCTGTGCTTGTTTCTGACATTGAACCTCTTTGCAAGGCTAAGAAAACTCCTAGAACATGCATAGTTGTTCTCGACATATTCTGATATGAAGTAAATAAAGCAATCTCTCAATAAGACCCGAAGGTATGTTATTTATATATTGATTGACTATTTGTCAGTTCCAAGAATCAAAAGAAACACTTCAAGAGCAGAAAATCCGTGGAGCGATTTCACTACATTTTTTTTTTCATATTTCTTTCCTTGAAAAGAAGTACAATTCTGCAAACCAGGTGGATTAACAGACATACAGTGTCTTGTTTTTGCATGATAATTGCATTTTGATATTTGTGTAATCATGTTTCCTGATGCCGTTGTAAAGTGGGATTGTTGTTAAGAAACGTACAAATGAAAATCCTGACCAGACTGGTCAGGTATCTGGCGGTAATTCTAACCTGTCTGCAGCCAAGGACGCTCGCTGTAAATCCTCCTGTATGTTAAACACGCACATCCCAATCTGCATCAGAGGCTTAACCTCACAGCACCTGAACTAAAACCACAAGACGGAGTGAGGCTCGCCGTCCTCACCTGCTTCCTTCAGAGTTTTTTTGGGAGTCATCTGTTGGATTTAAGGCTCTGTTTCAGACTCTTGACTTCCTGCCTTCTGACATCAGTCTGAGCTCTTCAGGGTTCAGACTGTTTTGTCTGTGGCCCGGTGGGGAAGGCGTGATAATGAAATGGAGATGTGCAGGGATGAAAGCTGGAAGAGGCATTCCTAGTGAACAGATGGCAACAACACTTTGGGAAAATTTGACCTTTGACTTATGCCTGTCAATCATTTCTTTCTGCGTACTTCTTGAAAGGAAACATACAGCAATACACAAACAACCTCCATGATGTGTGCTTTTCGTTCTAAGTCTAATCAGGTTCCGTGTGCAGGCATGCTGTTATTGAGAGCAAATTACCGGGTTTGAAGATGAGATATCACGGGGTCTGTGCGAAAGTTGTTTTCTCACATACTTTAAATTAGGATGCCACTTTCTCTCACAGGAACTGTGACTCATGTATGCAGCAGCCATCACTGCATCTGTTTCACCCTCCATATTTTCACGGGAGATCTGTCGATTTGTTTCCTTTTTTAATACCGAGGGTACATGAGAGGGTTGCGGGTTAAACGCCACCAGGCTCGTAAGTGGTTAAAGTTTCCTCCCATGTTTGGGACTGGAAGGACCTAAACCTGTTTTTAAGTTTGGGATGTCACAATACCACAAATTCAGTACTGCCACAATAAATTACACTTCTCATAATTCCCTTTCTATTATCCATTAATATTGCTGTGAATCCCCTTCAAACAACTGTATTTATTCATGTTTTTTGCCAAAACTCCATCCTACACGATTTCATTTGAACACATCAGGATAATGTTAGAAGTTTATGCCCAATAATATTTTTTCTAAATGGAGCCTGAAGGCATCACAATATAAAATGGCACCTCCTGTTAACGTTAGCTGTTGTTTCAAATTCAGGATTTAACAGACTAGGTGATTAATTAGTTATAAATTAAAATAGTCGTTAGTTGCAGGTGTAAGAATTGACTAATCTAGTTGACACTATCTACAGGTTCAGTCATTATTCAGGCGACAAGACGGCTGCAAATTGTTTCTTCGCCTATATGAATATGTCATATCATTCCTTTGACAGCTACAGACATGTTATTAGCTATATTATCTCTGGGAGGGAACTTGTGTTGACTGAAAGCATACAGATGAAGTTGCAACACTCGTAAAAGGCTGTTAGGTGTACACGTCACTGCTGTCATTCCACACTGACATACTGATGAAAACTGTGTCATGGACTGCTTGTTGGAGGGTTTTTTTTTTTCGTCATACATACATTGCCAGATGGTGTGAATGTCTGCTGTGAGGCTCTGGGTTGTTTAAGTCCGTGGGTGTCGTCTCGTCTGTGTGCTTGTTAATGTCTCGTCCTGAGCATCCTGTTGCATACCTCTCCTGCGTCCTGCCCCGTCCTCTCTCTTCACAGACAGCTGTGAGCATAGTGATTTTGTTATGAGGCGCTGTGGCCTGTGATCACACATACCTACCCTGCCATTGCCATCCCTATCCCCACGGCCCTCAACACAACTGCCTGCCACCTCTGTTGGCAAGACTGGTGTGCTTTTCCAGGAAGTTGACAATACTCCAATCCCCCCCCCCCACACACTCGTAGAGAGGGAGCCCAGTGCTGGGGAGGGGAAAGTGTTGGTGGAGGCGGCGGCGGGGAGGAGCAAATGAGGAGGTCGAAGGGGTCGGCTGAATTAAAGGCCCGGGGAGGTGGGCGGGATGCTTCTTCACTGGGGTGAATGAGTTCACGGCTAGCGGCACGGTCCGCGGGGAGAGATGCCACTGAGTTACCTCTCGGTCACCCACGATGTGTTTAAGGCCACGCACTAAACTCCGCCTGCGCTCAAACGGTGAGATACGTAAACACACGCAGGGCGCCGGGGAAGCAGGTGGGTGCGAGGACTGGCGCCGTGCCCAGGTTTTTTCTTCTTCTGGATGTTGTGTGCATGTGAAATGGGTGCCAGCTCTTCTTCCAAAATGCATAAAAGAAACCTATGAACAACAGATCTGTCCAGTTAATCAGTTCACAAAGAACATCTTGTAGAAATGGTCTCTGGCTGGCACACGCCTCAGACACTGAGGCAGCTTTGATTACTCATCTCCTGCGTGACCCAAATACTGGCGGAAGATGTCCTGGAACTCAGTTCTGGGTTAAATATTGGTGCTTGAGATTTGTAACATTTTTGTTGTTGTTGTTGTTCAAGGATGGTCTATATCAGCATCCCGTATAGATTGGTTTAGCTTGGGGATCATTCTGCTCTCCAATCCCCCCGCTTTCCTTTTGATGTTTAGAGCTCCTGGTGCGTTGTAGCAAAGAAGACTTGTTGTAATGCATAGCACATTATCCAGCATGTTTCAGCAAGATTTTATACCCTATGAGCATGATTTTTCCTCAAGTTCACAAGGCTTTTCCTGCCCTGTGGTGTTAAAGCAAGGGAGGTGCATAATCTTTGAAATTTCTGCTGTGTCACAAAGAAAGCTTTGAAAGAAAATCTTCAGCCTTGGGGATGTTTCATGTGCAAATACAGATGTTTGGAGACGATGTAAAAGATTTCAAATGTGCGCCGAATAATTTGTTTTAAAAGTTAAGTAAAACAGGGAAGAAAACTTGCTGATAATTCTTTTTTTAATGTCGACCATTACCTCTTTGCACGTTGAAGTGGAAGTGTGGATAGAATGTGTAAAGTGCGGTCACACACATGAACACAACTGTGTAGACTAAAAAGACAAGCTCTTTCATGCAGGGGGGCTATATAGCATGGGTGAGGGCAGTGGAGGGTGACTGTTTTGGTGGTGTGGGAGGAATGAGGGGGGTGATGGGGGGTCTGTAACCAGGGCCACCAATAATTTAGAGGGAGAGAGAGGAAAAGGGGGTGCGGCAAGGGGAGGTTGGGCTGAAGAAGTGGCTGTTGTATGATCAAAGGCTCAGCGAATTGTGTCACAGACGGACGGAGAAGAATGGCGTTAGATGGTGTGACTTGCATTTTGATTTCCTTTGAGAGCTGGGGAGGGGGGGGTCGGGGGTGGTGGGAGTTTTTATAAAAGTAGGGCCCTGTTTTGATCCCATTACCAACTGCTATGAGGCCACTTGTTCGTTGAGGAGACGGCCATAAAGGAGGGAGTGACGGAGATAGAATAAAGATTTGTGTTTTTTCCTCCGAGCTAAAACAAATCAGATTTTTTCTTTTTTCTGCCAAGTCAAGTTTTTTTTTTTTTTTTAACATTACAGTCACCTTTTGTATTTATATGAAAGTGTATAAAACGATGTTCACCATGTAAATGTCAACAGTAGAAGAAGAATAAAACCAATGTAACAGTCACTAAATAACAAAAAAAAACCTCAACAGAGTCAGAGAATCAGTCCTCATATGATAACAAATATAAGAAGATATCACATTAAAAAGCATCCCATGTGAGCATGAACCTTCACCACAGGTGGTTTTGCAGAAAGGGGTGGGGGTTGGCAGGGGGTGGGGCCAGCTTGAGTGACAGGTGGAGTTCAAATCCCCGCCAGGATTTCATTGAGAGTTTGGCCCCTGTAATGGGATATTCATGTGAAAGGCTGCCTCCCTCAGGGGCAGGACAGGCAGGGCAAAACAAGAGCCGCCCCCTTGTGGCACTTCAGGGGCGCCGGATACCCAGAACCCAGAAACCTAGGTACGGAGGAGCCCAGCAAAGTGGAGCAAACGGGTGTTTCCAGTGGACTGAGCTTGTGTGATTTGGGGCCTAGCAGGGAAAGCTAGCAATTGGAACACAAGAGGGGACAGTCTCTGTCATTTTGTGTGTGTGTGTGTGTGTGTGTGTGTGTGTGTGTGTGTGTGTGTGTGTAGGCACGTTTACATAGCCTATGTGCTTGTTACTCTTTGTGTGCATGGCCAGTAGCTGTGACCCACTTCACCAGATCACCGTCTCTCATCCAAACCGAGCTCCTCTTTCCTTTCGCTCCCCATCCCCACATCCGTCAAACGCCTACGTCAACATCTGACAAAAAAGAAAAATCCCTGTGGTGGAGATAATGGCGCAATGGCCAGCCTCTAAAATAACAACATGGACCACAACAACACTGCCCCATTTGGAGTGCAAGAGCCCCCTGCACAATGGCCCAGTGTTCAGGACCCAAGGGCGCAGGCGGGGCTCCCCGCTGCCATCCCGGCTGTTCGACAAGCAGCAGAGAGAGAGAGGTCATAATCGCGCAGCAAGCGACGCTCCACTTCCTGGTCCCGGTCCTGACTGAGACACCGACAGATTGATCCTCTCTTAAGATCCCCTCCTACCCCGACTCCCTCTGCTTCCTCCCCAACTGCATGCTCATAGGGTATCTCACATGAAATTCAAAATGTTACCTCAGTTGACTGGGATGTGTGTTATGAGTGTTTTTTTGCGGTTATTGGGAGGTGCAGGTCGGGATATGCAGGTTGAGTGGAAACCTGATTTGGTTATGCTCTTTTATCTTTGTCTTTCTCTCCAATTTGGCAAACTCCAAACACTGAGAGCGCTCTGAAATTATCATACCAAATGTGCATGTAATGAATACCTGTACTGCCTCGCTGCGCCTGCCTGCCCGAGGCTAACACGGCCCTCTGCTCACCTATGTTAACAAGAGAAAGAAGCAACAAAATGTGCAGTGAATCTGTGAAATGCAGGCGGACAAGGTTACTGCATCCTGTGGACTTGTGAGTGGGTGTTGTGAGTCAGAGTGGCCTTGCTTTATAATGACCTCCCCTTTTTTGTCTTTGATGTGAGTGGCCAATTCGAAGGGCAAGGGTTGTGATTCAAAAGCGGACCATAATCTTTCACATGTGCCATGTGTCAAAAATGTGTCTGCAAGAGCATTGCAATGTGCCTTGGTCCTAAATGTTCTTACACACCTTGAAAGCTTGTGATTTATTCAATTCTGCGTCTGCTGTCATCAGATTCCATCCTCAGAGACAGAAAGAAAAGATACAGCTACACTATGGAGCTCCATACCGGCACACGTTGTCCACATTCCTTCCCAATGACTCTTCCAAAGTCCACCTGATTTGCATTTGACCCCCTTACACTTTGCTTAGTTCTCCCCAAAAACCCTTCAGGTCAGGAGCTTGACCCCTCTGCCTTGTGGCGCTGAAGGCGCCTTCTGAATTTCTCTTCAATTGGCCTGCTGCACGACCAACCTGCTCCCAACGTGATGAAGTGGGGTTCAAAGGTCGGGGGTCACCAGAGGGAGAAGGGTATCTCGGGTCATCAGCAGGGGCCCCGGGGCCAAAGTGGCCAAGGGCTCGGCGCCACATTGCTGGCTGATTGGGGAGCGGTGGTCATTGGGTTAATAGGATAAGTGGCCTGCAGGTCAGTTTGGCCCAGTTCTAATGCTAATATGGGAGCTTGTCTTTGCACTGCTGCCAGGGTGGGGAATGGATCCAGGACTTTGGAACTCCACTGGTTACAGTTTAAATCCAGCCTGGTTGGATCAGACCAGTAGTGCATCCCTAGTAGATGGCCGACAGCTGCCTACGTTTGTGTGTCTCACCTCTTCTTATTGCACTGTTTAAGTGATGGATTGCTGTGAATGTCAGTGTTATCTGTCAACTTCCGTCATGATACAGACGCCTCTTGGGAGTGCATGCTAGCACATACACAAGATTAATGATTAGATCAAGCACTAAATAAAGCACTGTTGTTGTCAAAATGTGGAATACAGATTTGTCTCTTTTTAAATTCTCATTCTGTGTCAACCAGTCTGACACTTTGCTCCTCTCAAGCTTCTCCACTGTCTTCCCGGCTGTGCTGTTTGATAAATGCATCCGTTCATTTTTAATTAAGGAGTTTACCGACTTTCTGTTTTTAGGGCACAGTGTTTGTGATGGCAGCCATTAGCTTTAATCTGCTCTAAAGAGATTTTTTTGGCACAAAGAACTGGGCCAATTTAGTGGCCTTAAGTGTAATGAGAGGACAACTCAAGACGGTCCAATGGACACTAATCAGATGTGTGCCTGCATTGGTGGGAAACGTCAGCAATTTAAATGCGAGCAGATAAAATGAATCCAGTCACTGTGCATGTATGCCCAAATGCAGCAGAAATGGCAGCACCATTAATATGGCAGCAGTAAGAGTCGAAGAAGGACTTAGCCTACCTTTCCTTAAGCAGAAATAACTATCTGCCACGTCAGCAAATCCACAAATGCACATAAATCCCGGTTTTGCTTATTGGCTGCTATTCTTTGAGAGGTCTGGCGGAATGCTGTACTGCATGTTTAGATCCTGCATGATTTTGCCGCACACAGCGAAAACTTCAGAGATGCCTAATGCTCTTAAGCTCTTATGTTTCATTATGGAAAATAGGTGACAAGTGGATTATAAATTGTTGCATTCCCTCAAACGAGGGGGAGAAAATCTTTAAGCCGCTGATGCCAGGACCCTCTAACTTGGTGCATCGTGTGTGGCAGCTTTTCATGTTCTCAACTCTGCACATGCTAGTTTTTTTTGTGTATTAGGAATCCCACACAACAAGCCGTGTTTACAAAGCATGTCACATTTTCATTATGAAGCTCACGTATAACTACATAGTATCTTGATTACTGAAAATATAAGGTGAACAAAATGTGACGCCCTGTTGCCAATGTGGCAGCAACTTTACAAAGTAAGTGCTTAGTACTCATCTATCATTTCTGTCTTCTTTCCAGATGCATCCTTTGGGACTATGTAATAATAATGATGAAGAGGACCTATATGAGTATGGCTGGGTCGGAGTGGTGAAACTGGAGCAACCAGAGCTGGACCCCAGTTGCCTCACCGTGCTGGGAAAGGTAAAGGACTTCTATTTGCAACTGATATTCTGGAATTCATCTTGGGTTAACGACACAGTACAGATGGAGCAACAGCTTCAACTGCATGCAGCACGCTCTACACTTAACACTGCATTCACAAGCGGGCATGCCATTACAGTGCTGCTGTCGGCGAGTTGGAAATTAAATCTCATTTTGACTCCTT
The DNA here is from genome assembly GCA_029853015.1 of Chelidonichthys spinosus. NCBI lineage: Eukaryota > Metazoa > Chordata > Actinopteri > Perciformes > Triglidae > Chelidonichthys > Chelidonichthys spinosus. The sequence continues at coordinate 8,220,728 of CM056831.1, forward strand.
AATGTGACAAATTGCTTAAGTTGAGACCATGTTTGTGGCATTAATGATTTAAGAGTTAGTGCCGCTTCATTCAAAACATGCTGGAAGAATTACCGGGGGTAAAAGTAAAAAAAAAGTTTCCATTTTTTACAGCTGCTATCTACAGACAATGTTCACATGAATACACTGAAAGACTAATAATTGGATTACTATTTGCCTCCAAACACAATCTAAAGGGTGCAGATCAAAGTACACAACAACCCTATTGAGGGGGGTATTAAATGTTTGGGCGTGAGAGTTTTGGCTCCACGAGCGACAAGCAGAAACGTGCAGGCCGTGTGGTGATTTGTGTACATAGACGTCCCCCTTTTGCTTCACTCGAGGAAGTGTTCCGCTCGTACTTAATTAAACCCTTTTTAAAGAGTTTATCTTTGATCTTTTGCAGTCACAGGAACAATTCGCGGAAGGATGATTTAGTTTTATTTTTGTCTCCTACTTCCCGTCGCTGGGAGAATGAGGGTGAACTGAATCCCTCCCTTGTCTCTCATCCCCCCCATCCCCCTCCTCCAGATCTCCCAGACCCCTCTGGAGTCTCGGAGTGGTATTTTATCATGCTTTAATTAAGTGTTCCTCTTAATGGAATGTACCACATTCCCCGGAGGATGAGGGGAAGGGGGGGGCTATAGTCTCATTTCTCCTGTGCATGCCCGGTGACAGAAAGAGAACAGCCATTCATAATTTAAGGAGCCCTTGTGCCGTATAGACATGCTAATGGTGCACTTTCTGCGGCGGTGGCTGCTGCTACCTAGCTGATGCATACTTATGCTGAGACCTGAAAAGTGACCTAATGTTCAGCACTCAAACTCCTCGTCGACTGTAGCTAAGAATACATGACTGTCACTGGAGGCTTCGCCTGGAGCAAATGGTCTTCATTGAGGTGATGCGTCCATGTTTGAGGAGCAGTTAACAGTTCCAGAGAGAGACCAAGGCAACTATATCTGGTTTAATTTGTTCTTTGCCACTTCTATAATTGTGATGGGAACAGTAAGTATGTCTGTAGGATGTGATGTGGAAAAATTTATTTTGTCCTCAGGGAGCTTTGTGATGTCTGATGAAGATTGGGTTGCATTGGGTTTCATTTACATAACATTTCTGTGATTTCTCTTTTGTTAATTTTTTGTTTTATTGACACTGTCTTTATTAGAGCTTCTTAACTGTCAGGGAAGAATGAGGCAGATGAGCATCTGTTGAAGGTTTATAATAATAATAAAAAATCTATAAAAATAAAGTAATTATTTTCTTTGTTGTCACCCCTTGTACTGAAAACGTACTGAAGCGTGACCCCCCCAAAAATAAAATATCAAACCCTAGTAAGCATATTCTGTTGATGGATCGCTTTGATTGAGAACCAGGTTTTCAGTTTTGTTCAGGTGTTTTATGGGACAGTCTCAAAGATAGGAGAGATTTAATCTGGTCTGATCACACATCACCCGTCAACCCAGAGATGGCGGCTACATGGCATGTGCCTTAGCCAACTGAGCCACGAGGACACCCGGTTACCAGAAACCAACACCTTCCGCTCATTGGAACCGGTCAAAGCGCAGCACTAATGAGCTGGCCATTTTTATAAATTCTCGGTTTGATGTTTTGCTAAGGGACGCTGTAGTGAGGATGGCAGGAACCTAGACCTTTTGGCCTCCAGCCAGCCTCCAGCCAGCCTCCCTAACCTCTAGAACACTCTGTTTCCTCTGTGTTTATTCAGCCAGGACTTTAATTAGAGGAGGGGAAGCCCATTGTTGCATCTTGACAGACCCTCGCCCCGGGGCCCGAACACAGCTGGGTTCTTTGCGTTGGCACCGCCGCTTTTGCCAGGCCAGACTGTGCAGTGTTTACCCCCTGCCAGTCTGCTTACTCTGCCCTGCCAGCCAGGCCACCATGCCCAGACCCAGTCCGGATACGATGCCCACTCTTACACACTCACCCCGCCTCGTCTGGCCTCATGCTCGGCAGCCCACGCCCCCCGCCCGCCCTACCCGACTGGCCCCTGACTGAACCCAAGAGCCCACTCCACTTTGCTGCCACTTCGCCACCAACAGTGTCGGGGTCTTGTCTGGTCAATTTAGATTCCATTCAATTACAGGATCCCAGTGAACGCACAAAACAAATTGTAGTAGAGAAAAATGCTGTTTATGCCCATCCACGTCTAAATATAAAGTGTCTGGGAACACAAGGCCCCCAGCTGTGCTCAGGAGCTGGTCAACAAGTAGCAGCGGGCATTCCCTCCTCTATTTAGCCCGGGCTTACAACAGGGAAGGGGCTTGCCTTATTCTAATTCTCCAGTCTTAATTGGTTGATGCATATGGTCATCCAGATAGTTTTTAGAGCGAAACACGATTGAGGAAGCATTTCTGGGCAAAAAGGGATGAGCTTGCAATCTCCCAACAACTAGACGTTTCACAGTAGAAAGATTTGAAATAAATTGGATTGTTCAATTTTCATGCTCTCACATAACCTGCTGTTATACAGTATTGACTAGAGAAGGCTATGCTGGGTAACCAGCTGTTAATGCGGGCTTTAATACGCCTTCAAGATTTTTGTCTTTTCAATATTTTGTACTTTTTTACTAGAGTTTTGAAGAAATTCCTTTTCCCTTTTAATGCGGAGGTTGTCAGTATTTCATCAATAACGTGATTTTAGTGTTTTCTAAATGATTCTGTGTGTAGGGGCTCTAGGATTTCTGACTGCAAAGAGATCCTCTGAAATGAGCGAAGAGGAAGAGGAGGAAAATAGGTCGGTCATGCCAGCCCCTGAAGTCCGCGTGCATCTCACCAAAGTGCCGGCGTGTCACATATATGTACACAGTTTTTTCCTGCACTTCCTGTCTGGTTCCTGTGAGAGCTGTGGGGCCGTTACTGACTTCTGTGTGCTTCAGCAGTAGCCCCTCCCCCAAGAGCAGGAAAACCATTAGCAAATCGCTTCCTACTGTAGCTAACTGCGTTAGAGACACTCTTTTGAAGTGGCTAAGTTGCGTGAGTTATGGTGTCATATGAGGATGACATCGCAAGGTGCTCTGGTGCTACTAGGCCGGTAGTAGCCCAGCTTCTTGTCAAGTCGCCCAGTCTTTTAAGTTGAACTACTTATTGCAGTCAATAACATATTTTTGGTTGTCATTTCCTCCCTGCTGCCTGGCTTTCTCAGAGCTGCCCTCCCTTTCTTCTCTCCACTGTCTTTCACACACATACACTGCGATTTTTGGCAACTCCTCTGGAACATGAAATCATGCCACTGGCTTTCATCGGTGGTGGCCCAGGCTGGTCCGGGTCTTTGTCACTGTGCCAGTGAGATATCTCTTCTTTCAAGTGCCGCGGTGTCAGTCCAATGGCCTCGCGGGGCCTTAGCATGCCGGCTTTTCCCCCCTTTGATCCTCCTCAGGCTCTCATGACATCAGCTCCCAACCCCCAACCCGGGGGAGGAAAGGCGGAGAAGTGGAGTGGTGGCGGACAGAGAGAGAGGAGTGGGAGTTAGATGACAGAAGGAAGGGAGAGAGAGAGGCTGGGGGTTTGGCTTCTCAACGAGATGACGAAGGCGAATGTGTCTGGTTTGGTAAGTGGGTGGCTGGGATTTGTGTCTCGCTTGGTACAACTTTTTTTTTTTTTTTTTTGTAAGCACATAAGCAGAAAAATGCGACCCATCCTCCCACACAGCCCTGCAGCTTGTGTAAAGCAAGCCTCTTGGCTGGCATCGCATGTAAACCTCCCTGGTATGTGCTTGTTGTGTGCAGCCTGGCGCTGCCCTTGACCAGCTCGTCTCTGAACCGCGATCAGTTCCACCTTAAACACCAGCCAAAGACAACATTTCACTGCAGCGGAGCGCAACTGGCTCGAGACCGGCCGCTACAAAGCACTTAAAAATAACTAGAGCAACAAGAAAAAGTCTTTATTGACATATCCTCCCAGAAATAAAGCTCTCCGCTTTAAAGTTTTAGCCAGAGGCACACAACCATAAAAAAGTGTATCCTGTGTGGAAAGCAGTCTTTGACACACATACAAACACAATCCTAAAACCCGCGGTTGCCATGGAACAATGTGCGACGGCAGAGGAGTGCGTCTGTGTGTCCTTTTCTCCCGTGGCCCTCAAGCTGGCACTACGGGACAGCAGGCCAGAGAAAACAGCTGTTGCGTCTTAGTGCTAAGTGGCTTTTGGACTCTAACCGTGTCTGGCATCTCAACCAGAGCTGCAGAGAGGGTGCTGTGTGTGTGTGTGTGTGTGTGTGTGTGTGTGTGTGTGTGTGTGTGTGTGTGTGTGTGTGTGTGTGTGTGTGTGTGTGTGACGGGGATATAGAAAGTACATGAGTGCGTCTGAAGAAGAGAGAGACCTGCCTTTAAAAGAAAGAAATGGCAACAGACAGATGAGTGTGATATTGCGGCCGACTGGCCCCGAGCCTGCGGCCAGGTTAGCTGTCCTACACACTCAGGTGCGTGCTCGAGGTCGTCCCGAGGCCACGGCAATGCCAGTTGGGTGTCAAGCCGCAGGGCTTGTTGTAAAGAAGCTTCAGCGCTGGATTGAACTGGCTGCATTTTGGCCTTGTTTTCAGTCTTCTGATGCAGCATGCCGGCCTTCCTGCGGAGGGAGACTGCCCGATCAGTGGGTTGATTTTGTTCAATGTGTACGCGCGTTAGTTCATCCACTTGTCTGGATGAGAAGAACTAGAAGGCTGGCAGATCAGCATGTGTCGCGATGCAGAAGGCTGAATGACTCATCTCTCTCTCATCACTCCTTTTCCTTTTCCACGCTGCTTCCTTCACTCCGTGCAAAGACCTGAAGCAGAGAGCCGTGATATCGGAAAGAAAGAAAATCGCTGTAGTTTTACACTCCACAGTCACCAGAGTATTTTGTCAAATGGCAGTGAAGCCACAATGCTGATTGATTTTTAGAATGCTGGCTTTTGTTCGATACAGATGAAGCTTATTTGTTTGCCCTCGAGAGTCTTTAAAAGAAACCCTTTCATAGCGGGGCCATAGAGATGCAGAATATTGACAAGGCAATTATTCTCAAATGCTTTGTATGGCTTACTTTCCTTCAGTTTTTGCTTCTCCGCCACTTAAAAACATTTTTTTTTTTTGTCAAATTTGCTGGTTCCAGAAAATATTCCTCTTACATTTTTTTAACCACAAAATCCATTCAAAAGGTTTTAAGCTGGATTTTCACATGATGAAATCTGCACTCATACACTCAGTGAGCAGTGGAGCCTCCCTTGCAGTGTGTAAAATGCACAAGCTAACTCTTTAGCTTCCTTTCCACCTGCCCCTTGCCCCAAACACCCTGAACAAACACTTTCAAACACCGCAGCATGGAGGGGGGGATAGAAAGAGAAATTTAAAAAAAGAGGGGAGGAGCAGCAGGGAGAGAAGAGAAAAGGGGAGGGGGGTGCTGTGAAGCATGGATACTCAGGGGCCTGCCTCTTGGGCTCTCCTTTCATGTTTGTGTACGCCTCAACTTGCTGATATTATCTTGGCCGCTCTTCCTGGCAGGGTGTCGGGAGAGGTTTCCACTGTGACCAGGCAGGGGCCTCTCTCTCTCTCTCTCTCTCTCTGTGTTTCTTTATGTCTCTCTCCCTCTCTGAACTCCCTCTCTCAGGCGGTGTTGGAGTCCTCACCCACCTTCCTACTTCACCCCCCCCCCCCCCCCCCCCCCCATCTAAAAAAGTCCCTCTCTTAAATCACTGCTTCACCACGTTTCATGGCGCTTGGAGGCGCCCAGGATCCCACTGCGCTCGTTTCCATGGTCACTGGGAAGCTCCTTGTGTCATGTGGCTCAAAGTGAGCCGTCCCTGGGCCGAATTACCCAGTTTTCAATGGGAGGCCAAATGACCATTATTAGACTTCACAGCTCAGGCCCCTATTTAAAGAGAGAAGAAAGGAACCCCGATGAGAGAGATGGAGAGATGGAGGATGAGGGAAGAAAATGTAGAAAGAGGGAGAAGAAGAGACGAGGGGAAATGAGAGGAAAGTTGCTAGTTGTTTCTTTTCTTTCATTTTCCCCACCCTGACATTGATTTTTGTCCTTAATCGCAATTGTTATTTGAAAGTGAGATGCCAGCCGCAGCTAGAGCTCTCCTGTCCGTCAAACTGCACCCGGAGAAGACGGGGAGGCGCTGGATCAAAAGATGAGCCGTGGAAATGGTAAATCTTAGATTTAAAAAGATAGGACCAGACGTCGACCCACGTCTTGTCTCTCTTCATCTCCGTCTAAGCCCGTTGCTTTGTGGGGGAATGTGCTTGTGAGCATGGGAATCCCCGTGTCCCGCGCCCCGCCATGTATGTCGGGGCCATGTTGTCTTAAAGGCTCGGGCCCACGGTCTGGCACGGAAGCTGGAAACTGAACCCCCCTGGTCCTGCACCGCTAATCTGATGCCTCTTCCCACTACAGACGATTCCTCTACTGGAGAGTTAGCTGGGGTGAAAATGTCACCCTGCTCTCGTGGTCTGAACTTTCTTTTATGCTCCGCCAGCGAGGCAAGGTTGTGCCCAGCACGAGGAGATGGGGTGTGTGTGTGGTGTGTGTGTGTGTGTGTGTGTGTGTGTGTGTGTGTGTGTGTGTGACATTGGAGCTGCCCATGCTCTGAGACAGTGAGGTAATGGAAGAAGTGAAAGAGAAACATGGAGATGGGCAGGGGGTCAAGAATGGGAATGCACCTGGCAGGAACCGGGAGGGACATTAGCATCATTTATTGGAGACCAATATAACAATAAAATTTGATGGGACATCTGGATGGCAGTTGTCCTTGGTGATTTTACCACATTAGGAAATATTTTGATGTGTTTGTTTGAAAGAATCTTACTTTTCAAAGTAGCTGAAAATGCTTTGTGTGTTGACATGAAAAGTGGAAATAGTGACATTCGGCGCAGCCCGAGTGGCTCGGTCCGATCCTCTTAGTTTCACATTTACAGAGCCACCTGGAACATCTCATTTCATTTTTCCAGCGCCCACAGATAGGGAAGTTGGCGTACTAGGAGGAGATACTTTGTTGAATGTGACAAAAGTGTATTGGATTTATTTACTTATTATTTAATTAGAGCCCACCAAGGCAGGCACATGGATGACAGTAAGGGGAAGTGATGTCACTTGAGGGAACGTTGTTTTGGGCTGAAGTTACAAGTTTGAAATGGAAAGAAATCTGGGGGTCGAAAGAAGCAGGTTTACCAGACCTCCGTAACCCTGCTCCTCATCTCTGCTTGAGGCTAGCAGCTTAGCATCCGCTGCTAGCATAACTCACCCTTATCTCCGACTGAACTGTCGGCGATGGGGATCTGGGTAATGTAGGCAGTTTCTGACAAGTAAAAAGAATGCATGGAATAACACAAGACAATATGTTTGGTTCTGCTGCATCCATTTAGATTTTGAGTCCAACAATGATGCTTAGTTGTGCATCTTTTCTTGGAACACTACTTTTGCTCATTCATTCTGTCATCAAAAGGCAAAACATGTGCTGCCCATTCCAGCTTTGACAGTGATGGATATCATCAGGGGAGTGAGTGGAGGAAAGTTCATCCTTCTTTTGAAAGAAATGATGGACCCAGTCAGCTTCTTTTCCACCACTTTCTTTTTATGTGTCTATCTGCTGAAATGAAAGGAACTACCAAATGTTATGTCAGCCTCCTCTGCTGGCTCACAGCGAGGAGGACTCCACAGCGTTACTGGAGGAAAGGAGGCAAAATGGGGGTTTCAGGGCTGAGTCCTGACCTGCTCGGCCTTGTTTGCCCAGGGAAAGAAGACAGCAGGCAACAGCATATCCCCTCCACCAGCACCAGGGTCGAGTATTAGGAGGGAGGGAACAACAAGCAGGGACATGGTCTCCTAAAGCAGCTCCAAGGCAGAGAGACATTAGAGGGAAACCTATGACTGCAGATGAATTAAGGGATGGAGAGAAGTGGCCGTATAGTGAGACGCCTCAGCTCGACTACATCTGGATTATAATGCATGTTCACACTATAGCATCCTGGATTAAAGGGAGCCGTAACTACTGCTGATTTATTTAGTAGTAGTTAATGTCAAAAAGCCAGTTCTTCAGTGTTTAACTGATACTTTGTTGTCAAAGTAATTCTAATCGACACGCCCGTCAGTAGCAGGTGCACCTTTATGTTCTGTATGAGGATGAAGTAGCTGCCCTTTTTACAGGTGGTGTGATGGCTTGTGTTTTGCAAGTTTCTTCTAGTTTGTGTGTTTGATCGCTGCCAAAACACCCGTGACCAGTTTGTACCGCCTCTGAATGCATCATGTGTAAAGACTGATGATGCTGCTGCTGGACATGAAGTTAACCACCGGGAGGAAATAGAAACTCCCAGTGAGATTTTAAAAGTAAAGCATACTGCATAATAGAGCCTTTGTTTAAAGCCCTACATCTCCTAAATCCGTCTGACCTACTGTTTTCATATCCAAGTCTGTATCCTCGAAATTCTGAGAGAAACACTTAACTTGATCTATGTGCCAGGAGAGTTGCAGCATGCATAAATCTAGTTCCGCCTGTCTTTACTTGCCTCGCCGTTATTGTCTTCCCCCTCTTCTTCTGACAGCTCTTATCCTGAGACAGTAATTTAGAATTTATAAAATATTCTTCCACCTTCAGGTAACGACAACAACAAAAACAATCTCATATCCAAATGTCTTAGTTATCTCTTACTTCATGTATCAAACATCAGACATGCATGCTGTTTTTGAAACTGAATCAGAGGGAAAACATGAAGGGCTGTTTGACTGACAGTAGGACTAATCACTGCAGATAATATCCTTAATTAATCACGTTTTGCTCCAGAAAAAAAAAGGTTATCACTAATCATTTCTAACCAAGACTTCCTGTCAATTTCATCTAGTTGAGAAGAAGCACTTAAAGAGTAGTATTCTTGTCCCCAGCGGAAAGCATGTTTGTTTTCCTGTGAATCACAAAGGGCCCGAGCCCGAAACCGGTAAGAAAACAAGATGGGAGGGACGGAGAGGAAAAGTGGAGGAAATTTAATTAGCGGTTGTCCATTCCTCCGGCCCCGGTGTTTGGTCTCGCCAGGGCAGAGCAGCGGGCAGCGGAGAGGAGAGGGAACCGAAAGGCTTCTTCATTAGCACCAGTCCTCGACTCATACGTGTTGTTGGTGTAAGCGTGCGTGCCGACGCCACCAGACATCAAACCCGGCGGAGGGAGACAGGAAATGCTGCATGTGGTGCCGCAACAAGCAAGACAAACATGTATATTTAGACAGAACGATGTTTAGTTGAGCTTGGTGCACTCGGCTCGTCCGTCGTTCATTATTCATCATATCTTCACAACACGCGTCTGAAAAGTCCCGCCGTTCCGTTGTATCATCCAAACACAAGCGCCGGACAAGGGAAGGTTGAAAGGAGGAAATTCAACTCGTTTGATGAAAGTTCCAAAACAGTCTGACAGATCATTAAAACAGCATCGTTTCCTCCGAAAGAGCATTGAAATGTTTCTGAAATGTTTTGTTACGTACATTTCAGAAACACGATGAATGCTTTCGACCAAACACAATTTTACAGTGTTTTCCTCCTCCAAAAACTGTGTGTTTTGGTTTTTCTTTTTGCATGTATAAGTCACTCATGTCCCTCCTTAAACTCGGATAGGCAATGACATAATTTCAGTACTTTCAGAAGTAAAGGACGGACTGAAATCACAGGGAGGTTCGTTTAGGTCAGTGGTTCTCAAACTTTGTACATGAAGTACCACCTGAGCCAGTCCCACCACTAAGACCAATGTTCAAATACAGCAGCGTAGGCCGACACTATTCAGCTACAGACAGGAAGGTTTGTTCCTCATCAGAAGATTATTTACGGTTGACTGTCTTCAGCCACAGCCACGCTGTAGGAAGGGGAAGCATCAGAACTGAATGTCAGTGTTTTCAAACCAATCATTTTACCTCTGCTTACTATCCTGCCATCACAGTTTAGCTTGTAACTCATGACCGTGGCTACGTAACAGGCTGACATTGAAACAAATATAGGACAGGAAATGCTAAACCTATTTTAAATTACATTTCAAGGATCTTAAAAGTATAAGTATTTTCTTAGTATTATATTAATTTAGTAATTAATGTTTCCTTTTTTTATTTTAGAGATTCCTTCAAGTACCATCAGAGAGAGTTTGAGTACCACCAGTGGTACTAGTACCACAGTTTGAGAACCAGTGGTTTAGGTGAAACACTCTTTGGCATGTTTACTCGTGTATCTCAACGTTTCCGCTCAAACAAGTCAGGATTTGGTCCGGTACAGAAAGTGGATAAAAGTGAAAATTGAGACTCGGCTGTATATTGTATATTGCATACTAATATTCTGCATACTATAATATACTAATACTCACTGGCTTTCTCAGTTGCTTTCTCACCTGAAACACATTTTAAATTGAATAAGGTGACATATGAACAGTGAGCCTGACGGCCTGCCACCGTGACGCAATGTCTCATACATCCGGGCATCGCAGACACAAAATCCACACGCCACGCACTCCAATTTTTACATCGTCCTTGGTGTGAAGGGTTTGTTAGTATAGTAACACAGCCCATATAAGGGCGTTATGATGAGGAAGTGCTCCCCAGTACACCTCACTCTCTCTCGACTCTTTAATGGGGGCCGGCGCGATGCCAAGGTCCTCCAGTAGGCCCCCTTAGAGGTGCCCCCTCACACACACACACAAACACACATTTCGATCGCACAATTCTCTTGTATAATTCTGGTTATGCAATGGTGGGTGAATGGCCACCTCACATTGTGCGCTGAGGCAGAGATGGAGACAGGGGTGGAGGTCAGTGGTGGTTACTGGCTGGGAAAGACGAAGTGAAGAAGAGGGTAAAAAAAAGAAAAGAAAGGCAGATATGTCAGAAATACATGGTGGAGATTTTCATCTTTTAAAGAGACGTCAACTTGAAGCTGATGATGATGGAAATCACTCTCTGATGTGTTGTTTGTTCTAAGGTCTTTTTCGAATATGCATCAAGAGGTTTGAAAGGAGGAAATTGAATTGGAGAAAACAAAGCTTTTTTTCTGTGGTAATATTGTCTCCTGCATTGTGGATCCAGGTTATTTCTTCTGCCCCACTTAGCTCATTGTTTTTGGTTTACGGCCCACACTTTACTGTATTTTCTACAGTATCTATATCTCTATATCTATACCTACGGGTCAACATCTTAATAGATCTGATAAACACACACCGTACACTACCTGCCATCAGCAAATGGACACCTACTGTCGCATCCAAAGAGCCAGATATCTTTTTTCAGGAGATGGTGGAGACCAAAACTGAGCTAAACGAGGAGTGAATGCTAATGTTGCTCTGGTTCTGTTGGACGTGTAAATGGGCCAGCTGTTCGCTAGCACCACTAATGGTCAAAAATCAATGAACGTGCTTCAGCCTTAAAGCGGATCGCCTCACTGAATGCATTTCATCCCTGAAACGGTTTGATATTAATGGTAACCACTGAGCTCTCCGAGAGCTTCAAGTGATTCTTCCCCCTGAGAGTGTTTACGTTCGGTAAACTGTCCGTTTATACGAAGGCGTCCGAAACCGAGAGGGGCTCGAGGAGGCGTGCAGGCCCCCGTCCTCTGCCGGTGAGATACACAAGTGGATTTTTATGTACTTCGTAAACGGGTTTTATGCAGCTCAAGAAATGGGGTCTTAGACGTCCCGGGAAATGTGTAAAATGCTCCGGCCGGAGGCTTAACAGCAATCAAATGAATTTTAAACAGGAATATGGGGGAGTTTGGGAAGTTGCAGAGAGAAATTGAATAATTACTTTTTTTTTATCTGCAATCTAAGAGTGATATTTTCTCGCTGTGATTCAAAAACTTAAATATGGGGTTAAATAGGGGTGTTTGAGTTCATATGGTTTCAGCCTAGTGTTTATGTGGGAGCAGGAAAGTCCTTATTTCACCATTGTGGTGACGTAGCAGGTAGCAGATCCAGCATGGCGAGGGTGTCAAACCAGTTGATTATAAGCCGCCCAGCCAATACCAGGCATCTGTAAGCACAATGAAATGTTATGACAGATTAACAGTCTGTCAGCGGAGTGTTAACATCAAACGGTAGGAGATCAGCAGTGTGCATGAAGTGGCTAAATCCTGGTGTAATGAAAAATGGCACAATACCATAGATGACTTCATGTGCAAAAAGTACAGTACGAGCAGGAGAATCAAGCAGGAGGAGGTGCTTCAAGCATAGTTTTCATTTCATTTTCCCAGGCTGCACAAGCTTCCAATCGGATGACGCATAGCCACATTGAAAACTTTGATTTTATTTTAGTTGAATGTAAATAATGTCTTGGCACACATGCCTGCTACGAGAGGGAGTGAGGAAGGAGAAAAGAAAAGAAAAAAAGAGTGTGTAGGGGAAGGGGGGGTGGAGACCACATATGAGAAAATCCATGGTAGGAAAGTATGCCTTTATCTTTTAATAAACCGTAAAGCCAGGAGGCAACATGAAATTACAGCATAATAGCAGTGGAGAGTCTTCTGAAGACTTAATTGCCTTAATTATAGCAGTGCAGAGAGGGAAAGGAAAGCATGAAGAGGAGGAGGAAAGAGAAAGGAGGGGAGCGGAGGAGAAGAAAGTAGGAAGCATAAAGGGAGTGATGTGATGGAGGCACCAGTGCGTCAGCCAGATGTTGCAGGTGTAATCCAGGTGTGCGTCTGTCTGCACGGGAGCACATGACCCCCCCCCTGTTTCCTATGCATCTGCTGATGAAGCGGTGTACATCTTTACACGTGAATTTGCTGCTGTGTTGATATGAGAGCCGTCGGTCCACGTGAACCAGGAAGTGAGCGCTATATAGTGAGAAAAGTCTCTTTCCAGATGAGTGAGAGTTTCTCCCCCTCAGATGTTACAAGCTGGCAGGCTTACTTAGGGATGCTAAACATAGCTTTCATTTTCCTCTGTGTCTAGACTGGGCCCTCTCAGTACTTTCTGCTGTGGTTTTTGTTCACTCGGGGAAGATTGTACCCTAATTCTGATGCTTGGGAGTCAGCGGGGAGCTTGTTTAGCCAGCAGTATTAAGAGGTACCTGCGTAGTTTTGCTGATTATTGAGCGTTGACTGATCAAGCCAGAGATCATGCTTTGAGAGAATGATCAGCAGTGATTGAAGGAGCTCAAGAGGAGCTCCTTCCTCCACGTCCACCCTTCTATTGTCTCATACTTTTGACTTTTTCCTCAAAGATTGCACCTTGACTTGTTTTTTTGAGTAACTACTAATCAACGTGTGACATAAATACTGTTGATCAAGAACTAGAAATTCTTCCTGCTTGTCCCCAGTGGTGAAGGAAGTACTCCGATGTTTTTAATTAAAAATACCACAACAAGAATGTCAAAAAGCATTTAGAATACCACGCAAGTAAAAGAACCTAATTGTCATCAGAAAAATGTACTTGCCGTACATGAAGACGCGCTTTTAACATTCCTGTTTGAACTCATTGACACAGGTACGAGTGTGTTACTCATCTTTTTTTGAAGTTCGGAGCAGAGGACTGAACGCTGTCTCGAAGGGGATTGCACAATATCATCACAGGAGCTCTGTGTCGTTTGAGTCGGTCCTCATCGCCGTGAAGGAATTTCTCCTGCGGTGATAATTATTGGCTCAACAGTGTGACATGTAGCATTATTCCCTTTTTTTCTCAAATTATTTTACTCACCCTAATGTCTGTGCTTCATATTTAAGCTTTAATATGTTATTCTGTATATTGCTGCTTTTTAAATGACAAAAACATTTTTCCGATTGTGACAAAAACAAAGAAAGAATAGACCCTCGATTGCAGAGAATTTAAAAACAAAACACAAGACGTGAACATGCAGTTGGCTTGTATTTGCAATACGCCGGTTATTGCAAAAGTCCCATTTCCTTACTGAAATGTTTAGTTTGTCTTTGGTGTCCGAGGTTGTCGTTTTTTTATGGGGCTGGGAAGGAGATGTGTCATGTTTTTTAAGAGAGCCAGTTTGCCTGTGGCTGCATTTTTGTTGTCGTCAGGCAAGTCCCTGCACTGCAGCGCAGGCCTGCCCGAGTGGAGATTCTTTAGGAGGGAGATCTCTTTCTTCTCAAAGCGTCTTACCAAGAGCTATTAATTATTTACTGGGAGAGCTAACATCAAAGGAGCAGACTTGCGCTGAATTAAATGGGGGGGGCTGGAGCCTGGCAGTGTGGAGCTGAGAGAAAACTGGGTGAGAGGGAAAAGCCGAGCGAGATTTGACTCTGCTCGCTTTTGAACTTTCCAAGTAGGAAAGTAAAAGAAGAAACAAAAGAGCAATGCCAGTTTATGTAAAGGAGGCAGGACGTGAGAGAAAGCTGTAAGAGCCTGTATTTATAGCGTGTCCCTGTTCTAACATTTTAGTATTTGACAAGGCTTTCAAACACTGCAGGGGGAAAGATCGAATCAGTTTGCAGGGTTAATTAGTCTTTAATGAGCTATGAAAATCAGATTCATACACATTTTGTCCGTGGATTAAACCAAGAGGAAATCCGATTGAGACGCAGCTCACTAACTTGAGTTAAGAGTCATGATTCTTAACGTTTTCCTGAAGCTGACTTAAAGTTGAATTCTCCGATGTGGTCCATTCACCAGGACCCTTTTTTTTATATCGAAAGCCTTTTGTGAGTTTGCTTCTATTTCCCTCCTGCTGTGACTTGTCCACGCAGCAGTAGTCCCACCAAAGGTACCTGCAGTGAAGAAGACCCATGCATGTGTGTGTGACGAGTAAAAAAAAAAAAGAAAAAATTATTGACTCTGTTATTGATTCTGGAGAATGCAAATACCTCTGGTTCACTGTCTAGCTTTGGAGGGAAAAAGAAGTCGACTGCCTTAAACAATAGAAGGCTGTGAGTTGACTTCAGCTGCGTATGCTTCTTCTTGGACAGATATATTTAATCATTAACCTCTTTCTAAAGACTGGCGGTGCACACAGGGAGTGGGGGAAACAATGCGACAACCCCGTGGAAAAGGAAATGTAACTATGTTGCAATAATAGTGAGAAAACTTCGATCACATCTGATGTCATTTGCCAACTATATGAGAGGAAGTCTGTAGTTTTACATGCGATTTAAAGAAGCAGGAAGCAGAATCATCTGAACTGCAGGTGATTGTGTTTTTGACTGTTGGTCAGTCACTTTGACCTCACAGGACCGACGGTGGCCATTTTACAGACCCGAACATTACACATCGAGAGGAATAAACAAAATATTTATTGTTTATTGAATAAGTCAGACAACTGACATGACAAGTTTATAACAAACACATGAGGAGTGCATGTGCATCACTGAATGATCCCAGAAGAATGAACTGACAATGTTTGAGCTCACACTGCTCGTCCGTCCAGTAGAGGGAATCGTCCTCCAATCGGAACATCGGCGGTTCGATCCCTCGCTCCTCCAGTCCACATGTCAAAGTGTCCTTGGACCAGATACTGAACACCAAATTGACCTTGAGGTCAATCGGTGTGTGAATGAGTTAGATCCTGATGGTCAGGTGGCACCTTGCATGTGGGTCTCTTCCAGCAGTGTATGAATGTGTGTGTGAATGCCTGAAGTTAGACACGTGGCGCAATTTAAATGTAGCGTTTGGAGTTCCTGGCTGCTCGGGGGACCTGTGGCTGTGCCTGAGAGTCTGTGGTGCATCATGGGTTCATCAAAGTGGCGGTTTTCATCAGCTGAGGCGAAAGATGCGGGGAAACTTGCTCAACATTGTTGTTGATGTTGTGAAAAAGAGCAGTCGTGCCTCCTCCTCCCTCCCTGTGTGTCCTCTGTAAGTGCCTGCTGACTGGAGCGATGACACTCTTTAGCCACTCGGCAGCACTGTACATTGTCACTTTGATCTTAACAACCCCCCCCTCCCCTCCCTCCAGTTATGAAGAGCGCTGGCAACAACCCAGGGGCTCTTGATAATACCAGGATATGATCCCAGCAGCACTATTTTAGATCATGTAGTGCAGACATCAAAACGTTGTCTAAATAGGGCGCCATAAATCAAGCGGGGTGAAACGGGTTGCAGGGGAAAGCAGCAGTTAAGATAAAGGAACTTTTTATTTTTTTCTTTTTTTTTTTTTTTTTGGGAAGCCACTTTGGGTTCTGCCGAGCCAAGCATTTCCTTTATCTTTTTCCCTTTAGCGGAAGTCTTCAAAAGACCTCTGTGCTATGACTTTCCCGGCTCTCAGATGAAAGAGGCTTCACATTTTTAGCAGTCGGAAATCAATGATAACTTTATTCCACTTTCCCGAGAGTGCATGAATGCGGCTCCGCGTCATGCAGAGTTGCAGCAGAGTCAGGCTGGGCATGACTTCCTGACACAGGGATGCAACTGTTTTACATTCTGTCATGCCGTCAGCGTAATGCAGTGCAGATGTACTTCCTGGTGACTCCAGAGGACTGGAGACATAGATCACATGTGCGTCCTTCCAAATGTTATCAACGGCGTGTTTACTGTTGCTTTTTCTGTCTCTTTTTCTTTGCTCATGCCAGATGACCTGGTGCTACACTCAGGCAGAGAACTCCCTCTAGTGGCCCCCGATTCCATTGTGAAAACACGCCTTGCATTTGACAGAGTGACCATGCATCCACTGTTATTATCGAATACATATCTAATGATCGCTTTCCTCCCGTGTTTGCAGGCGAAGAGAGCAGTGCAGCGGGGAGCCACGGCCGTCATCTTCGACGTGTCGGAGAATCCGGATGCCATCGACCAGGTTTGTACCTGAGATTACCCAGACATCCACACGATCACACTGCAGCAACACCGAAACGCTCCAATCCGTCTCTTAAATCTGTCTTTAAAAGACGCACTGCTGAAAGCTGAAGAAAGCTCAGCAGCATGCCCTGCCCTTCTGACTGTGTGTGTGTGTGTGTGTGTGTGTGTGCGTGTGTGCGTGTGCGTGTGCGTGTGTGTGTTTGTACAAACAATGATCTTTCTATCTATAGTTCTGTTCAAAAGCATGTGGATCTGCCTCACTTACTCAACCATTCTGGGCCTTTGAGCTCTGTAACTTGCGTTTGGAGGACTGCACTGCACGTCAGACAGCACTGAAAATGGATATCCAGGTTCAGCTTTCACTAGACCGTGACCAAACTCTGTTGAGCCCATAATTGCACAGGTAGCGCACTTTACCTCATCCCCTGAGACTATTGGGATCTGTCTTTGAGTGTACATTTTGGGCCGTGGGGGGGTGGTGCACATGGGCTACAGTAAGAACAAAGTGTATTTCTTGTCGCACAGATCCAGACATTCCTCCTTCTTCTCCCTCCTCCTCCTCTCTTTCTTTGCTGTTAAAAGGTTTTAATACACAAGTTGCACCTTGGTCGCAAGAATTCTCCTGTGGTATTCATCCTCGCCACACCACGTCTGGACTTGCAGGGTTTTTTTTTTTTCTTCTTCTCCCCCCTCCCTTCCTCGCCTCCTCTTCTCCGCCGCTGGGTCGTAAAGCTCGTAGCTGAGAGATAAAAGGGATTGCGCGGAGCCCACATGAAAGGCAGCGCTGGGCGGCTGTGTTAAATTCCCCCGAGAGGCTTTTCCAGTCAGAGCGGCCCGATCAGCAGAGACAGGACCCACAAGGCCGAGGGGCAGGGAGGAGGAGCTCTGTGAGAATTAAGGTCCCGTGGCTGAAATCAGGAGAGAGAAGCTTTATAAAGTCATGTACTCAACCTCCTTTTGTTGTCTCAGTTTATACTTTAATGTGAGGCCAAAGCTGAAACATTTTCAGGTTTTAGTTTTGGGGTAAAGTTGAGTTTGTGATCAACTTTAAGTAAGCTTCTTTTTCTTGAAAGGATTTATAGTGTGTACTTCTTAATGGTGTATTGTTTGTTAGAGGCCAAGCTCAAGTCTCGGTGGACTCATTTCTCAAAGGCGGAACGAGATTCAAGTGAAAAGATCAAAAGTTTCAAAGTCTATACTTTGAAACCAGAAACATACAGTATTTCACTGGAGAACATGACGGCAGCAGAAGAAATAGAAATGCGAATATCCTCGGTATTTCCCTTGGGCTTTTCAAATTACAGATTCCAGCTAGCAGACGAGTATGTCAACTGACTCAAAAGCCAGAACGTACTCTTCATTGACGGTTTCGTCCGGCTCCCTCGGGCAAACTGCGACCACAGTTTCCACGTCTGGAGCCTCGAGGTCATTTTTCCCCGAGTTGGTAGAAGTGGAGTTCATGGCGTAGCCAACACGTGAAACGACATTAAGGCTGTGTCCAAAATCCCTCTCTGCTCACTATCTAGTGAGTTCGCCATGATGTAGTGCTGTCTGCATGTTAAGTGAGAATAGTATCCCACTGTATACCATCATGCATTGCATACAAGGAGAGGGTAGAGAGAGAAGTGAGTTTTGAGACAAAGTTGTGGCGCTAATAGATAATATTAAATGTTAGCAGAGCAACACACCTCAAATGGCCACAAACTCCTTTTGTATTTAATAATTCATTTGGTAAAATGTGCTTATCGCCCCCTAGGTTAGGTTGTGTCTCACTATACTCACTGAACTCACTATATCAGTCCTCTGCATAGAACTCCCTGTGTAGTGAGTAGGCAGGATGAATGAGTGAATTCAGACACAACCTCAGACAATCAAGGGAGACTGCAGAGGTCAGCTTTTTCTAAAGTTAGATGCTCACACACACACACACTCACCCGTACACTCTGCAATTCATCAGCACATTCAATGAAGACTATATTAAGAAGCATTTATAGGAATAGAATGAAAAACTGAATTGTTGCGAGCAACTTGCCTCGTGGCGTATACCACATCAGCACCCTGTGCAGCGAGCCCCTGCTTCCATCCCATCACATGTCCCATAATGCCTCAGAAGACATTAAACAGCATTTGTTTTAACAAGTCTTCTCTCTCTCCTCAGCTCAACCAGGTCGGCGAGGATCCCCTGAAGCGGCCGGTGGTTTACGTGAAGGGCAATGACGCGGTCAAGCTCATGAACATTGTCAACAAGCAGAAAGTGGCCCGCGCTCGGATACAACACAGACCCCCGAGGGTAAGCGCACACACCAAAACTCCCAACCGACGCGGTGTGGACGCGTGTGCGTGAGACTAATCTAAGGCACATGTGAGGAACATGAGGAAGAGGCGACCGTGTTTGTGAGGCCCGCTCAACAAACGGCGCTGAGAAGTTTTTAGATGTGAAGACAAACGAAAATTCCAGCTGTGAAATCTGACCCTTTTCCTTTCTTCTCTTCTCTCCACTGCCCCGAGGTCGAGGACTCTTTTTTTTTTGTGGGAGATTAATATCAGCCATTCAAAGAGCTGTTTGTTTGCTCTGAATATTTGATGAAGAGCTCCAGCACACTTTGAGGTCAAATAACTTGACATAATGAAACCCCGAGAGAACGGCCTGCCCTATGACATATTTCTCTGATCTGAGTTCTGATCACTTCTTTGGGTGTTGATTTATTGGAAATCATCACCCACTTAAGTCACATAGCTCTCGAGAAACCTCACAATCATCAAATCTGCTCTTTTTGTTCTTGTCTTGACTCTTCAGTCGGACTGCAACTAATGCATTCCATCATAATTTAAAATCCTCCCTATTTGAGAAACTGGAACCACACAATGCTGGGCACGTTTACTTGAAAAGTGATCGATTATCAAAATATTTGAGGAGTGATCGTCTGTCGGGTTATCAACCATACGGCTCGGGAAGATAACACTTTAACTGAGTAACTGACTTGTATGAAAAATCGACCATATATTTCTATTCTAATATATGAATGAGGCACGTCGTCAAGCTAACATCCTGCATGTTTGTAGCTGCCCCTTCAACCAGCTGCGTGTGAAGATTATTTGACAGATCTGTGTTTCTCTTGCCCTCCTTTCCCACAGCAGCCCACGGAATATTTTGACATGGGCATCTTCCTGGCTTTCTTCGTGGTGGTGTCGCTGGTTTGCCTCATTCTGCTCATCAAGATCAAACTCAAGCAAAGGAGAAGCCAGGTTAGTGTCTACCCGTGCTGTAGTCCAGACCACCAAAACCCGAGACCGAGTCAGGACCACAATGCACAGGGAATTTAGTGACATCGCTGCCGTTGTGCTTCTGACAGGTCTTGAAATAAAATCCTTTTCCTCTGAGACAGAGGACCTAAACCATAAAAACGTGGTCTCTGTGTCTGTCATCGCCACTAGACCAAAAACCACCTGAGAAACGTTATCGACCCCGGTTTGAGTCACACAGGCCCAAAAGTGACTTGTGCCTCTCGAAGAAAACACACCCAAATCCGTGGCACCGTGCCTCGTTTTTTTTTGAGTTGTTGATTGATTGCCCCTGTGGGTCGACATAAAGCTCTCAGTGGAGGCTTATGTTTGGCAGATGAATCGGGATTAGCATTTAATTAACGTGGAGAGGAGGTCGGAGCCAAACACACGGAGGCGTCGCGGCGGAGCAGAAAACCTGTAGCGGCATCCGTTAAGACAGGTGTAATCCTGCCTGTGTGTGTGTGTGTGTGTATTAATATTTGCATCTCCGATGTCTGTAGATCTCCAGTAGAATACTCTGGGTTTAGTGAAGGATTCCTCAATGAGAAATGACTTCCATGCCAACGGTCATAGCTCTGTTGCTGACCAGGATGTCCACATGGCCTTAAAAAGTCTTCATTTATGTAGTTGTGAGGCAACATGAAGGCAGAAACCACACTCCAGAGACCCTTTTTGTTTGTCTGTTTGTTTCTTTTGTTCAAGTAAAGCCTGGGCATAAATAACTCTTTTAAATGAGCGATGCAGTCGAGGCGGTGGCTGCTATAACTCCCCTTGTCTGGTACACATTTAGTTTATGCCTAATAATTGGTTCTGTGTGTGTATCAACTTAGCAATCACCATCCTTTTAATAAGTAACATTTTTCATGCAACACAGAACAGATTAGAGATTGAAAAGGGGCCAGAGAGTCGGAGCCAGAGAGAGTTGCTAATGCATCAGTCAAACATTGTAAAATGATGTACTGTGTCAGAGGGAAGTCTGAATCATGGCAACGTCCGCCTTCTCTCATTAACATCAGCAGAGGAACATGGATCCAAAGTTGCCGTCCCTGATGCACAGCGATTAAACGGGATGTTTACTTTAATACACCATCACCATTAGTTAAGTCTTCTGACAAGTCATTTTTTATGTCCTCTTTTGGCTGCGTGGTCGTTGCCTTTCATGTCCATTTCTATTGAGCTTTGAAGGGTTCTTTTATTAAAGTCAAATGTGGCTCCTCAAACACGCAGCAATACTCGATTAACCCCGGCTGACCCTGTCCCACCTTCCTCCCCGACACAGAGCTCCATGAACAGAATGGCCATCCAGGCCTTGGAGAAGATGGAGACGAGAAAGTTCAAGGCCAAAGGGAAGGGCCAGCGCGAGAGCAGCTGTGGAGCCTCGGACTCGCTGAGCAGCAGCTCCACCTCCGACTGCGCCATCTGTCTGGAAAAGTACATCGACGGGGAGGTAAGAAGAAGACGCTTGTCCTTCGTCATGACTTTGTCTACTTTGGGGACTTTCATAATGAAAACTGTGTGAAGCAAATGGTATTAATTGCCAAAAACTGTGCTTGTGCTTCACTATATGGGTGTATTTGTAGCTATTGCATAGAAATGGCAAATCACTTAATCACTTAACTGTTAATACCTCACGTTGGAGACAAATTTCCGTCTCAAGTGACTGTTTGCTATACTTACCCATATTGAATCAATCAGGCTCTTGAGATTTATTATAATCTATAAATGAATAAATAAAAGCAAAAATGATCATTGTAAAAACAAAATAGGAGAAAGTAATGATATAACTGGGGAACATTTTGAGTATCCATCCCTGACACATAACCGACACAAACACAGAAATAACACTACTGGCAGCTTTTTATCCCGACCGTGTGGGAGTCAAACCTCCAAACTGCGAGTGTTGCTGTGCTCATCCACCCACTGAGCTTGTTTTCTTTTCATCACATATGCTGCACACATGAAACATAATGCACTTCTGCAGACAATAGAATGGAAGTTCCCCTGATGTGCTCGGGGACCGCAGTCCCGCGATCCTGGTGACGCTCTTTCCGGCGCCTTTTCAGATGTTTAGCTCAGTCTTTGAGAGCACCTGTAGAGATTACGATACACAGAGTGCATTGGGTTGCGATTGTGCTTCCTGTTTTCCGCAGTGTGGCCTTCTTTAATCCTTAAAAGGAGTCACTGTCAAAAATATGCGTCCTAATCTTGGACTTTGAGGCTTTACTGGAACAGCATTGCTCATCCTTGACACGGACGCTGCAGGGACAAACCCCCGTTTCCCAGGGGGACAGAGTTGGTGTATGTGTGTTTTTGTGGTTATGTGTCTCTTCGCTAAGGAGGAGAAGAAAACACAACAAAGCACGGCGCCAGGATTGCACAGAGGAAGTGGCGATATAAAAGGCTGAATGGCATCAAAGCGCTTTTTGAGCAGTGAACCAAGCAACAAAAGGTTGGGTGGAAAAAGCCCAAAGATGAGTCACATTAAGCGATAGAGCGACGTATTTATGGCAGTGAAAGCGCTCTGAAAGCAGAAGAATATAATAATTCACACTCGTAGCGCTCCTGCTGTTGGCTCTTGGAATTCCTTCATGCCAATTCTCTACTTGAATACAAAATGTTGCATTCTTTTCATATCAATCCTCAAGCTTAGCCTCTTGTTTCTTGTTTGTTTTGTCCCAGAACATTGTGCCATTGAGCATCAAAGTAGTGTTTGTACTGTGGTGTGGCCTCTCTTTAAGATTTGGGTTTGTGGCATGATGTAAAGTTGGCTCCTCAGAGGTGAAAACCAGATGAAGAACACAATTGAGAGTTCCGTGCAGCTTTGCTGCCACCTTGTGGATATTCGGCCATTCTCAACCACGTAGTTTCACCATCTGAGGACTGAAACCCTGTTTCGTTTGTCATGCATCATTTATGCAGCAGCTTTGTTACTAGTTTTTTTTTTTTGCTTTTATTTACTGCAGGAATCCTGATTTTAAATTCAACAACTCTTTTGAGGCCACTTTGGAGACCCTTTTCATTAATTTTATGACCTCATCATTAATGCCCTGCATTTGTTGTTTGGAAGAAATGAGGCTTGACTTCTTCCCTTTTATTTTAAATGAAATCTTTAGAAATTTCTTTATAGGTGCTCTCAGATCAAAGATCTGTAAATTAATGAATAAGTAAGATGAGCACAAATTTTCCTCCAGCAACAGTTGACTTGGATATTCCACTCCTTTAAATACAAGTTCCAAAATGATCATCAGTGTAACTGAAAATCAAAACACAGTATTTTGATATGTAGCCCAGACGTTCTTTTCCGTTCGTCCTTACTGTATTTGCTTTGTAAATGACAGTACAGGTGGAGTCTGACTATTAAATCTTTCCTCTACAGGAGCTGCGAGTTATCCCCTGCGCTCACAGGTTTCATAAGAAATGTGTGGACCCCTGGCTGCTCCAGCATCACACCTGTCCCCACTGTAGACACAACATCATCGGTGAGTTGGTGCACAGCTTTTGAAGATTTAGCTTTGATGTTCAGATAAATACTCAACAGAAATGCTAAATTTCTCCACTTTTTTTTTTCGCAGAGCAAAAGAAGGGAAATCCAGGACCAGCATGTATGGACCCTGGCAACCCGGTCCATGGCCGGCAGCGTGTGGTGCTGCCAGTCCATTATCCAGGCAGGGTGCACCGTGCTGGCCAGGTGACAGCCTACCCAACCAGAACCAGCATGGACCCCCATGGCAACCCCATCACCATGCTCACTGTGGACCAGCACCCAGATCCTCAAGGTCTGTACCCACCCCCGTCGACGTCTGCCTTTCTCCGGAGCTACCACCCCGCCCTCCACCTGGACCACTCACTCAACCCCCACCACTGTGGATTAGAGCACCGGGGACCCCCCTCCTACCCAGCACAGCCGCATCACGCTGCTTTTAAACGACCCAAGTTCCATGGGCGCAACTTTTCCCGAGCAGCCTGCTTCTCGCAGTATGAGACAATGTACCAGCACTACTATTTTCAGGGGTTGACTTTCCCTCAGCAGCCTGAAGGTGGCCAAGGACTCGCTATGGCAGGGCAGCTTGGTGGAGCAGGAGGGGCCCACAAGGGCCACCACAGCAGGGCCTTTCAGCAGGGGCTGTTATACCCCACGGTGGTACACATGGCACCTGCCTCTTCTTCGAGGATAGGTGATAACGGCAGCACTTCTGGCCTGGGCTGTTACCATGGCCACCGCTCAGTGTGCAGCGGTTACCTTGCTGACTGTCCTGGCAGTGACAGCAGCAGCAGCAGTTCAGGCCAGTGCCACTGTTCCTCCAGCGACTCCATGTTGGACTGTACTGAGGTCAGCAACCAGGGGGTGTACGGTAGTTGCTCTACCTTCCGCAGCTCGCTGAGCAGTGACTACGATCCTTACATCTACCGGAGTAAGAGTCCTTGCAGGGGCTCAGTGGGGGAAGCAGGGGCTGCCGGTTGCACCGCAGTTCCTGCAGATGACTCATCCTCCCCTGTTCCCTTGGGACATGACTGCCTCCAGCTTCCTCCTGGAGCTTCGGGATATAACTCGGGGGACCACCTCTCCAACTGCAGCTTGGGGCCCAGCTACAGCAGTCGCTCATCACTGGAACCCAGGGAGAACAGCAACACTAGCACTACCTCAGCCGGGGCTCCAGAGGCCACCGGAGCAGACAGGGGGAAAGGGGCGCAGGAGGAGTCGGGGGAGCTCGGAGCTGCAGCCTGTAGCTGCTGCTTTGAGGTGCTTCCTCCCAATGTGGAGTGCAAAGGGCAGGACTCGGACCAAGCTGCGCCTCTGGCCATGGGGCGTTTTCATAGAGGGGTGGACTTTCAGAGCGGCGCCTCCAAAAACTACTTTGCTCCCGAGCACATGTGCCCTTCCTCAGAGCAGGTGAGCTACGAAGGGCTGCCTTGCTGCTTCTACAAAGAGATGAAGGTGCACAGGGCCACAACGGGGCGCTACACCGAGGACTATGCTGTTAATGTGCAGTATGCACATGCAGACTCGGAGGCCTGCTCTGGACAGGGCTGCTGCGAACTCAACCAGAGAATACCCATAATTCCTGAGGACACAGATTGTGAAGTGGGCACAGGGGCGGAGACCCAAAGCAGTTTATTGCCCATTAGTGTCACAGTGGAAGCAGAGGTGCGGACAGGGGAGCGACACGAGCCCAGGGAGGGGTACTTCACCTCAGGACAGTTTAGAGGTCAGCCATACCCTCAGGAGGAAGAGACCCGGGCCTTGTTTCACCCTCAGCTCTCTGCAAGCCCCACTACATTGGGAAGCAGTACTAGTACACATGAGGGGGGTCTGGGTATATGAACTTGAGCCCAGAGAAAAGGGACTCAGTCAAGAGTATGTATTTGGTACCGAATCAGTCAGTCAATCATTTGAAATCCTCAGCTGCCTTGTTCTAACCTTGCTCTCCGAGCGCTGAATGTTATCATCTTCGATTGTGTGGATTTCTACTGAAATGGCCTGTCTTATCTAGACAGTGTATCAAGTTAATTCCTGTGGCCACAAACGTCTACACGTATGGATGGAGGTTGTGAACTGAAACTAGAAGTAGGTTGGTATTGGCATCTATTTGCTGCCATCAAGGGTCGGGCTAAATAAATCCAGGCCCCGTTTCTTGTAAGATTTTTATCAGATTTTGTCAAGAACAGAATATCTAGACTCCCAGCTTTTTTTGCAAGATTTTAGGAATCTGAGTTTTTTTTTTTTTTTTTTTTTTCGCTACACCCTTAATTCACATACATCTGCATGTACATGTATATGTGCGCACATGAACACTGACTGCCTACAAAGCTTCAACCACCAACTCAAATAGGTTGTACGGACATAGCTATACCAAAACAGAAAGACATGATTGTTTTGTTTTTTTTTGTTGTTGTTTTTTTTCCTTTAATTCAAAAGCAGGGAAATGGGTCTTTCTAAAGCGTCTGTGACCCACACAGTTCTCTGAGGAGAAGAAGCTATATATTACAGAAAAATACGTAGAAATGTGAATGCAAGGCTGACACTGGTCTCTATTCAATATAATACAGAATTTGTTTCATACAGTGCATCTTCTGTCCAGTAGTGGCCTACCTGTATGAGATTTTGTAGCAATATCGTAAAACACACTGCACCGCTTTTATTTGAACTTCGGTCTAAAGTGACAGTGTCTCGGGGTCAGTAGATGTCGTCAGAAGTAGAGTTTAGCACTCTACCTCTAGTTAGGAAGCCCTGAAAACGTGTATTATTGCTGTCACTTACCCAATTTCCTCAATGAGGCATGCTCTAATAAATATCTATAAAACAATTCTAGCATGTATCAAAGGCCAAAGGAAAGTAGCTGGAAAAGACTCATATTTCATAAGGGTTCCTTATTGTACTGTGACTTTTTTTTTTTTTTTTTACGATGCAGTTATACATACCACAGTGTATCCGTTTGAATCATATCGTGCCATGCATAATACATACTCGTGATATCAATGCTTGTCATTCATGCCTTTCTGTTTGTCCTGCAGACTGTTTTTATACTGTTTCTATGAAATATACACATTCTCTACACAGAGGAAAACTTTCTGAAATAACCCTATTTATAAGTTAACCCATTGCTGTAATCAAGTGAGAATCTAATATTGCCTTTTGCATAGAGATATGTACCTACTGCAAATATAACATTTTGGGGTACTTGAGTCACTATTTAATTTTTTTTTTTTTTGTTATTGTTTCTAGCACTTAAAGAAGATTAAAATGTGTACAAAAATTAATATTTTTTAATTTTTTTAAGAATATAATTATTTTCTGTCATTACCATTACAAATGTTTAAAAACGGCTAGAAATCAATCCGTGTATATTTCTGTACCTGTATAGCAAACACATTTCATGAATGGAAATATGTTCTCTGAATATTTATTTACTAATATATTTATCTTTAAGCCATGTCTTATGTTCAGAGTGTATGAACGTTTGAGTTATTGGGTTGCTTTTTATTTTGAGAAAAATCACTAACATGAGACTTTGTATATACATGGTAATTGCACACAAGACGATTAAATCTTCTCTGACCAAAAAACTGATTTTAAAACTTTAGTACAATAGAGTTTTGTAATTAAAGTGTACAAAGATCTGTAAAATATACAGTTTTATTCAAGTAACTCATGTTGTGGCGTCCTCCTTTCTATTATCTGTGTAACGCTCTAAGGCTAGGGCACTGACTGCGGACTTAGGGTATAATTAATTAATCAGAAATAGGTCCGGCCACGGAGCCAAGGGTGCAAATAACCATACAAAACAACAGGTATTACGGTCTGATATTATATATTATATAGTTATGGCATAAATAGGCCGGTATGGTTACTAACAGGTACACAGTATTCAAATAAACAAATACCCATGTATTCCAAAAAACAAAAAAAAGAAAACAAAAAGACCACAGCAAGGTGGCAAATGTGCAAGTCAGATACAAGGTTTTTTCCCTTAATATTGTTCAAGTTCTGAGAGTCCATTCGTCAGAAAAAGGTTCCAATTTAAGATCCAACCGTAGGGGGCAAAAGAAAAGGTTCGTTTGTCCTACCGCAGTGCAGGTAGGAGAACAATGGTTGGGAAGCTCGCCATCCAATTCGTTGCAGGTGTGGGGGAAAAACCAAGGGGAAAAACCCCTAAACAAAAACCTGACCTAAACAAGGCCAAAGACAAGAATACAATGAGTTACACATAAATCAAAAATAAATAAATTGGTTTGAGCATTAAATAGCAACAGAAATACATGCTATAAATAACAGCAATCTACATCCATTCAAAATGGGTCATCTTAAGGACAAAACACATTATATCATACATACATTAGTAATTTCCAAGTGAAGCTTCAGAGTTCAATAATCACAAAATAAAGTGCACTTAAATCAAAGTCAATGGCTTAAACGCCAAGTCATTTCAAAGTTTTGGTATCAAAAGTATCAAAAATAAACATATGTTGCGCAACAGGGTTCAAGTCTTCAAATAAAATTCAAAGCCAATTCAAGTAAATATAGCCACTTGGGCATTTTGTTCAAAAAACACAAAACAGGCCAACAAGAGTCAATATCGCACAAACGAGACCTTATGTGATTCATTCCGGTAAGTAGGTGGAGAGCACGTAGCTGCGCTGACCGTGTGTGTGTGGATACGTTAGCATTTAGCGGCAGAGCTAAATGGATATTTGCAGCACCATATACATATAGAATTACGAATACACAACGGATTGACTCACCGGTGAGTGGGGGTGCAGATCGGGCCAACAAGCAGGTCCCGATAGGTGGACAGAGGAGCATCTACGGTATTATTATGGAATCGATATGGATAATCAGTATGAGTTATCATCGTTAAATACGAGCGACAGAATGAACGGACTGGTCAACTCACCGATGAGCGGAGTGAAAATAAGAGCACCGTAAAGGCACCTGCCTACAAGGTTTATCTTGCGGGGGTTCTAACAGAACGCCGGCTTGTTCACGCCACAGCTGAAGAGGATTTAAATGTCGTGCCACAATAGCAAGAGCGGGGGATGTCGGAAGTGACGGAGAGGGTTTAAAGGGAACGGGGCCGCCCCCTTAAAG
Organism: Chelidonichthys spinosus; assembly: GCA_029853015.1. Taxonomy (NCBI): domain Eukaryota; kingdom Metazoa; phylum Chordata; class Actinopteri; order Perciformes; family Triglidae; genus Chelidonichthys; species Chelidonichthys spinosus. The sequence continues at coordinate 8,249,299 of CM056831.1, forward strand.
GAACAGGACGTTGGGACTCTATCTAACATATGTTACATCTGCATTCCACATTCAATCCAATGTATATGTCCAACAGTGACTAATGACAAATATGCCTCACAGGGCTTTACAATCTATACATGACATCCTCTTTTTTACAACATTTTATGAATTTTGTTGATTTTTAACTTTTTTTTCGACATGCTTTAGTATGACTCATTTCGGAAAATATTAATAAACCTTTTAATGCCTATTTAGGACTCACTACACTCAGACTTTGATTGACTTGTGATATAAAAGCAAATGTTATGACTTTTAAATCATTTTTACAACATTTTAGGAATTTTGTTGATTTTTCACTTTTTTTTCGACATGCTGTACTATGACTTTTTTTGGGGGGGGGTGGAGAATATGACTAAGCCTTTTTATGACTATTTTGCCCTCACTACTCTCAAACTTTGATTGACACGTGATATACAAGCAACTGTTATGACCTTTAAATTATTTTTACAATATTTTATGAATTTTGTCCATTTTTCACTTTTTTGTCGACATGCTATAGTATGAATTTTTTTGGAAAATATAACTTATCCTTTTTATGACTATTTTGCACACACTACACTCAGACTTTGATGGCACGTGATATACAAGCAAATGTTATGACTTTTAAATCATTTTTACATCATTTTTTTAAATTCTTTCTCGAAAATATGACTAAGGCTTTTCATGACAGTTTTGGACTCACTACACTCAGTGACACTTAAGTGACATACGTTACGAAGGATTTTTATGACTTTTTAACCACTTTTTACAACAATTTATGAATTATGTCGACTGACTACTTTTGTGACTTTTTGACATACTATACTATGACCTTTTTTTCCTTAAAAATTTGACTATCCCTTTTTTAAAAGATTTTTTTAGGCATAGAGGCCTTTATGAGCAGTGGACAGATGGAGACATGCAGGAAAGGACCCCTTGCCAGAACTCGAACCAGGGTCTGCCAGGCATGTACGTTTGTACATGGCATGTGCCCTAACCACTCCGCCAACTGCAGGCCAAGTGTAGGCAGAGTATCTCTTTTTATGACTAATTTGGACTCAATACATTTAGACTTTACATGACATACAATACCAACGATTATTATGACTTTATGAATTTTAAACCACTTTTTACAACAATTTATGAAAATAAAATAAATGATAACAGAAATCAAAGGAACATCAAAAGATATGTTTAATAATGACTATGACTTTTTGGTGGGGGGGGGGTGGAGAATGTGACTAAGCATTTTTATGACTATTTTGCACTCACTACTCTCAAACTTTGATTGACACATGATATACAAGCAACTGTTATGACTTTTAAACCATTTTTACAACATTTTATGAATTTTGACAATTTTTCACTTTTTTTTCGACATGCTATAGTATGACTTTTTTTGGGAGGGGGAAATATAACTAAGCCTTTTATGACTATTTTGCACTCACTACACTCATACTTTGATTGACACGTGATATACAAGCAAATGTTATGACCTTTAAATTATTTGTACACTATTTTACGAATTTTGTCCAATTTTCACTTTTTTGTCGACATGCTATAGTATGACTTTTTTGGGGGTGGATGGGGGGGATATGACTAAGCCTTTTTATGACTGTTTTGCACTCACTACACTCAGACTTTGATTGACACGTGATATACAAGCAAATGTTATGACCTTTTAAATCATTTTTACAACATTTTAGGAATTTGGTTGATTTTTCACTTTTTTTTCGACATGCAATACTATGACTTTTTTTTGGGGGGGGGGGTGGAGAATATGACTAAGCCTTTTTATGACTATTTTGCACTCACTACTCTCAAACTTTGATTGACACGTGATATACAAGCAACTGTTATGACTTTTAAACCATTTTTACAACATTTTATGAATTTTGTCAATTTTTCACTTTTTTTTCGACATGCTATAGTATGACTTTTTTTTGGGGGGCGGGGGAAATATAACTTAGCCTTTTATGACTATTTTGCACTCACTACACTCAGACTTTGATGGCACGTGATATACAAGCAAATGTTATGACTTTTAAATCATTTTTACATCATTTTTTTAAATTCTTTCTCGAAAATATGACTAAGGCTTTTCATGACAGTTTTGGACTCACTACACTCAGTGACACTTAAGTGACATACGTTACGAAGGATTTTTATGACTTTTTAACCACTTTTTACAACAATTTATGAATTATGTCGACTGACTACTTTTGTGACTTTTTGACATACTATACTATGACCTTTTTTTCCTTAAAAATTTGACTATCCCTTTTTTAAAAGATTTTTTTAGGCATAGAGGCCTTTATGAGCAGTGGACAGATGGAGACATGCAGGAAAGGACCCCTTGCCAGAACTCGAACCAGGGTCTGCCAGGCATGTACGTTTGTACATGGCATGTGCCCTAACCACTCCGCCAACTGCAGGCCAAGTGTAGGCAGAGTATCTCTTTTTATGACTAATTTGGACTCAATACATTTAGACTTTACATGACATACAATACCAACGATTATTATGACTTTATGAATTTTAAACCACTTTTTACAACAATTTATGAAAATAAAATAAATGATAACAGAAATCAAAGGAACATCAAAAGATATGTTTAATAATGACTATGACTTTTTGGTGGGGGGGGGTGGAGAATGTGACTAAGCATTTTTATGACTATTTTGCACTCACTACTCTCAAACTTTGATTGACACATGATATACAAGCAACTGTTATGACTTTTAAACCATTTTTACAACATTTTATGAATTTTGACAATTTTTCACTTTTTTTTCGACATGCTATAGTATGACTTTTTTTGGGAGGGGGAAATATAACTAAGCCTTTTATGACTATTTTGCACTCACTACACTCATACTTTGATTGACACGTGATATACAAGCAAATGTTATGACCTTTTAAATCATTTTTACAACATTTTAGGAATTTGGTTGATTTTTCACTTTTTTTTCGACATGCTATAGTATGACTTTTTTTTGGGAGGGGGAAATATAACTAAGCCTTTTATGACTATTTTGCACTCACTACACTCATACTTTGATTGACACGTGATATACAAGCAAATGTTATGACCTTTTAAATCATTTTTACAACATTTTATTAATTTGGTTAATTTTTCATTTTTTTTCGACATGCTATAGTATGACTTTTTTTGGGAGGGGGAAATATAACTAAGCCTTAAATGTTATGACCTTTAAATTATTTGTACACTATTTTACGAATTTTGTCCAATTTTCACTTTTTTGTCGACATGCTATAGCATGACTTTTTTTGGAAAATATAACTAATCCTTTTTATGACTATTTTGAACACACTACACTCAGACTTTGATTGTCACGTGATATACAAGCAAATGTTATGACCTTTTAAATCATTTCTACAACATTTTAGGAATGTTGTTGATTTTTCACTTTTTTTTTCGACATGCTATAGTATGACTTTTTTGGGGGGGGTGGGGGGGGATATGACTAAGCCTTTTTATGACTGTTTTGCACTCACTACACTCAGACTTTGATTGACACGTGATATACAAGCAAATGTTATGACCTTTTAAATCATTTTTACAACATTTTAGGAATTTTGGTGATTTTTCACTTTTTTTTCGACATGCTATACTATGACTTTTTTTTGGGGGGGGGGGGGTTGGAGAATATGACTAAGCCTTTTTATGACTATTTTGCACTCACTACTCTCAAACTTTGATTGACACGTGATATACAAGCAACTGTTATGACTTTTAAACCATTTTTACAACATTTTATGAATTTTGTCAATTTTTCACTTTTTTTTCGACATGCTATAGTATGACTTTTTTTTGGGGGGGGGGGGGGGAATATAACTTAGCCTTTTATGATTATTTTGCACTCACTACACTCAGACTTTGATGGCACGTGATATAAAAGCAAATGTTATGACTTTTAAATCATTTTTACATCATTTTTATTTATTTTTTCTCGAAAATATGACTAAGGCTTTTCATGACAGTTTTGGACTCACTACACTCAGTGACACTTAAGTGACATACGTTACGAAGGATTTTTATGACTTTTTAACCACTTTTTACAACAATTTATGAATTATGTCGACTGACTACTTTAGTGACTTTTTGACATACTATACTATGACCTTTTTTTCCTTAAAAATTTGACTATCCCTTTTTTTAAAGATTTTTTTAGGCATAGAGGCCTTTATGAGCAGTGGACAGATGGAGACATGCAGAAAAGGACCCCTTGCCAGGACTCGAACCAGGGTCTGCCAGGCATGTACGTTTGTACATGGCATGTGCCCTAACCACTCCGCCAACTGCAGGCCAAGTGCAGGCAGAGTATCTCTTTTTATGACTACTTTGGACTCAATACATTTAGACTTTACATGTCATACAATACCAACGATTATTATGACTTTATGACTTTTAAACCACTTTTTACAACAACTTATGAAAATAAAATAAATGATAACAGAAATCAAAGGAACATCAAAAGATATGTTTAATAATGACTATGACTTTTTTTGGGGGGGGGGGGGTGGAGAATATGACTAAGCCTTTTTATGACTATTTTGCACTCACTACTCTCAAACTTTGATTGACACGTGATATACATGCAACTGTTATGACCTTTTACATCATTTTTACAACATTTTATTAATTTGGTTAATTTTTCACTTTTTTTCGACATGCTATAGTATGACTTTTTTTGGGAGGGGGAAATATAACTAAGCCTTTTATGACTATTTTGCACTCACTACACTCATACTTTGATTGACACGTGATATACAAGCAAATGTTATGACCTTTTAAATCATTTTTACAACATTTTAGGAATTTGGTTGATTTTTCACTTTTTTTTCGACATGCTATAGTATGACTTTTTTTTTGGGGGGGGGGGGGGTATAACTAAGCCTTTTATGACTATTTTGCACTCACTACACTCAGACTTTGATGGCACGTGATATACAAGCAAATGTTATGACTTTTAAATCATTTTTACATCATTTTTTTTTTTCATTTTTTCTCGAAAATATGACTAAGGCTTTTCATGACAGTTTTGGACTCACTACACTCAGTGACACTTAAGTGACATACGTTACGAAGGATTTTTATGACTTTTTAACCACTTTTTACAACAATTTATGAATTATGTCGACTGACTACTTTTGTGACTTTTTGACATACTATACTATGACCTTTTTTCCTTAAAAATTTGACTATCCCTTTTTTTAAAGATTTTTTTAGGCATAGAGACCTTCATGAGCAGTGGACAGATGGAGACATGCAGGAAAGGACCCCTTGCCAGGACTCGAACCAGGGTCTGCCAGGCATGTACGTTTGTACATGGCATGTGCCCTAACCACTCCGCCAACTGCAGGCCAAGTGCAGGCAGAGTATCTCTTTTTATGACTACTTTGGACTCAATACATTTAGACTTTACATGTCATACAATACCAACGATTATTATGACTTTGACTTTTAAACCACTTTTTACAACAACTTATGAAAATAAAATAAATGATAACAGAAATCAAAGGAACATCAAAAGATATGTTTAATAATGACAGTATGAAGAAGAAAGGATGATAGTTATAATTTAGTTCAGTCAGTCATTTGGTTCATCAGGTTCATAATATCTATCGTGTCAATTAGAGATACATAAACAGTACTCCAAATTTGTTCAAAGCGAAAACCTCAGCTTCTCCAGTTTCACACTATAGGTGACTATGGATTTGTATGACTGTTTTGGACTCACTACTCTCAAACTTTGCTTGACATTCGATATGAGGGATTTTTATGACTTTTTAAATCACTTTTTATAACAATTTATCATCTTTGTCAACTGACTTTTTCGTGAATTTTCCACATACTATACTGACTGTTTAGGACTGACTACACACAAATATTATACTTTGAAAACTATTAACTTTTTCATTACTTTTTTTAATGATTTGTTTTGTCATGGGTAGTGTAACACAGTTTAGGACCCACATGCATACGCAGGCAAAGAGGTGACTCGAACATCCATCCATTTTCTACCGCTTATCCTGTATTCAGGGTCGCGGGGGGGCTTGAGCCGATCCCAGCTGTCATTGGGCGTAGGCAGGGTACACCCTGGACAGGACGCCAGTCTATAGCAGGGCTGACATGTAGAGACAGACAACCATTCACACTCACATTCACACCTACGGGCAATTTATAGTCACCAATTAACCTATCCCCATCCTGCATGTCTTTGGACTGGACCAAAGGTTTAATAATAAATAAACTTACAACAAAAGGCGGGGAGACAATTGGACACCGGTGAGACACATGAGGGCAGATTGGTTATCAACAGAAGGGAACACACAAGAGGACGGAGGAGTTCAAGATATCTGTTATGATAGGTGGTTAGTACAGGGGACAGGAAGTTACAAAATAAAACAGGACATCATTTTAGTTTTTAGTGTGGTTTACACTTCTTTATTTTTTAACATTTGTATTAAGTACAATTTATTTGTCACTTAACAGAGACAAATTCTAGCAAGAAAATAAATCAAAATGTCCATTCATCGTGGAGTGACATCTGCAAAGAGCTCTGAGGCTTCATGCTCCGAAATACACATCCGAGAACCAGATTGTCATACAGGCAGAGAAGCCTGAAACACAGATGTCCAGAGTGCATCTCACAGCTTGAAACCAGAGTGAAGAGCCACAACTCCACCGGTTAAGTTGTGGTACTTTACACAGTAGAAACCTGCGTCCTCAATCATATGTTTAAACTCCTCCTGCACAAGAAAAAGAGGAAAGGAAATGACTCACTCACATTGAATCCACAAAGTGACATTACTGTATAGTCTCATTGGTGTTTGGCATCAAATAATTAAAACTGATGAAAGTCTAACAAGCTTGAATGAATCTAAATTGGCAATGTGGCAAATAGCGAAGACAAATGTAGGAGAAAATGTGTTACCTCACAGTTTTATTTTAATCTCATCCTCATTCCTTTCTCTTGTACTCATCAAATGCCTTGCTGCTCCTATTTGATTGTGGTTAACTTTTGTTATTTGATAAGTAGACCTTTTTTCTTTCTCCCTTCCTTGACCGACTCCGAAACATCCTCACATATCTCACATTGATTGATCAAGGCCTGATGAATGGCCCCTGTTGTGACATTGTGTAGAGAAACAAGGCTGCTCCTAGAGCAGCCACGCCTTTTTATCTCAGGTATTGAATCAATTCAAATCCACTCATCACTCCTTGCAACGCTGTGACTTCGTTTTTCCACTGTCAGTGATTAAACCGCATCTGAACCAGCCACAGAATTGGACCTGAAGAGGTTTTTCTTCCTCACAAACTATTAGTTAACCAATAAGTCAATCGACAAAACGATGTATCTTGATAATGATTAATGATTGGCTCCATTTTCTAAATGATGCTTTGCCACTTCCATCTGTATACATTCATTATTATAAATTGAATATCTGCTCACCAGAAAAACTCTTGTAAATATATTGGACTCTTGGCGGACTTTTTTGACCATTTTTATGAAATCATTATTCAAAAGAAAATCAGTCAAAAGAATAATTAAATGTATTGTTAATTTTTCCAGTATAGCACCTTTCATATATAATAATAATAGCTATTCATTTTAACTATATTCATATAGAACATTTTAAATACAATACAATAATAGATTTACAATAAAAACACAAGAATAAATGTAACTAAGTAATAAATTGTAAGTTGAAGTGCGTCACTTATAACTGGTTATAACTTAAAAGTGGTGATGACGTCTTGAAATATGGCGAAAAGGTCTTAAAAACCGGTTAATGTGTATTTTTTTAAACTGAAAATTGAGAAAAATTAACTAAAATGGTCCTGACTAGAGTTGAATCAAATCAAAAGTGAGAGTAGCAACGTTAGGAATGGGGAGACGGAAATTGAAGAATACATTTTTCTCACCTGGTCTGGGAACTTACGGATGCTTTCTACCAGATACTGGTACGACTTCCACTCTCCCGCAATCACCTCTCCCAACACTGGGATCATCTGGAAACTATATGCGTCATAAAGCCTGAAAATAGGGCAGAATAAAGGGAAGTCAAACGCTGCTTTCTCTGTCAACCTGTTGCCTAACCGCGACTTGTATGGGTCACAATTTAGCAGTCTGGTACTGCTTTTTGTAATTGCAGATTGTGATTAAGAATAAATAAATAAATAAAAAAAATGTATTTTCTTTAAAAAATGTATGCAGGGAGACCTTGAGTCCAACATCACCCCATTAAAACTAATGAAAAGGATGTTCGCTAAGAAAAGATGTCTTATCTATGACAAAATATCAAGTGACTCCAGCGTGTTTTAGTGCCATTACCAGAGTTTTAAGCACATTTTGATGAGATAATATCGCATATGACATTTTCATATCACCTCACACTGGTCCTTTAAAACCATTACGAGTGGTATTTTTATATCTGTAAGAAAGTGCTAGTCTTTCAGGCCATTGTCTCATAATTCCAGACTCATCAAGCCTCTACAGCAGACGCAACGTGCCACAGAACAACAAGAGTTTTAATTCAAACTGCTCAACAGGTGATTTCACTCATTAATTATTCCATTCCACTTGAAGGAGTGCTAATCAAGGTGGACTCTGAAACCCTTCAGTCATATGCAGTCAGGTGAGATATAACCACAAGAGGGCAGTGTTCATCCAGACCACACAAAGCAAACTTGTTGGGTTTGAGACTGCAGTCATCAATCTGCAGAGACCTTCTGAGATTTCACAAGGTTGATTCATAATCACACAAAACAAGTGAATACTCCTCCTCACCTTGCCAATACAGGATTTGTCACTTTGCTGAACTCCAAGCACATGAATCTGCCACCAGGCTTCAAGACCCGCAGAGCCTCCTGCAGTGCCTAAAATGAAAAATAGTTTGATCATTTTAATTATCTCTTCATTTATCAAGAATAATATTATCTGGTTACAGCTTCTCCAATGTGAGATTTGCTGCTTTTTCATGATGGACAATCACCTTAGACTTTGCAAAAGTGTAAATGCACTTTTACAAATTTCGGACACTGGAAAATTAGTTAAATAAAAGTGAATGGATTAAATAAATAATAAATAAATGTTGCAATTTGACAAACATACGTAAAAAGTTCATATTGATGATAAATTTCTTTAATTTTAGTCTTTGGGGTTGCCAGTTAGTGTGGAAAAAACGGAAAAATGAGTTTGACGGTAAGCGGGCGGCATTTTGTTACATGAACTTTGAAACACCCAAGGTAACCGAAACGTATAGCTTCATGTTGCAAAATTATTTCATACCACGAAAGATTCATCACTTGACATGACTGAGTCTGTCTGAGTGTCACTCCACTTGGCCATGAAAATGCAGGTTGTGCAACAAACTGGCAACCCATTAGAGCAACAGCTGTATTGTGAATGCAATGGACGGGGGAGTGCGAGTGCGACATCTAGTGGCTGGATGTTATCAATGTTGTCAATAGCACCTTTAACAGTGAGTCCTCCTGCATGCATGTGTCAGAGATGGAACTATAACCATAAGTGTTTGTTTTTAAAGGATGTGAATCAACACATTGCAGACATCTTTTTTTTTTTTTTTTTACAAATTGTTGTGACAAACACGGTCTCAAACAGATAAAGCAGTTGACAGTACTGGTGTCTACAAAGCAGGGAATAGCTGCACACTGTTCTAACAGGCTGATACCTCTGAGCAGAGCTGGAGCACAAACACTCTTTACGCCGGGATGCATTAGTAACGATCAGACAGTTACCTGATCTATATGGGTGACGTTTCGAATACCAAAGGCGATGGTATAAATATCAAACTGGTCATCATCAAAGGGCAGCTCCTCTGCGTCCCCCACCACCCACGACAGACCTGATGCACAGAAGGATCAGGCACTCAAGTCAAAAACTGTCTGCATTTCTACTTTGCTCTCTACAGTTCAGTGAATGCAGCTCATTTCACTGAACACATATTTTTAAGGACCTCAGTCTGCCTTTATATCTTAAACAAAATCAACCAGCATATCTGGCTCTATATGGAAGGAATGAGAGTTAATCAGGACCCTGTAAACACAGGATCTTTACATGCATAGTAACGTGAATGGGATTTCCCAAAAACCTGACCAGTGCACACTGCTCATGAAAACACAGGGATATCTTGCTTGTGTGACAGTCGAAGTTTACCAGCACTGATGCCCGAGCTGTCGGCTTTCTGCTTGCCCACTCTCAGCATCTCCTTGTTGATGTCACAGACCACGGCCCTGGATTCCTGGACCCCGTCCTCGTCCTCTGTGGAGTAGTTGCTGGAAATGTCCTGCCACGACGGCGTCTGCATGGACCGCAGCGCCCGCCGCTTCTGCCGCTCTTGCTGAGAGCGAACGTACTCCAAGAAACGGATGGCAATGTCACCTGCAGGGGAGGATCATCACAAACGAAGCAGAAGAGTGACGGGGTGTTCACCTTGATGTTTGGAAGAGGTGCACACAAACTGCGTTTACCTGTTCCGCCCGCCACGTCCAAGAGTCGCGCCCCGGGCTGCGGATGCATGACGTGCAGCAACATGTCCTTCCACAATCGATGAATGCCCAGACTCATGGCATCGTTCATAGTATCATACTTCTGCGCCACATTCTCAAACACCTTATACACTGAAAAAGCAATGAGGGAGATCATCAGTCTCACTGGAAGCAAGGTGTAGATGTTTAATTATCTTGATGCTTAGTTGTTAAAGTTTTTACACTTGAAGTGGCAAATAAACTTGAACCTTCATATAGTGTGATCATATCAAACAAATAAATAGCAAACAAAGCATACAAGTAAGGGACTGTTCATTACTTACCTATGAAAACAACACTGTACAAATGACTTACAACTTATGACTGCCAAACACTTTCGGCAAACATATAATACAGCAAACAGCTCATTTTGGCCACTTGAATACCAGCTACACAGCGGAGGGAATCACACTTCAAATGGTTCAAATGGTTTATTGAACATAAGTCATTTAATAGATTTAAATCTATGCCGAATTGTCCAGCAAATATCCACCACCCCAAAAACATGTAACATGCCGCTCGTTGAGGTGTGTACATTAACAGAGAGGCAGCGGGCTTTTAAATAGCAGGATGTTTTAAAGACGTCCGTTATGCTATTGAACGAATCTGAGAATAGCATCGCCTTAGCTCACCTCTCTTCGCCTTCTCCGTTTCCGGCACCGTTTCGAAACCAAAATGTGTGCTTCTGTCTGCGGCAGCATCGCTGAAACAACGACAGCTCGACGGTCCCAAACAGCAACCTGACCGGCCCGCAGCTCCGGCAGCGGCGACGTTAATGTTCCTGTGAGAAAGACGGAGCACCCTCCGGAACAGCAGGCTCATGGACGCCGCCATGTTGCCGGATTATGCAAATAAGCGACAGTCTGACGTAATTCACATGCGACGATCAACATTTCGAGTTTGACTTTGCAGGAGTTGTTGTTTGTTTTGTCTTTTAGTTTCGGGTTTATTATTTAAAAAAAACAAAACAATAAGTTAAATACAATTAAACAAATTCATTTAATTTCCCCCACTGATTTCTGAATGACTTGTATTATCTGAGTAAACCGTGTTATTCTTCTAACAGTAGATCTGCAACTATATTTACATTTTTATTAATTTATAAATAGCAATCGTGATAAATTCCCCTCCTTTGCCAGAACTCAAAGATATTATTACATTACATTCATGCAGGCTTAGCTACATCTGTGGATTCAACTGCTCTTTGCAGGGGAACTGTGAATGGCCAACTAGCTCTAGCCTACCATCTGAGCCTATATCAATTTACAATGAAATAAAAGCTACAACCTCATATGTAACACTAATATTTTACATTTACTTAAATGATTATAGAATGTCTTAATGTTTCTTCATTATTTTTCAACACTAATCAACTGTCCTGAAGGCAGATGTTAGAATCATAAAATGTGGAAGGAACATTTTAAGAATTTAACAGACCACTGAGTGCCTCAATTGCACAAGGGTCATAGACAATGTTGCAGAGTCAGGAGTATGAAAACAGGTAACGCCACCAAGCCTCTTTCACACACAGTGCTTTTCCAAATCCACCAAAGGAGACCTGCTCCTCCCTTTCCCCCTAACAGTCTCTCTCCTAATCTACCTGACTTCAGTACCCTGAGTGCAGAAAGTGGAAGGTATTGTCTTCCATTGTTCTCACTTTCTCGTTCTGACAGTAACCAGACACTGCTATGCATTGTCCCATTGTTGCCTTAATTACTGGTCTACTGGGGTTCAGAAGGATCTGCTTACAACGCTCCTTTCCTTGGCCATGGGAAGGTTGACCAGGGGGAGGGCTGCAGGCCAAGGCTTTTTCACAGGGACCAAGTGATGATAAGGCTCCAAGTCTAGCAAAGGATTAATGTTACACATGTTCACAATTGCTTTTGAGGGGGGGGGGGGGGGGGGGGGGGGGGGGGACACAAGTTTTGAGGTCAATGGGACGGTGAATAGAAGGCCACAAAGATGTGATATCCTACTGTGGTTATATGGATGACAGAACACAACATCCATTCAAAACTTTAAGCAACATTTAATAATTAATCAAATTATTTTATTATTCGAGCAAGCAGAAATTCGATACCATTTGTACCAAGCATGATTATTGGGAGTAGTTTTGAGGAAATGTACTCAAACAACATATCACCAATAGAGGGAGTAAGAGCACCGTTTGCAATTTTCTGCTTCTGCAGTAGTTTCCTATACTGGAATGTGTGCATTTCTTATAGGAGATGAAACAATAACCGAATGACATGATACCAATAGCAGGTTTTATGTTGGGGCATTCCAATTCAACTCAACAGCCAGTTACAACACTTGACTTATGTTTGTGATATGATTGTTGTTTGCGTGACATCACAGTGATTTGGTCTATAGGCTGCCCTACATGCTAGATATGAGATTGGAACTATTTCCCCATAAATGTGTCCTAACTTTCTGCACACTGGTGCCTCACTGCATGCATTTGATTCCCCTTATTTCCACCTCTACTCCTCAGACCGCTGAAGTCCACCACTTTGTTGTTACTCTGTGTTTGTGAGAGACTAGAAACTATTTAAGTGGATTTGTAGACTCGCCTAGTGATACCTATCTCCTCAGTGCTAAAGAAATGTAGCTATAGGATGATTCGATTATGAAAATTCTCAACAAGGTTTTTGCTGTAGAATGTGGCTCAATCAAAAGCATCAGCGGTTCTCAGGAAGACTTCCAGCTAAGACATCATTCAGCAAACCTTAAAGGTTTCACCTGGTTGTTTTCGGGAAATTGTGAGCCCTCGTTATTGCATATGCTCTTCTACAGGTAGCCTGTTTGGAGCAAAACATTTTAGAGGATAATTTTGCTTCCCTGCAGAGTAACAAATGTCTTGCCAACAAATAGCAACGCTGCCCTTTCTCAGAACCAGTTCCAGAATGCGCACTTGATGAAAGGAACACAGAAACACCTTTCATGAATCATCATCAGTGTTCCAGCTTATTTCACCGCCTTCTACTTTTGTTTGTTTTTCATTGTGTTCCAGTTGTAAAGCCGAACTCCTGCTGTTACCCTCTAAAATGTGCAGGTTGCATGCTTGACCTCATCCCAGAGGAGAACCAATGGATTACACATGGCACTCCTAACCCGCTCTCCATGTGTGTGCATCTCCAAACAGTCTGGGAGTCATTTGGCATATCTGATAAGTATTTAGCTCAAAAGAAAATAAAACGGAAAAAGGGGGTGCCGATAGCCCTCCATGCAAACACAGCATCCCTTCAAATTTTATGGTTTCAAACATTAATTGAGTGGTTAAGCTTGATCTGGTTTTTGGGGCCCATGTGCTTCACAGGCACTTGGGTAATTAATATTATGTGTTATGGAATAAAAAGAGAGTGGAACAAAACAAAAGAACGATCACAACACAAGCTTAAGAAACATGCATACAGTGTTTATTTTGCAACAGGACACATTAAATAAAACTACAAAGTTACTTCACTTATACAAAAGATAGATTATATCCCGTTCACATACAAAATAACAATAATTTACTGTATAAATTAAACATTTCACTATTTTTGCTATTTACAATTGCATGAAAACAATGTTTTGGCCCCTCCAGATCATTTACCGCAGGGCTTCTGCTGTTCACGTCATCAAGCACTACGGCACATTCACATCAATGAAAAGACCGCTTCCACCGCTCAGAAGATCGCAGGGAATTTTCCAATTGACTGGAGGACGGGACATAAAATGTGAGTTTGCATAATTCACCAGGCTATCCAAACAAATATGCCCTTGTTAGATTTTAACTGTCAGATTTCATTAGCTTGTGTTAGATTTGAACGCACATTAATTTCCCATCGCTCTCACATCTATGCTCTTTTTTCTACTCCCTCTCTCCACGCATGGTCTGCTCTGAACATCACAGACCCAGGGGCGTGTGCTCTTGTTTTGCAATAATTAACATGAGTTACAGTCAAGCACACAAGGCAAAAATATAACACAGTCCCACATTTTTACCAACTTCTGATTGAGAAAGAAGGGTTTCCATCTTTTAAAAACAAAAATGTGTTATGTGCCTCAAATTCTGCTGCGATTCATGGAAACTAAAAAATGTTGTGACGTGAATGTCACCGCGACGTTGCATCGAGTGTAAAATATGACCTTTTATCTCAAGTGCTCAGGTTGTGGCAAAAAGTACATTTTTGGTTGCTTTTAATAAGTACTATTTCATCTTGAAAGTAGGAGCAAATTTAAGTGCATGGGCGTTTCAAACATCTCCTGTACTGATCCAGTCAGGGATGAGAAGACTTTTTGGGGGTGACCATCTTCAGAGATATCCAATCCCAGTTAGGGAAGGCCAATTATCATGCCACTGGCAAACTAGTCGATTTTGACCTTTCACAAGTAGTTTAAATGCCATAGCAATACACAGAAAACCCGCTGACAGCTCCAAACCTGCTGACAGCTCGTGCATAGTACCACTGAGTGCTTTTGGTTATATTTCTGTCTGGGTATATTGTTGGCGCTCAACCTTTTGGCCTAAAATCAAGGTGACAAGTAAAACCTTCCAGGTCTGCAGCGTCTTGTAGAATTTAAGCAATTTGCTGGTGCCTAAGGGGAGAAAAAAAATGCATTCCACCTTCAAGCCAAGTTGACGAGGAAGTACTTTGACGGGTCTCTCAAATGCTTCGCCGAGACACAAAATGAAAGTGCGGACATACATTACAGTATTCCCACACTGAATTACATAATATACAAGATTACGCCCCCCTAATCAAAAGACAACTTAATGTGAACAATATGTTCAGTAAATGTCCGAAGACACACGCAGAAATTGGAAACACAGATTTCTTTTAAAGCCTCAATGTGTTCATTTCAAAAAATCATGTCATGTCATCATCATGTAATAAAAATGTAAGATCCAGTCTGGAGAGGTGTTCAGTTGAGTGCACTATGTTTTAAAAAGACAACTTTACAATGCTTTTGATCTCTGTACAGGTTGGCATCCTTTTTTTGA
Organism: Chelidonichthys spinosus; assembly: GCA_029853015.1. Taxonomy (NCBI): domain Eukaryota; kingdom Metazoa; phylum Chordata; class Actinopteri; order Perciformes; family Triglidae; genus Chelidonichthys; species Chelidonichthys spinosus. The sequence goes on from CM056831.1 coordinate 8,264,889, forward strand.
ACTCTACATTAAAGTGGTGGAAATCCTATGTTGGAACGAGACGCCACATAGGATTTGAAAGAAGTGCAGACTCTTGAGAGGGACCCATGAAAGAAACAGATGTCATGCAGCTGAGACAAGGGAAGATGAGATCCTTAAGGCACTTGAACACCATCAAACCGGAAAGACTCCCACCCACAACCGAGCAGAAAAAGCTCTCAGATCTTCCCAAGTCTCCCTAAATGGCAGTTTGTCTGCAAACTGCACCACCCAACCCCCCCAGTGAACGACGCGACTTATCTCTCCATGCAAATCCACATGAGCGCTGAGTGAACGAGTGGGCGAACGTGTTCTCTCTCTCTCTGATCTTTTCATTTTATGGTGATTGATTCATCCCCAAAGTGCTGTGATATCTACCTTCCGCGTGACGTTTCATGCATCCCGTTTCCCTCTCCTCAGAAAGCTAGTCAAAACCCATCAAAAACAAACATCAGCGCTTTTGCATATGGAATAAAAAAAAAGGACAAATAAATATGTTACTCTTTGGATGGGAGGATTCTGGTTTTTGGCTGCAATTGTTCATTGTTTGTATGAGGCAGTTAGAAGAGTTATACAACTGTTAAGCTGTTAAGTGTGTGTGTGTGTGTGTGTGTTTCAAAGACACCATTCCTTTATCCTCCTCTTTATGGTGATGAAGATTTGGTTGCCACTGTGACTCTGAAGCACCAGGAAGAGGTAAACCTCCCTGATTGAACCGAACAGGGAGGTTAGCCGTAGCACCCGGCGGCTATGTTGTGTTTTCACCGGTGATTCTGCAGTCTGGAAGGGTTTTGTTGGAGGTATGTTGATTTTGAGGGACACCAGTGGGTGATGGAATGAACCAGAGGAGCTTCCTGTGTGTTAAAAGCGTCCTTGTATCTTGGTCAGCGCTGAAGATTGTCCTCCATCTACTCCTTCGCTGTCCTCTACCACACTGAGGTCACTGACAGCCCTGCCTGTCCTCGCTCTCCTTTGGTGCTGAGCAGGATGGGAGGGCCCGGCCACTTCGGCCCACGGGCCATTTAGTAGCAGTCACTCAGTCAGTTGTCATTAGCCACTCAGTCGTTTGTGTAGCGCCTCATATAGTTTCATTGTCTGAGGGCCTGGCACCTGACGGTCCTTGTACAGAGTAGTTATGGGTTGCGGTAGCGTTTGGTTAACGGCGGAGCGCGGCAGTGGCGCTAGTTGCCCACCAGAGGGCTGAGGTCACCGTGGTGGTTCTTTAGCTTCTTCTTGAAGAGGGAGATGGTGGAGGGTCGGTACAGGATGATCCAAGGCTCCGAGGACGCCGTGCTCTGGCTGCAGCTGTCTGAACCGCTGACCGTCGGGATGTTCGGAGACCTGAGAGGGAAAATGAGGAGAGAGAGAGAGAGAGAGAGAGAGAGAGAGAGAGAGAGAGAGAGAGAGAGAGAGAATAGTAGAACAAGAGAGAGGGGGAAAGAGAGAGGAATTAGCAAAGAGGATCATGTAAAGACGGTGACTGTCACATCACCTTCTGTATCCTGATGTCGCAGTAATTCCATGAATGATTAAATATAAACATAGACTAATGGACTTTTCAAAGGCTGATGATTTTATTTAAAACGACATCTTATCATCATCAACCTACAATCAGTAACTTTACCTAAGATAGTTTAACACATAGTGCTCATTGCGATTACATTATTTTACTTTAATAATATCATGTTTGGCCACCACAGTAGTTTAGGAATCTAAAGTGAAGAAAGGGCTTGCTGTCCACCAAATGATTTATAAACTTTTTTTTTTATTAAGTACATTTCATAGAAAGAAATTAAAACAAATACTATGATTTTTTATTTATTCTATCATATTTCTTATGTTGCTACAATGACGGGAATCTCTGAATTTCCCGTGTGAACTTCAATTATGAGCCACAGACAGGAAAACAAGTGCCACATGACATGATCCCCATCTGTGATCATAAAAAGTTAATCTTGGCCTAACATTTCACTGTGATCTTTTAATTTTGTAAGTTTGTAAGATGCTATAAAAGTGCAAAACTTCATCAAATGCGCAAATGTCATCCTGTCCTTTCATCTTTTTCATCGCGACATGAATTAAGCATAATACCCCAGATGAATGCTTGGTCATGTGACGTTCGGTTCATCATGCACGCGCCTCCCACTTACTTGACTGTGATGTGCAGCAGCAGTTTCGCCACCATAGCTATGACGGTCAGGATGAGGAGAGCAGCCAGGGCGTAAATGGTCCACACTGCAGACAGGGAGCGACACAGAAACAAGACGTCAGATAGCGAATCCCGGTGATGAAACTGATGAAGCAGACTGAAAGGGTTAGCTGGCGAAGGATTATTCGAGCGCCGCTGGCACACCTGCGAGCGGCATTCTGCCAGCAAATTGTCAAGAAACAGTCATTCTCGATGCACATCTGCTCTCACCTCTCAGATTGAGAAATACATCAGAAAGCCCTCTGAGACAGAGCGCTCAAGAGTTGGGAAAGAGTCATATTTGAAGAAATGTAGAAAAGCACCGAACACAGCAGTCCACCTGGTGCAGCTTTGACAAGGGGCCCTGATTGTGATCAGCAGGGAGACCCAAAGTAACTTCACTTATGAGTCACTGTCAGGAAAAACAAGCGTCAAGCAGCATTACTTCAATGTGTGTTCACAGGAAGTCACTCTGAGCCAAAGCTTCCAGAAGCCTCTCATCAAACTAAGATTTTAATACTTCCAGAGAAACCAGGTCATGCAAAAATGGGAAAACTTTGTCTCAGAGAAACCTCCCGCAACGTCCCTGACAGAGGTAGAGGAAGGTGCAGTGAGGTGTGGTGCATTGTGGGTGTTGACGTACTAGCGCTGTGGCCGGTGGTCTCGCCGCGTCCAGCCCACTGACCTGGCATGTTGTGCTCCGGTTTACCGGGGCTGGACGTGATCACGTAGAGGATTTTGGAGGAGCGTCCGTTGGAGGTGCTGTTGGATCTCTCGGTTACGCCGCTAGCGAGTTGGGGCCCCGCCGTGCTGGAGGAGCCCGCTCCCTCCACTCCCTTATCTCCTTCAGCCTCCATTGTTCCGGTGTCTTGGCTCCTCAGTGCTGGGGAAACAAGAACAAGAGCGGGTTTCCTTACTGTCACGGCTGCTTATTTACAAACCAAACAGATCGTTCATCAAGCATGTGTAGATGTGTTTACACCACAGTAATGCCATCTATCAAATGTATGTTCAATAGTTACTCTGAATAAAGCTTTGTTTTTGGTCCCCACCGACTTCTGCAGGAGAAATCTGGCTCCGCAGCAGCTAAATGCTCAATATGTTCACCGGATTTAAGAACAGCTGCCCACTGTGCAGATTTGGTTTAGTCTTTTGGCTGTTTATGTCAATGTACTTCCTTCTGCCTTCACAACAACAACAACAACAACAACATTAACAAAAGACTGTTGCTAAGCACCATCACATTTATATATATTACAATCACTGATAATTGTGAACAGAGAGCTCTTTATTTAGCTTTAAGCAACTTGCATAGAACGATCTACGCACGGTGAAGCAAACAACAAATGGAAAAAGGTGAAAATAAGTTCAGAGAGGATGGAAACAAACTGCCGTTTTCATTATTGAAGGACATATATTATTCATTTTGTACATCTTGTATCATGAATGAATCATGTCTCAGCCTTCGCTAACGGTCAAGACTTATTGTTATTAAGCTTTTAATTCCAGTCATATTGCTCACACTTAATTGGACTACTGTCCTCTCTGCAATGTGTCATATTGTCTCTTAAAAATGTGACTATTATGCGGAGCATGCTGTGCTAGAGACACAGAAGAGGAAAAAAGGCTCTGCCGTGTAATTTCTACAAGTTGAGGACACATATCACTTAACGCCCCTTTAATTATTCCTGTGGCTAAACTGGACTCTTGCAGCAAGCAAGTAACAGGACACATGTTGATGGTGTTGTTGACAATACATACGCGGCTGAGTCACGAGTCCATATTTCATATTTCGACTTTCGACAAAAAACACTCATGCGTGCTGTAAACATGTGGCGCTGAGAGCTTTTCTGTCCGCTCCACACATCACTCAAACACTGTTTTGCAATAAATTCTGTTTGTTTTAACCTGCTCACAGCACCAGATGTGGCAGAGTTTGCTTCATAAAACAACAGTGCCAGAGACTATTTCAACTCATTTATGTGTTCCCAGAGGGAAGCAATATCCTAAATAAGACCTCCTCTGCCTTTCATTTACTTCTCCTAAACATAGACGTGATTTATTTAACATCGCTGTGTGATTTTGAGAATTTTCCTTTTGCCTCTGAGAAACAAAATGTGGCATGTCACACTCGCCTCTTTCATTATTTCTCTGCCATGTTAATTTGCAGCGAGGTTTTGGTGATGAGAAACATCTCAGTAAAATATCAGCAATCTGTAATTATAGTCATTTGCAAATAAGATACTCTTTTCTTATTTGCCCACAAACACATCTCATGTCTCTTTATTATTACAGAAATAATGAATAAACTGGTGATTCCAAATTAATATAATTATAATTATAAGCTTCAGGCCTTATTCACAAAACATCCAGAGGTAAAAGTCACTCCTAATTAGCCTAGTTCGGAGATAAATGCCAGTCCTTAATTAAGGAGGCCAACAGTATGTTTGTTGTCTAACAGCAATTGTTCATTAAAAGCCCTTTTATGCTTCAACAAGCCCCAAAGTCTGAGAAAGGTTAGAGGTAGTCCAGAGGACTCACAGGAACCATGTTCTGGGAAAATACAACTACTTTAAAAATTATATTTTTATGGTAAACAAGTGAAGGATCCAGTCAGAACACCAACAACTCAAAGTCCAATAACACCGGTGTGTACAAATAGTTGTATATAAGACATAAATATGCTTTTCGACAGTTGACACACATTTCGTACATTAAAGCGACACTGAGGAGGATTTGGGGGCATCTAGTGGTGTGGTTGCAGATTGCAACCAACTGAATACCCTTCTGCTCACTCCTCCGTTTCTAAGACTGCGGCAACGTGAGCCTCGAGGCCATCCTTAACACGATGACACTACTTGAGGAGCACACTTCGTCACTCACGTCAATGTAGCTTCACAAGCGTGTCAGAGAACTACGGTGGCCTTCAGGCAATGTAAACATGTGAAGAAGACCCTCTCCCTATGCAGACGTGACTCATTATACACCAATGAAATCATAGATATGAATATTCTATTCTGCTAATTGGAACCATGAAATGCTACACACCGGCCCTTTAAATAATCCAACTGTATTACCATAAGTAGGGCTGCTAGGGTCGGAGGACTCTTAACTGACACCCAGAACTAATTCTAAATACTATTTGATCCCGGCTGGTTTTCACTCTTTTTTTTCTACATAACAGTTCCACTTGACTGTGATGTTCCCAGAACTTCCCACATGTTCCCCATTAGCAAACAAAACGCTTCAAACCTGGGCTCAACTCAAACGCAGTCAAACGTCATCTGTGAGCGTTTATTCTGAAATTACCGCTTCGACCGCTCAGCGTGCCACAAGGGAGATATTAGATGAATTTAGTGCTGATACGTTAACTTTCTTTAACTTTAAATTCTGTTTGTCTCTGAACTCCAGTCACTTTGTATTTGTATCTCTTTTTTCTGTAAAACAATTTAAAAACCTATTAAATCAGCAGGTGACCTTTTCTCATATCACGTCTCAGATTCCATTTCTTGGCGACACGATGCTTCACGCAAAAACAAGCACCAAGACGTGAGCAGAAAGGATCATGCCTGCCCAGAGGTCAGAGGATTCTGACCTTCCGATATTGTTTCTACTGTAACGCCACCGGCGACGAAAACAACAGAAGATTACAAATGGCAGCATAGAGAGGGAGGAGGTGGGAACAAATAGTCTCCCAGTGTAGCTTGATTGTCAGTGACACCATCAGGGTCCAGAGTTGAATCTATTAAGTTTGATTTTGATGCATTGAGACTCATTCTGAGAAAATGTAGAGTAATATTAAAGCAACAGCTTTTCGTTGTCTGGAGAGAGAAAATAAAAAACGGATTTGCTTTGAGGTCTTGAACACTGTGCTATAGATCCCCGGCTGTTTGTCTGCTCTCCAGTGAAATCATGAATCAGAATGCGCACGCTGCATCACAGTATTTTGTATGTAGGTGGCATAAAAACTTGCTGCACCGCGGCTTGGTGCAGGAACACTCTGGAGAAGCAAAGCAACCTGCCCCGGCTTGATAAGAGAGTGAGTTCCTAGAAAAACAAAATACAATTTAAATAAATAAGCAGTATCACCCGCAGGCTGTGAGACATTGACTAGAAAATGAAAAGAGAAAAGGCCCTGCCAGTTGCGTGACACCTGCCTCGCCACAGCTAAAAGAGCGCTAGTCCACGAAAGCAGGGCTGCCATGCAAAACTCCATCATGTGAGCCAGCGAGTCTGCACGCACCTGATCATGCAAATGAGGCTCTCGTGGGTTTGATGGGAGGTACAGTATTTCAGGATGTTTGCAAACTAAACACGAGAAGGACACTCTGTCTTTCACTCTTAGAAATAAACCAAAATGGTTCTTCCTGAAGGGCTGAGGTCCTGCCCAGAACCCATTGATTTCCAGAGTTTTTCAAGGATTGTTGAAGGCATGGGCGTAAAAAGAATGCTCCCAGCCCACACACTCCCAAAAGCTGTGATCGTGAACTACAATTGTTGTGGGTTGTGCTGCACCACATCAGCCCCTGGCCCTTTAGGAGCCTCCTGAGGATCCCATAGTGGGTTCTAGATGAAACCCTTGGAATAAAAGACCTGAAAAACTGAAAATATGATTTTGCTCTTCTCTTGACCGGCTTCAGCAAGAGTTTGATTGACAGATGATTGACCCAATCGCCTGCCAAGTAGTTTTTGAAAGCGCCTGCCCTTTTCTACAGTTTCCAATGATTGCTCCTCCGGAGGTTCTGTGTAACAAACCATCTGGCGGGTGAGGTTAGGTTTCAAAAAGGGTTCTCCTATTGGGACAAGCTGAGGAACTGTGTATGTTTAGTTGTGAGCATCGGTATTTGTGTATGTAAGCTATGAGTGTAGGTTTGGACACTTTTTACAAACCCATTCTACGCAACCTTTCTCAGCACAAATACCAAAAAGCAAGTGAAATCCTACCTTGGTAGAGCAGAGAGAATCCCCGGGCCTGGTTGGTGCGGTCTGAGTAGAAGTACACTACGACAAAGTCGCCTGTGATGTTCACCAACTCCCTCGCCGGGCTGCGCCAGTCGAAGCGCGCCACAACCTGGTTGGTGTAGCCGTCCAGGAGCTCCACCATGTCCGTCTGGTCGTGGATCTCGAAGAAGGTGAAGTTAAAGAGGATGGCGTAGGATCCAGGGATCTGAACTGTCCAGTAGCAGACGCGGCCCGGGGCGTACCTGTCGGGGAAGTCGGGGGAGTAGATCACTCCGGACGGAGACGAGTAGTTTCCACCACAGGCCCCGACCCGAGCTGGGAGGAAGAGCATGGGGAAAAGGGAAATAGTCAGCGATGCAATCTGGGGAGTTTTTGTTTTTGTACATATTCCACTATTTAATGGAAATGGCTGTGGGGGAACAGCAGCCTAATTCAATAGAGGGCGTTGAACATGACACCTCAGGTTTATTTCCACCTAAATGTCCAAATCACTCTTTTATTTGATCATATATTCATTTCAATACTTGTCACAGAGCATCGCACTGGAAAAAGGTGCGAAATTGTGCGCGTCAACCCGGGTGTCATGTTGCCATCCCTGCCATGGATGCCGATTGTAATCTTTCCCACTGAAGACCAGATGTTAGTGTGTGCGCTCAAGGGCACTCAGTATTACGACAGGTGTATTTTTGTTCAAGGGATTCACCTCATAATACTTTGGGAATCTTAAAATGAAATGTTTTGTTGTATTTTGCCCCCACAATTCTTTGGAATTCATACTAAACCACAGATTCAGTCAGAGCCAGGGCAACACTAGTTGACACTCACCGTCAAAGATGATGATCCAGCCGTCTCCGCCGCAGGGCTGGGTGTGGTCCCCAAAGCAAACGTGGTTACACTCCATGCTGGGCGACTCGCCGTGGTCGCGCTGGTCCACTTCGTTGCCACAGAAACAGGCATATCCTGACTCCATGCCGGCAAGCTGCGAACACACAAAAGGTTATGCAAATCACTGCATCAGCAATTCAAAACACTTCCCAATGTGCTGTTTATTATGAATCCATTTGCCGTGGCTGCAGGACAGGGAAATAGTCCAATGATTGAGAAAAACGAACTTTGTGGGGGGGAAACAAAGTTTTGATATTCTCTGGAAAACTATTCAAACGGAATTTTAATATTAAAAACTTTACCTGATTTCATAACTACTTTGCATAAAGGAGACAAGTTTTCAAATACAAAACACATTCAAATAAAAGTGGCTGTGTTTCTCATTTCAGCTTGAATGTTTTAACACTTAGTAAACAGTTGAGGGCACAGGGCTCCTTCTCTCTTTGAAATTAAAGTGACTCTGAACTCTCATTTCTGACTCTGGTCTGAAATGCCTTAATTACACTTTCTCTTGTGATTACACGATGCTGTAATCTCAGTCTGGAGAACCACAACCTCTCAGCTGATTAAAAGTTGTCTTTCAAACACACAGCTGCAGGCAGGGTAGGGGAATAAACCTCAACCAAAAGACAGCACCTATCCATCGGTCAAATCAAAACGGGGTTAACTGTTCCCGCCGCAGGAATGTGAAACGTCAAAAACCTTCACACGTCTTGACCCTCGCCACCGCTGGCTGCTCGTGCTCAAAAGAGCTATTGTCCTTCATTTCAAAGGGACTCCATTGTCCAATTTTTCGTGCCCCGAAATGAATTCACAAGACTGAAGGTACCGCATCATTTCCCACTCCGCGTCTTTTTCTCATGGAATAGGAATTTCTGAATCCCCGTCTCTCGCCAACGCGCATCACGCCACGTCCTTGTTGCATTATTCTATCAGATGAAGGAACACCAACGTGAACATTTCTGGCAGAAGCAAACAAGCGATAGATTGCTGTCTAACTCATCAGGCATGCTCTTTGTCAGAGTCACACGGGATCCCTACTTCCGAGCACCGACGTCGGTGACAGTCCAAGAGTAGGCAGACGATGAAAATCTGCTGAATTTAGAAGTGTGTGTGTGTGTGTGTGTGTGTGTATGTGTGTGTGTGTGTGTGTGTGTGTGTGTGTGTGTATGTGTGTGTGGGGGGGGTGGTCTGTCAGTAGCTGTCACTGCAGACGGAGCTGAGCCAGATCGGCTGAGACAGAAAAGGAACACCTGGCACTGTTTATAGTCGGGGACGACGCCAGATACAGACTTGACACAAAACCCAGTGAAGAGGAGATGCCCACTGGGCTAATAAGTGTTCAGCTCCAGCTGTCATCTTTGATTGCTGTGATGATTTGTCATCCACTGGTTGGTTCGAAAAAGGATGATTGACAGCTGAATAAAGAGGGTGTAGAATGCACTGGGCGTCCTAGCGGGACCTGTCAGGAAATTGCCTGTGAATGTAGATGATTTACATTTAAGCTCGACTACTGCCGGAGCCAGCTAGTGTCCTTTAGAGACGTGATTGGAGACCTTTTCATCCAATGAGGGGACACATTTGAACTTTCCCGTACAAGTGCCAGGATGCCTTTTTTGTGTGAGTGAGTGAGTGAGTGAGTGAGTGAGTGAGTGAGTGAGTGAGTTCCCAGCGTTGAAACATCACTTTATTGATTTTTTGTCAAATGTTTTCGGAGATATTTTAAGCTGTGGTGAGAAATGAACACTTCCAGTTGTTTTCCACAAATTACATGGCGATGATAATAAATGATAAAACAATAGTGGTGCTTTTGATTTGAAGGAGGATGCACAAAGTAGTCCCCTGTTCAGCCTTATTTTAACATTAGGTAAGTTGATGCAAAACTTTTTTTTTCAAATTCTTTTGGCATTTGCGTGACAAGTGGACTTGAAGGAAGGAGTTGAAGGATTTTTGCCTTGTGCTTTTCAATGCAAGACTTCTTATTGGTGCAGTTACTAATTCACAACATCGTGCCAAAGATAATAAGATGATGCAAAAAAACCAACACAATAAAATCCCAATAATCAGAGTTCAAATATAGAGCCAAACACCTCTTTGGTTTGTACATTTCTACTTTGGGTCCAAGTCTCACCTTGTATCTCTGCTTCCTGCAGAAGCTGATACAGTTCTGGATGGTGAGTTTGTTGGAGGTCTCACTGGTGCCGGAGAGAGTTGGCGGGTCCCCGCTGTCTTTAAAGCAGCCTAAGTTCCCGGGCACTGTTGGGAGACAAGCGGAGGGCGACAAATGATCAGTTAATGACTGAAGCAATCCGTATCATATTTTATCATAGAAAGTATTTTGTGTGCAAAAATGAAGTTTTAATTTGTCATTTAGGCTGGCATCTCCAGGTTTCCTCTCAGATTCATTGCAGGGATCAGTCAGGGGTTTATTAAACAAATCACAGGCGGCATGCCTTGAAACCTTATGCACTTCCCGGCTTTGTTCAAGTTGTTCCAAATGTTATAATCCTGTTTGTAATTAACACTTTGCCTCATAGACCCGCCCCAAAACAACAATCTAGGGTGACGCACTCGATAAGTATTCAGGCCTCTGTTTGAATGTTTTTGGTACGGATTTCCAAACAGCCGAGCCGATTAATTTGGCCTCCGAAGAAAAGAAAAGAAAAGAGGAGGAGAGAGAGGGAGGGACGAGGGGTGAAGGGGACACAGATGTTTGAGTCATAGTGACAGAGCTGGAATCTAGAAAATGTTTCATTTCAGATGTGAGCCAAAATTACATCAGATTGGGCATACAATGTTTTCTACACGTGTTGCTGTGTGTGTGTGTGTGTGTGTGTGTGTGTGTTATATAGCACCTTGGAAGGAGGCCAAGTCCAACACCTTAGGTCTACATTAAACACAGGTTTAATTTACACCCGTCAAGAGCACAAATTAGAGCATGAGCAAACACTGCAAAGTTTTCTGTTACAGACGGCTACTTGGGATAAACTTTGTTGGAGTTTTCATAAAACAATGTACACATTCTACAACTCTGTTTCTTTTCTATACCCTCATGGTTTGACCGTTCACATCAATAAGTAGTGAACATTAAAATGTTTGTTGGGTGAGACCTGGGGATGTATGACACAAATAGGCCAACAATCACAGATCACACAGTGGGAAGAGAGATGTTGACACCTTTCAAGATCACATACAAGTCAGACGAGTCCCTCCCTTAATCCGCGGTGCATTCATCAAATACAATGCGATCTTTCAAAAACCCAGCGCGGTGATTAAACACTCAAAAGCCTTCAAATTCAAGGTAATAGCTCAGGAAGTGCCAACAAAGCCTCCGGCAGTCTACTTGCCACTTGTGATTTGTTTTTCCATTGTGACTCAAACAGGCGTACTCTTGTTTAATTTCCATATTCTGAGGTGAAAAGAAGAACAGAAGCAAATGCACAATCTGAAAGTCATTTCCACGGCAAGTACGAACATTCTGCCCCCAAAAAACTCCTCAATCTAATTGGAAATGATGCCATCCGACCGGAGGGTACAAAGATGCTCGTTAGGAAAAAAAGACAAGAGAGAAAAAGACCACAATTGCAGTCAATGCTGCTCCGAGACAAAACGTGCATGCATAAATTAAAAGCATGTGACATTACAAAACAACCATGTTCCTTATCAAGCCTCTATGATTCTTCCAGACACATAAATGAGCTGGAATACAGAACTCAAACTGATTGATGCGTCCTGTTTTGAATCCAAATTTCTTGCATTTCTTTTAAACTCATAATAGCTGAGATTTCTGGAGCTGGAAATCAAAATCACTTAAAAAAATGTGTAGAATCAGATGCTTTAATTTTGTACTGACTGAATAATAGAATTATCAAAAGCAATAGCATTATACTGGTTGAATTTAAAGTAGGGACCAAGCCAGAAGTGTCGAGTTTCTTTGAGAATTACAAACAAGAATGCAAATGCAACTCTTTCGCCCCACATTTTGGTGAAAGACAGCATTTGATCATGAGTTTGATATTACACTGGGGCATGTCCCGTCTATTCGCTTGCAACAACGGCCCTGCAAAATCTGACAACATGCTTGGAGACCATGGAGCGGATTGTTCCCCTGGTTTCTGTAAACCAGCACTGTCCTAGAACCGAATATCTCTGGAGCTGCTCACTGGCGGTGTGTCGTCTCTTCTCCAACATTTGCATATTGAGAGCTGCTCATCTGATGACAGCACCGTCCACCAGTGAACAACTGGCGGCCACTTTCTGGCAGTAAGAAAAACACTTTACAAATGTACACGCTTGTCGTGATGACGTTTGGGGATATACTGGTATTCTGCAACAGAAGGATGGCTTAGCATCATCGTAGAGGGGCATCACTCAAAACTGCAGAGAACCGCCGTAACCTCGATCAAGACCACACATGTGCTTTGTTTTTGGGGTGCCAATTGTTGCCAATGTTAACTTTTCTGCTCGGTGTGAAAGCATGCTCTACGTGCACAACAGATGCTGCAGATTCTGTTTATATGAGAACAAGGCACAAAGGCTTTTTCGGGGAAATGTGAGGCATGTTTTAGATTTCACGAGAATGTTCACCACAGGCCGGCAATGCTGAAGGGGGATGGGGGTGGGGGTCGACACCCACGTTTGCTGACCGTCAAGTTGCTGGTGGGATTTTGGCTGCAGACATGATTCGCTACCGTGCAGAACTGCATTTGACAGATAACTCAACTCTTGAAACCAAAGTCCTCAGACCAGCAATAAATCATGTGCAATATTCATTTTGCAGCCGCAGCCATGATGCCAAAGCTTTATTAATGGATTAAAAAGGTTGCTTGAAACATTTAGCGAGACTCAACGATGCACACGAGCAGAAGTAAGGGACGGATTATGTGACCTTCGATACTTTATATCAGGGGTTCCCAAACGTTTCAGCCCGCGACCCCCAAAATAACAGTGCCAGAGACTGGAGACCCCCAATATCACTGGAGGAGACTGAAACACGCCACTAATAGGCGTATCCAAACACAAGCATAACAACAATACAAAAGAACAGAACCTTGACAACCATGATATGATTTTACATAAACAGTTTACTATCAGATAAAAGCAAAATATCTCAGTCAAAGTCATCTCCATGGAACTTAGGAGTGAACATTGTTGCTGTCATGTGCAAACTTGCTGTAGACAGCAGTTTCTTTTAAATCCAGGCCTCCAGTATGAACTGGATTAACAACAGTGCCGTGTGCGGGGATGAAAAGAGAGGTAAGATAAACACCTGGTTGAGAACCAGCAACCTCCCTCCGAGCAAGGCAGGCAGCCAGGTACCACTTCAATGGAGCGTTTGAAAAGCAAAGGAGAGAATGCTACTGCAGGGCTCGACGAGCAGATTAAACGCAGCAGTGCTCCTTTTTCATTTTGCTGTGACAAGAAGATTGCAGACTGCAGTCAATTGATCAGTCTTTGTCTTCATCTCGTCCCAGGGGCTGTGAAGCGCTGGCTGAAGAGCAGCAGGTGGTGGGATCGTATCACACCAAAGCATCGGAGCTTCGTATGCAACTGGAGACGAAGAAGGCGGCAGCCTCTGTGCTGCACTTTCCCTGCATGCAGTGTTCATTAATATATATATTGTGTGTGTGTGTGTGTGTGTGTGTGTGTAAACGCTAGAGCAAAAGCATTGATCCTTCAAAAACATCTGCTTTGCAGGCGCAACAAGTGCAAATATCTCCGCGTGCAATAAAAGAACGAAAAAAACACAAACACATTCAACACACTTCAAAGCTGTCAGTGGAATTCAGACTTTAACGAGCCAGAGGGGAGAAACGGAGGAAACACAAGGTGCATAAATGCTCCAGTCAGCCCAGACCAGACCTCTGAAAACCTCAGGAGATCACAGCGGGAGAGGAGACTCCCACAAAGAGAGCTAAACAAGGCTCGACTGCAGGCAGGTCCATCACAAACCTGGCAGCCTGCTGCCTTAGTTCGCCTTCCCACAATGCAACACGGACAGGAGGCAGCCGGTGAGACAACAAAGTTCATGGGTGTCTGTCTAGTGAGACACCTCTGTCGACGCAGCAGACACAACAGCAGCGCCGACCCAAAACACATCCGAGCAAGCGAGAGAGACAAAAGAGCAACAGAAGGAGATAACAAACAGGGTTTTAAAGGGAAGATAATTACAGTCATCTCTATGACTTCCAGAGGGAAATGAGGGAAACATGAATACAAAGACAGAAAATATATTAACTCGGAGCAGTCTGTCTCTGTTTGCTAGCAGTCAACCGACACAGCTTGCCACTATTTTCACCTAAGAGATGAAGACACATGGAGAAGGAGAATATGAAGCCTTGAGGAAGAACGAACCTTTAAAGTCTCTGCTTGATAATCACAGTTGAAACACTGGAGGATTTCCGCAGAGAGACCACTCTCACAGTCGGCCCTAATCCTTTAATCTACAAAAGCCATGATGACACTGAACAAACGGAGATACAAGAGCTACAGGAGCGCTCGCAAAGGCATCAATAAAGTAGTAAAACTAAAGCTGGGTGTCAAACATCAGTACTTTTTCAGTACAAACTGAAATGTGTCTGAGTGACAGAAAGTGTCAAGAAAAAACAGCTGGCATCAAATCACCAATTTATGTTGGCTGGACTAATATTTTGTTTTCAGACTTTGACTTTTTATCTTCCTAAAGTGTGGGATTGACTAAAAGCGTTGAAGGTTTTATATCAAACTTTAACCACTAAACTTTGTACGACACCAACATTTTACAAAATAAAAGCTGAAAAAGCATAGTATATACTCATTTTTAGCATATTTTAAGGTAAAGGTAAGGTAAGGTAAAGCAACCCAGACAAGCAGAGCAGCATCAAACTACTGAGGAAAACACACTATTGTCTCTTTCTTCATCCTCATGCAGAGAATCAAGCATTAATTCCAGTGCAGCTCTGGTCCTATACACTGTTTCCTCTTCTTTCACAGTTTGCATCTTTGTCCAATTGTAAATGCATAAACATTTAAATCTTTTCATTTTTATGCCACAACAGAAGCAAATAGCTTTGAAGCATCTTTGTTCACAAAGACTCCTTTGGTGGATTATTTTCTCACATTGAATTTGACGTCTCAGAGATTTCGCTTTGATATCACTTGTGAGTAAATAGAAAAGCAAATTGCATCTAGTGGAGGGGAAAATCTCCGATAAGTATCTGCAGTAGAAGCATGAGAGAAATCGACCAGACTTTTTAGAGGAAACGCTGGAAAAATAAACCTTAACATTGACTGTGGCCAGAACGGTCTCTGAAACACGACCAACGCTTCATTAACATCCAATTAAACTGGAACCAGAGACAAAAAAGTCATTAGTGCTTCCACATTAGAGAAGGGATGTTAGAGCCTCGTGTTCAGCCTCCTGTGATGTGAGTATTTCAAAACACAGGTATGTTGAAGTCTTGCAAACACTCCCACGAATCCATTAATGCATCATCAGCAAGTTAACAATTCAAATCTGTTGCACACAAACACCTCTCCAACACTCACTGCCTTCTTAGGAATGCTAAGTGCAACAAATCAAGGAAACAAACATCACTTATCACAGTCGGTGTTTATGTGACTTTCTCCCCCCCCCCTCCATCGTCTCTCTTTCATTGTGTCTCGGCTACATTTATTACCCCCTTTTCGTAGCGCAGCCATTCAACACACAAATAAATACAGCTGCTGCGTTTCATCCAGCCTGTGATTAGTCTTGTCGGCTGCACCACAACCGGAGAGGGAACACAAGAGAAACGGAGAAATATGCCACAAACTCCCCCAGGACCAGCGTTTCTGGAAACTCTGTATTGTTGGTGAGGTGGTGGGAGTTGCTATTATGTGTTTCTGCTAGGGGTTCATGCTTTGCTTTTCTATGGAGATCATAAATTATCCGGCCCGTAAAATGGGAACAGTTTACAGTTATACAATAAGGGACTTATTATTGGACAGAATGAGAGAAGTATTTGTATTCGGCAGACTGACTTTGACAGTGAGATGTTCAAAACATGCTGCTGGGCAGTGAGTGTGTGAGAGAGGGCCTCCACTGTATGTTCCATACCACGTGCATGTTTGACTGTATCTGTATGTCCTCTTTTATCCCATATAAACGTGTGTGTGTGTGTGTGTGTGTGTGTGTGTGGGGTGCAGGCTGTGTTACAACAAGATTGAGATGGAGGAGATCAATGCCCCAGCCCAGAGGCCCTGAGAGAGCGACTAACCATCTAATTAGAGGGAAGAGCCGGAGCTTTAAATGAATAATTAGTGTCTCCTCTGAGACCGGGCTGAACAATGCAGGGAAGAGATGAAAAATGGCCGCCACCCTGTGTCACTGACAAACCAAATAGCCCGTGTCCCGAAGAGTCCCGGGGGGGATACGGAGGCGACCGGGAGATGAAAAGACGAGCAGACACTTTGTGGCCACCTCAGGCGTTAAATACGCTCAGCGGTACACTTCCATTTATCATCATTCATTTTCAAAGAGATTTACTCCTCGTGTGTCCGCCGTGGCAGGTTGCCGTGGTTATCTGGATGTCATTGATGGTGGCGAAGGCTCCAGGAATGTGCAAAAACAGTTGGCCAGATATGGAAAATGTGTTACGATTAACACAGCGGCTTGAAAATTCCCCTCGCGTGTGATGTGATGTGTAAAAAAACAAAACAAACAAATTGCATTCAGATCTTCTATTTCACATTTGAATGAGGAGAGTATGACACAAGGCGAGCTGTCTAGTGTCTGCTAATAACACCAGTGATGCCACAGAAAGTAATGATAAACAGCATGCCGATAATTTTCTCTAATCAGCCCATTCAACTTTTTCTTCTGAAGATGGAATAAGAGACAAAAGCCATGCACTCACTGATCAAAAGCCTTATTAATGTGCTCTGTCAATGACATACTGCCTCTTGTGTGCATAGTTGCAATTTTGGTTAAGTAGCTCAAGACAACAATTAATGGAGCGATTAAATCAGGAATCCCATAAGATGTATCCTCTGGAGAGCATGAGAGCAGCAAAAGTCATGGGAATCTACCCACAGTACAGCCTCATAGAAGTTCTTAAAAAACATGATCATCATTGGTCCCAAATCACTCACCAAATCCACCCAAAACGTCAGCCTTACCATCAACAACTCCGCTCCGTCTCTCTCCCCCCACACATCCGCAACCTATATCCATTATATCAACCATGCTCTTTGAACACATTTGGATGAACAAAATGGCACACAACATGCACTTTCAGCTCGAGTTCCACTCGCCGAACACCATCCAATAACGAAAACACATTTATTGCTAGGAACCTGCATTTGGCTGTGAGCCCTCATTCCTGAGAGGACAAGCACTAAACAATGACCATCTACTTGTTCTCATTAGCAAACATTCTACACAACAGACTCGCCTCGTAATCAATACGTTTAATTCCCTAATGGCCCCCGGCTGATTCAACGCCAGCCACGTTGAGAGAGGGAAGGAGCCGGACTGAGAGAGGCTGAGAGATTAAATCTACCTGATGTCCTGTGGCTTGTTTTCCTGAGTCTCTACTCTCTAGTTTCTGTCTGAGAGTTTCCTCATATCACTGCAGGCAGGTATTTCCCCTAAGGGTAGAGGTGGGTGGAGCTCCGAGGAGGTCAAAGTTCAGAGTCAGATAACAATGAGCGTGTTCAAAGCTCCCCGACCCTCTTTGCCAAGTAAGAGGCCTGATACAGGTGAAAGGGGACACGTAACACAAAACTGACACCTATCCAAAAATTAGTACTCGTAACAGTAAGAAAAGATTGCACTCCTTTGTTTTCTGAGAATTCTACTAGTAAAAATCACAGGCTCCTGATTTGCTAATTGAAATCTGTAGTGCCTCAACATCTCTCCCTTTCCTGGAGCATGTGGATGGTTAATCAGTCTAATATTAGAAAGTTAACTTCATTCCCATGTGGCAAGTTTAAAAAATGAAGACAAAAACTTCCATTGTGAGGGCGCAGATTTTAAATTAAACCTCTGGATCTATTCACACAGCACCTGGTTATACTATACACAAAACAGCTCTACAAAGAAGGAGGGTAAACGTCTTATAATGAATTTGGTTGGTAGGAAATAAACTTGCCAGGTAATTTATTAATTTGCAAGCCTGGGGCGGTGAGGACAAAATGCCTAATTTTGGACACTGGTTGCGTGTAAGTGCACACACATCTTTTTTTCATTAACTACATTAGGTATTTATGAATGGAGTTCTTTTATGGGGAGCCACATGATAAGCCTTTTTTTTTTTTTGGTTCCATTGGTTCATCTGTTAGAAATCGTTCTTTGAGTTTTAACAAGTTTGAATTTTGGAAAAAAAGGGAAACAACAGTGCAGTCACCGAGCCAAGACTTAACCAATCAGCAGTGCATGGCTGACATCACCCCGACCTTAATCCTCATACTTTTAACCTACAGCAGCACCTTAAAAAGGAAAGGAATGGCCAAAATGAGCTCACTTCACAAAAATGTTCTCACCTAAATCTCTGACCAGATTTGACCCTGTCAAAAGTACAGGAACAAACAGACACACAGTGATGCCTGAACCTGCCTCAGTATGCTGGTTAGGAGGGTTGGTTGTGGTGGAAGCTGGTACAAGACCACCTAGAGGAAATAGTCTGCCTCTGAAAACAATGACAGTTGAATGAGATAAAAACAGCAACAACGCAACCTGAAAGCATCGCCGGTCCAGGAAACCACAACAGCCACGGGGCAGGGCTGTGGCGCTTCAGTCTGGGCTCGGTCTCCAGACCACATGTCCAACATGTTCGGCTTGTCTCGGCCTCTTTCTTATTTTGACTCGCTCTTGTTCTTGTCTCAGGCATTCATTCAACCATTTCACTGCTTCCTATTATACATTCTTCAAAGATGCTTTTTTTCCTTCCAACCCGATAAGCATTCTCTTATTTTATATGCATGTGTTTTGCCTTGGTTATTGCCTATTTTGTTCTTGAATACTAACTGATTTTGCTGTGCTTCTGTCTGGTCTCTCAGACCCCCTTCCTGTCTCCAAATCCATCATGCCCAGCCACGTAACTCATCTGGCCAATGGTCTTGACTCATTGCAGAAACCATTAATCAATTTAAAGAAAATGAAGTGATTATTAATTTAAGTAATTTATCAAGGAAAAATGCCAAGAAGAAGACTGTACTTTGGGGTCTGGGAACATCCATTCATCCATTCAGTAGATGGATATTTCACTGGATAAGTGATAACTTTGCCCCCGCTGGTAGAAGACAACTTGAGGAATCACGTTAGGACTCTTCCTCTCATTGTTTGTTGCAAATTTCATAGCAAGCAGTTTAATAGCTAGTGAGACCTTGCACTTTTAACCATGAGCCTCATTTTTCACTGGAGAAGTCAGGGGATCAACCAGTCAGTACCAACCCCCCGAGAAATAATCCAACCAATGAAGGAAATAATCCTTAACTGCAGCCCTATTTTGACTACAGCCATGCTACCTGGTATATCAGGCGTTCTGTGTTGGGTATTCATACCTTGTATTTGCTCGTATTTGAGCGAAGAAGATGGGCATTTACTGAGTGAATCAAAGAAAAATACTTTTCCCCCCCAAATCTCGTAAACCCTTGACCCGTGTGGATGGCTCGGTTTCATCCCGAAATGTTGAACAAGGGCAGCTCTGGCATATATATTTGGCCTGATTCATTCAAAACTGGCTGTCTACTCAGGTGTCGCGCAACTTCAAAGTGCCATTTAGCGGCTCCATGAATCACTCTAAATTAAGACAATATCTCATCACTGCATATTTTCCTCTACGTTAAGCAATAAAACCTTGGGCCAAACCAGTAACTACTTTGTTATGTTATGTCTTCAAGGTGTGGCTGGTTAGCTTGCCAGATGGATGTGGTGTGTCTGATACTGAGACTATCGCTCCACGGTGACAGACAAGGTTAATCGGATGTTCCCTCAATTGTTCAAATAGATGAAAGTACTCTAAGTGAGGCATTTAAGTAATCAAGTCTCTTAAAAGTCCAGGTGCAAACACACCTGATAGCTCCATAACAAAGAAACACCTTAAAACTAAACAGATTAGCTAACAGTTCTGCTGTAGAGATAATGAGGCTCATTACTCAATACAGCAGTATTGTCAGCCCCAGTAATGATGTGTCAAATAAAGAGACACTGTAAACATATGGTAACACATAGAAAATATATAACTTAAGGGAGTGTTTATTTGTTTCCATCCTGTTTATAGGTCCTGTATTCATTATGTCTAAATCAGAAGTACTCAGATCTTTAATTTATGTAAAACTATAATGCAATAATGATTTTTTTTAAGGAAAATTAAAGTTCCTTGTAGGAGCTTTAAATAAAAGAACAAAAGTGCTAGCAACAAAATATACCTAAGTGCCCAACGTAAAAGGACTCGTTATCCAGAATTGCCCATTTCAGAATCCAACTGGATTAAAGTTATCGATGCATTAATGTGTATCTTTTATTGTGTAATAACATATCATTATTTATTAGTCGATATACATTTTGTTCTACTTGTTTAAATCTGCTACGTGACTAGTAATGTTGTCAAACAAATGTTGTGGAGCAAAAAGTATAATTTTGCCCCCAAAATGTAGTCAAGTAGAAGTATTAGCATAAACGTAAAATACTGAAGGAAAGTAACTCGAAATTGTGCTCAAGTGTTTACTATGTTTGGACTGTCTTAAACCATGGGAATAACATGTATGCATTTTGAAAACGGGTGTAGTTCCCCCTCCGTAATCCTCCACATATTCCAAATAAGCATTTTCTTAAAAGGCATCATCCCATTCGGGGAAAGTCTCACAGCTGCTGCAAGTTTCTCTTCTGCAGGAAAACACAGTGGAACAACAAGTTTTTCTTGGTTACAGCATGCTGAGATGAGCTCCTGGCGTGCAGATCAAAGCGTCTTTGTTTTGGCGAACGCTCGAGGCCTTCACCCTGACAGTTTCACTCTGTGTCAATCAAATTCAGCTGGGACACACCATGAAGCACATCCACGTCGGCTTAAAAGGAGCCCCGCCAAAACAAAATGTCCGTCCAATATGAGAAAGGAAACACTCAACAGGAAATGTCACGTTGCCAATGGTCGAGTAAGCAGTCAATCTGCAGATGTCACAACAGTGAGATATGCAGCACAGCTTGGAACAAAAGGTTTTTACCATTTAACTTCCTTTAAAAATCTCAACAGAAAATCGGCCAAATCAATCAATGTGTGAAGTGTACTTTGAAATTGAGCTTTTGTCAGCACAAGGAACCAGAAAACAGATACATCTTTTTAAATATCTGAACTACAGGCAGCTCTAGCACAGTGACCCTGATGAAGCCCGGAGGTAGTTTAGCTAGAGGCACCACTAGTAAACTACAAAAAAAACACACCTTATAAGAACCACTTCTTTTGAGCATTGAGTGGCCTGGGAATGATCTGGGCATCCACCGTGACACACCGTGGAAATGTCAATTCATACAGTAGCCGATGTGCTTTCACAGCGCACCTTTTTGAAATGTTTGGATAAATCCACCACATGATAGCTGCTGCCGCAAGGGATTAGTAGAATCAACAAATGTTGTGACCGACACTATAATCCTCCCTGTCCAACTATGTGTTTCTGGCCTTGTGTGAACCGCCTCGCAGTGTGCACTCCTGCAGGGTGTGTCGCTCTCCCTGGGGTGGCATGACCCGAGATGACAGGGAACACAGCAGGATGACAGACCGGCTGCTGGACGGCTTCAGGTGCCTCAGCAAGTGGCCATCGACTACCAAACATGGGACATCAAGCGTAAGCAAAAGAAGTAGACAAAATGAAGGCACAGACCAAACAAAAGCCAGACAAAATGAAAACAAAGAGCGCTGTCGCCCTTTTCTCTGGCACACCGCAGTGTTTTTCAGTCTTGTTGTTACTGAGAACACTGACAATAAGACGGCATCAGCATTCTCTCACTTAGTGGCTTTAAATTGCAGCAGATTGAGAACAGGCACCACCAGAAGGTGAGACACCACCAGAGAGTGAGACACCACCAGAAGGTGAGGCACCACCAGAAGGTGAGATACCACCAGAGAGTGAGACACCACCAGAAGGTGAGGCACCACCAGAAGGTGAGGCACCACCAGAAGATGAGGCACCACCAGAGAGTGAGACACCAGAATGTGAGACACCACCAGAAGGTGAGGCACCACCAGAACGTGAGACACCACCAGAAGGTGAGGCACCACCAGAAGGTGAGATACCACCAGAAGGTGAGGCACCACCAGAACGTGAGACACCACCAGAAGGTGAGGCACCACCAGAGAGTGAGACACCAGTATGTGAGACACCACCAGAAGATGAGGCACCACCAGAGAGTGAGACACCACCAGAAGGTGAGGCACCACCAGAAGGTGAGGCACCATCAGTAGGTGAGACACCACCAGGGGGTGAGACTCTACCAGAAAGTGAGGCACCACCAGAAGGTGAGACACCACCAGAAGGTGAGACACCACCAGAAGGTGAGGCACCACCAGAAGGTGAGGCACCATCAGTAGGGAGACACCACCAGGGGGTGAGACTCTACCAGAAAGTGAGGCACCACCAGAAGGTCACAATAATAATCCATGTCTGGACGCTCCCTGGTAACCCCGGCAACAAGGAAACCGTCTCCACTGAGCATGTTTTCATGACACTGGATGCCTCGCACAGAGCGAACCTTATCTCCGTCTCTTACGTTACAGGGCTCGGGACTTTAAATACCCACACGGAAAGAGGGACGTTCAGGCAAGACAGCATTTGATAGGGGCGATGCTCTCTGCCTTTAGAAATGGGCCACATGTTACAAGGATGGGTTACACGCTGCACCGTACTGGATCCTAGACAAAAACAAGGCTGGAGCAGCACATGGTGAACCCATCTGGAACAAAAGCTGGCCTAATTTCACCAAAGATAAGGGATGAGCTTGGCTCCGCACAGAGACGGTGTGGCGTGGTCTGCCCTTCTCTCGCCTCCCAAACCACAAAGGTTTTGGATATGGGCACAGAAAAAATGACTTAAATGCACAGTTGTCTGAAATAGGTCAGTCAAAAGACTAATGGGATACACACAAGCTCCTATACACACACGAAACACGCAAGCCATTCAAACAGCAGGCTTTAGTCAAGCTCGCTACTCAGACAGGATAATAGTGGGACAGCCAGAGGGGATGGGGGGGCCTGGTCGGACCTAATGCACTGAAAAGTCACAACATCACCAAGTCACAGCTTTCAGGCTGGGAAATATATCGATATAATATCAATATCCTGATATCAGATTAGATATCGTTAGGGTTTGGACATCTTCATATCGTAAGTGTTTCCCTGTTTTAAAGCTTGCTTTGCAGTGAAGTGAAGCGAGTTTCTGAACTCGACTGTTCTATTATCCCATTTAGTCATAATATCTACATTCCAGATTATTTAACAAGAATATTGTTGCGTAAATATTTTGTGAGAGAGCTTGTAGTCAATGCTAAAATAGCATCCCAACTACTTAAGGTGGATTTTAAGGCAGCGCCCCACCCTGACTGACATATACCTTAATTTATATACACACCAGTGAAATGCCAGGTAGATATGAAGGTATGAAAAACCAGATATCAGCCGGGCCGAGTGACAGACGTAATCAGTAGTTAAAATAACAGTAGAGGGAATGAAAGTAAATTAAAGACAGGCAGCTTTTTGTAAATTTGTGCCAAAGCGGTAGAGAAGACAGAAACACAAAACCCCCCAACTTAAACAGCAGTGGCATCACGCAAAACCATCTAGTAATTACTAGAAAGGCACACTCTCACACCCACATGTGCACGAAACATACAAATGGACCCACAAACAGGTAGATGCAAATAATCGCTCACAAAAAAAAAAAACGTGTCAAAACAAGTGAACACATTCATAAAAAAGCGCACGCACACACACACACACACACACACACACAACACACACATACGCACAACGACACAAAGAGAGGCAGTGATTGAGGCAGTGATTGACAGCTCACATTAAACTAAGGGCAGGCCCAGGCATGGCAGGAGGGGTGACGGGAGGCAATTAGAGACATTTTTCAGATGATAATAGCTGCGTACAACCCAAACAGTCTATAAAGGCTATTCATGGCAGGCAAGCAGATGAGCGTAGCAGTGAAAATAGCTGGTCCGTGCGCCCATGATACGGACCCGAGGGCATGGAAGGGCAAGAGACAGACAGACAGAAAAATAAAGGAGTGGCAATGATCTCTTACTCTGGCATGTCGGGATGTCACAGTATCTCCAGTAGATCCCATCTTCATGATCTGCAATGTAGCACCACGGCTGAACGTCCCCATCGGGGTTCCTGCAGACAGAGAGGCGCAAGAGTTAGACCATGTCCACGTGAAGCTAGTTCACCCTGATGATGTATCTTTTCTCAGATAAGCTGAGTTTGTTTCAGACCCAACAGTGTAGCTTGTCAAAATCTTTTTTTCCAGAGAGGATACAAGCAGAAATGTACCGTTCACACATTTTCCCCATCTTGGCTTTTGCGATGCCCTTTTCACTCGCCTTAGCCAAACTGCCCCTGGCACGTCGTCAGCTCGTACAAAGCCTGCGGCTCGGCTCTTAACTCGACGCAGATCTCACGTCACTCCTGTTTTAGCCTCGCTACATTGGCTGCCAGAGAAGTTCAGGGTTGATTCTTTTAATCGCTTATGAGGCACTCTGAGGCCAAGCTACTAATCCCTCACACCACCGAGCGTCCACTTAGGACTTCCAACCAAAACCCGTTGGATATACGCCGTGCCAAACGTAAAGCCAAAGGTCGTTAAAGGATATCACGTTAGAGCTACTGAGTCTGCTGATTGTTTTATAGGGTTTTTTCTTGTATGCTCTGCGCTTGGAATTTGTTTTCTTTACTGATGCTACTGTGAAGCACTTTGTAACTAGTGTTGAGGAAGGTGTTATCGAAATAAGGGTGTAATTAACTGACGTAAAACCCCTACATGGATTATATTTTCATGCTGACAACACACCAGGCAGCAGCAATTAATACATAAATAAATAAACAAACAATAGATAGATAAATAGATATTTTTTTGGTGGGAAGAAATAAACACAAAGTCACATAGGTCAACATGTCACAAAGAAAATGTAAAAGTAAAATGGGTGAAGGTTAATTATAAGGTGAGCAGAAATTAGAGAGAGAATTATGATCCTAATTAGCTTAAAGTAGCTTATAATGCATAATTAAAAAATAGCCAATCCTGTATTTTTTTAATAATTTAAATTATGTGTTTAATGCAAATAATCACTCTCGAAGGAGTGATTTAGAAATGATTTTGAGAAATTGTTGAAAAGAAAAGTGTCCAGCCTTGTATACCATCTGCTCTAACAAAACAAAACAACAGAAATGTTCCGTGTTGGCTCATCAAGGATTCACTATCCGTATCAGCAGCAAAAGAAAGTGATCAGCGAGTCTGTCTTTTTCCCCTGCTGATCCAGTCAGAGAGTCAAATCACTCTTGTTTTACATCTGATATTCAGAAACAGCTGTCAAAAAGTTAAATACGGTTACAATTTTTCAATTTTCTGGGGTTTAGTTTTGGACACCTATCTTTGATGAGTGGAGATGGTCGGTGGGCGAGGGTGGTGGGGGGAGGCTCTTTGTTCTGGGGCCAGACACAGACCTGAAAAATGGGACGGGGGCGACGCTTTTGTCTGAGGCTGCAGCCTCTTTTCAACATCATCAAGGCACTTTTAACCAGCAGTAATGAGGCTGGCAGGCCCCACTGCTTTTTTTAGTTTCACTGACAAACGCACCAATATGTGGGATTGAAGATGGAAAATGTATAAAAGCTGTGTGAAGGCTCCATGTCTCCAGGGTGATCATGCAACTTTGTACATCGTGGCCCTCATGGCAACTTCCAAATTGCTGTTAAATGATATCAAAGCAGCTAGTTTTAAGAGGGAGATCATCTCGGTGCTGTTTTACCTCCGAAGCTCTATTTCAGGATTTCTGTGAACGGTAAACAAACACCCTGTCGACTGAAAAAGCCCACGAAGATGACACTGCAGGTTTTTTTTTCCATCCTGGACTATAATTGCCAGAGACCTTTTCTCTCCTCTTTTGACACACCTCATTGTAGCGTCTTGAAAAAGCCCTGAGGCACTGCACTATCCTGTTTCCCCTTTTGTAAGCAAAGTTGTGAAGGGCGTTTCCATTTCTTTTCTTCTCCTATCAAGAACACTATCCTGAGTTTCCTCCTCTCTTTTCACACTCAGAATGAGGTATTGACAAAGATGTTTTTTTGTTGGGTTGAACTCAAGTTTAAGTGTCTGAAAGCTTTTCGCTCACTTTCGATATCTGGCAAACAGTTCTCTGTCTCTTCCTTGTGGCCTGTCATCAATGTGGATGTGTTAAAAAAGACCTTGTCTAGTTCTATTTGTATTTATTCTCTATCCTCTCTAGCATTCTGCCATCCATCGTCTTGAAATTGTCACGTGTTTTCCAGTAACATTTGACGCCATATCTTTCGCCCAGATCTGTTCGTTGCTCCACCAAGTTTGGGGACAGACACCTGTTTGCTTGGCCCGAGGCTACTGCTGAAATGGAAAGAGCAAAAACTGGGTCCAACCATCCAAACGGTGGATTATACGCCCTTTCTCTATTACTCTCTCAACTTCTCTTTTTCATGCATGTCAATGGGTAATAGCCCCATTTGAAATACGACTCCCAGGAGTTCAACTATAGCCACTTATGTAATTTATGGCATGTTCTTAATCACCCCCTAAGGAGGCAGACGTGAATTACAACCATCAGCATCCTCACTAGACCACCCATCCCACGTCTGACCCACCGGCATCTTTGATCAGTAAATGACGTGGTGTGCCCCTCCGAGCTCTCTCTCTCTCTCTCTCTCTCTCTCTCTGTCTCTCTGTCTCTCTCTCTCCTAAATCCTCCTTTCATCTCTTTATTAAACACACACACACACACACACACACTTTAGCAGAAGCATGGGAACACCATCCACAGGGCTAAGGTGAAAAGGCCAGACCACATGACAGCGAAACATAATCAATCTTGCCGTAAGGTGCCAGTGTGTGTGTGTGTGTGTGTGTGTGTGTGTGTGTTGTGGAAGCAGACAGCGTCAGATTAGCCGAGGTGAGGTGCAACGGTGCAGATAAGAGCAGACAGGATGGATGGGTGTCTATTTGTTTAACTGAGAAAGACTTCGGTCCTTGTGGTGACATTGTGACAAAAGTTACTGCCATGTGTGTGTGTGTGTGTGTGTGTGTGTGTGTGTGTGTGTGTGTGTGTGTCAGAGATGGCATGCCAATTGACCCTGAGTAGGAAAACTTGTTGAAAAACTCCCATAGCCAGCGGTAGATCACAGATGATGTTTGGACACTTAATTGGCACAATTACGCTGATTGTCTCATTTTGCTGGGAGTGAGACACACACTTTGGCGCAGAGCCAATTATAGCCACATTGCACTTGAAGGCAAGAGCGGCTTACATCTGAACACAGAGAAAAACAGCTGTTCTTGGCTGGCTGCCGTTCAAAAGCTTTCCTTTAATAACCGCGTTCCACGTGCCTTAATCAGGAAATTTATGATCACCTTTAAAATGCCTGGCACCGTGAAACGACATAAAAAAATAATGTATATCGAACTGTGTGTGCAAAGGCTTGGAATAACAGGCTTATAGATCTTTTTTTTCCAACAGGTAACTTGAAGTAAGATTCTAGAGGGACTTCTGTTTAGTTTAAGGGTAACTTTGGTATTTTTCAACCTGGACCCTGCTATATTTTTTACTAACGGGGACAACGATCTAAAAAAGCAAGATAACGCTACAGATGGAAGCTGCTAAATGGGCTGCAGTGTAACCTGCTCGAGGAAACTGCTCAAATTCAACATACCTCCAGTAAAAGTGCTTATTTCTTCAACTGTCATGCCAGATTGCTATTAACTCAACAACAGAACAGGGGGCCCTAGGGAGTTGATATTGTTGAAACGTGTATGAGAGAGTTGGAGAGAGAAATACAGGTGTTGAGTTTGAGTTTGTTGTGTTGGATAGTTTAGGGTTATCTAAAAGGTCGCGGCTTAATATGTAGCTGATTTCGACAATGTCGATGCGACGCGAGATTTCAGAACAAGACTTCTCCTCCACTCCGCAATGACAGGCCCGGAGGGAACAAATGGGACAGAAACTGTTTCACTGCAGCGTCTTAAACCCATAATAACAATAATCTGAGCCTGTCGATGTGGTCGGACGGAGATTGAAGGTGAGCAGTAGCCCCGAGTGATTACATTAAAGCCACACTGGAGAGCAGAGAAATGCTGATTGGAAAGTGGTGGTGAAAGGCTTGTCTGGATTGGGATTTGAGGTCATCGGCAGATCAGAGTCTGGCAATTTATTGACTGAGAGCAGCCTCTTTAATTGACTTGGGTGATTTAGCATGCAAACTGCTGCCTGCTGCTGCCCTGCATGAATGCATGTATTGAAGAAGAGGGCTATTTGGTTGTGGGCCGGTATGTATAGTCTACTGTCTACTGATGATGCTCTCTCACGGTCCACTAATGCTAAATATGATGTTGAGCTGTTACAGTGTCATGAGCGGCTGATCAACACATGGCTACGTTTCTTCACTATGGGCTAAAAGGATCGATAGATTGGAATTACAAAGGGAGCTTTTTCTCCCCTGCCTCTGTTGGAATCCAGCCATGTAGATCATTTGGATTTTATTTCCCCAGGTTTTAAGCTCTGCTTCTGAGATTTCCGCTTCCAACTCGATACATGGAGATGAATGGGATTACATCTGTAGCATGGAGGCATTCTCCTACTTTGGATACAGACCTCGCTGTCAACGGTTCTCTTTTTTCTTCATCAGAAATAGGTGCAATGACAACTGTAGACATCGAGGCCTGTGGATGATCCACGGTGACCTTACGGACACCGTTCATAGGGCGAGGTGATGATATTGTCTTTTCTGAGCACCACAATCTAAATGAGAGGAGCTCATTTGGACCGGAAATGAAAGTCCTCATGAGGCTCATGGGTACTGTAGTATTTTGAGGCATCCGCCACAGCAAACTGATGGACGAACCAGAAATGATCAGAAACGAAAGTATCAATAATTAAAACTGGTGGCCGCAGCATATATCTATGCGATTGTTAATTTATTCGGAGGACTGTCGTAATTATAAAAAAAATGTGCATGGCTAAAAAGGGAAAGATCAAAAACACATTTGTTTACAAACAAATATGTAAGAGGTGCATTTTATTGCATGGAATTGATTCCTACTCCAATTCTGCAATGACTGTAATGCTGATGGCTGATGCTTCATCATCTTCTCACAGGACACTTCTATTAACTTCTTGATTTAACAAAGCAGCTCACAGGGATCGTAATATAGTCATACAAACGGTGGACAACTTGGCTGCAGTTTGCCTGACCTCAGATCTGCACCTGACATCATGGAGATTCAATTACAATCAACTTGGGGAACACTATTCACTCTGGCATTTCCATTATCTCATCTATGTAAGGGGAACGCATTAGACGCCATAGTGGACACTCATAAATTGTACAGTACACACACACACACACACACACACACACACACACACACGCACACACACCTGGATATAAATAGCGAGGAAATGGCTGGCAAAGCTATTCAACCACCCACTGAACCGCCATACACTTCACACCGTCATACTAATGCACCTGGGGGAGAGTCTGATATCGGCCTGTAGGAACAGTAGATTAGAAAGAACAATAAACGAAATATAAATCAGTGCTTCAATTTGTGTGACGCTCTTGTTATGAATGTCATGAAGTATTTTGGAAAAGGTCAAAAAAGACCTAAGAAGTACTTAAGAAGTGAAAAGAAAGTGTGAAATTGAAGAACGCCCGCGAGGCAACATCCAAGCTCGATACCAGAATCCTTTACTTTCCACTCTATGGCATGATTTGTATTCTGCAACGGACCACACTGATGATACGTCATGTGATATTCAATGCTGAAATGAGTTTTGCTGAATCTTAGCTTAGACATGAGAGCTGTTGTCCTTTTCCAGAGGCTCTGTGCTTCTTTTTTTTTTTTGCAGGGGAACAATGTGACATTTCCCCTCTGCCCAGTTTCTCCCTGTTTTCGCTGAGGGTTTTTATAGCAGGCTATAAAGATGAAATGTGGGGGCTGTTAGGGCCTTTTCTGCTGCAACACTGTGGTGCCCTCTCGACTAAATCACCACGGGGAAAACTCCAGTGATGGCGTAAGTAGTGACTCTCTAGTCCTTATCTTCTCTGCATCAACATCGGATGTTTGCTAAGAGCCGTGTGTTGAAGCGGAGACACGCGACTTTACATTATCCACCTGTGCCGTCGCCTCAGCTCTCATCTCATAAAACCCCAATTGGCCTCAGGGTCAGACGAAAAATACCCTCTCTCTCCTTTCTTTCATTTTTTTTACCCCTTCTTACCCGCTTTCATTTTGCTACCCCCCCCCCCCCCCCCCATTTGTCTAAGAATTACCACCTATTGTGTTCTCGAAAAGACGTCCACAAATCTTTAAGCCTCACATGAAAGACAGACGGATCTCGGGCAGGAAAGATGAGAAAGTTTGAAGGTTAAAAATGGCAAACAAAATTTGCATTGCAGGAAGCACTTCATGTAAATAGGGATATTTGCCATCCAAATTGAGCAACAGCGTCCCGAGGCATCTCTCACTTTCTTTTTCATGAAACAAATTCAACTTCACATTATTTGAGGCTGCTTCCTCTGCAGGAACATACATGTTCTGTGCACACGCCAACGCACATGTGGGTGGACGCATGCGCAAGATACTTGACCCTGCGCAGGCATGCCATAAATGCCATCCCTCATCTAGTCACAATGAAGTGGCCACTTTGGTCCCCATTAGCCCCGCTGATGGGTGACTCTATACAAGGAGGATGTCTGAGAGAGACTGGGAGTAGTCGTAGCTACGGCCCTAAGTGACAGAAATCCCTCTGTCAGGAAGAAACAAAGCTATGAGCTGTCAGTGAGTTAGAAAAGCTGCTAACTGCATCGGTGGCCAAGAAAACAGCCGAATCCAAACAATGAAGATGTGCATTTTGGATCGCTCGCTGGACATAATACGCTCCTAATGTGCAGGCAGAGCCTCCCGCGATCCTCCACATGTATCCTACTCATAAATCTTCTGAATTCCCGTCCAGTTCAAGGAAAAACAAATCCGTCCGGTGCCACTTCAAAGCATTGCTGCGTTATGAGTTTACAAGCATGACTTAGAGAAAGGTTTCAGAGGTTTTGGGCCGAGGGGGGAAGGGGAGGGGGGTGTTCTGTTTCTTACCGCTTGGCGATCCGGGCCAAGCCACTGTTCTGGACGTCTCGGCGAATCTGAACTGACTCACGAGAGAGTGTGGCTCGCTGCAAAAACACAAGTTTGACAGTCGTGCATACAACGCTGACAGTCGCACTGTGACGGATGGACAGACGGGGTTTTTTCTAAGCACCCGAAGCCACCGTGTCCTTTCACATTCCGGGAGGGAGGGATGGAGATTTGATGACACAAACGCTTCATGCATGTTGGCAACCTTTAGATGACGGGGCTAAACGTTCTGTTTGGTTACCACCGATAAAATATTCAGCGGTGAATGTCTGCGCGGGTCCCTTGTGCTCAAACCCTTTGCAAAAACAACTTGGTTCTAAATTATTCAGAAAGTCAAATGCTTTATGTAGGAAGTTTAAAGCTCTGAGCTTTTTTTAAAAGGTGCTACTCACAGCATTTTGACATCAATAACATCAATCATAATGGCTGCTAAAAATATTGCTGGCCTTAGACTGCCTCGGGTTTTGTGGTGAATGTGACGCATTTCCATCACAGAAGGAGATTGCTTTACAATAAAAATACAAGAGGGAACAGTTATTCTCCCAGTGCTTGCGGTGGATTTGTAAGAAACTAAAACATAGCTTGAGCATTTTTTGAATAAATTACACTGTATGAACTTTGCACATCCTAGTTCAAACACTAGATGTCGACTAAATTATGTGAAATTGCCTCTTGGCACAGACACCAATATTTACCGTTTCTGCCTGTTCCGTTTGTTACATCTTTGTATTCGACTAAAAGATTTGTCTTACATTGACATTTGCATCATAGACTTTCAAGTGTACACTTAGGCCATGAACAAAAAACAATATTTGTTAATTGCCTGTTTTAACTTCACATAGTTATACACACTGAACAGCGTAATCTGTTCGATAGGCATTTAGGCCATGCACTGTAAGAGTTTGAAATATTGTAGAAATCATTTAAATCTAATGTAAGAGCAGCAGATACAGAAATACCTTTTGTGAAATGGGGACACACAAATGTTTTATACTGTGACATCAAAATTATTTTGTATTTATTATTTTTATTTTTTTATGACACATGGTGCTGGTTTAGAAACCCTGATTTTTTGCAGTGTAATGGACTGAAACATTCACTATTGTTTGGCCTCCTCATATTGTTCCATATAGGACCCACAATCACAGAAGCTTGGCTCCTGCTCTAATCACTAAATAATGGATAACAGATTATGTAACTCATTCTTTATGTACAGCTGTTTCAGTGAACTTCCCAGAAAGGGACTCACCTGCAGTAGTTGTGGGGGCCCAAACCACCCTCTCCATTGGGGTATTTGAGGGTGTTGTAAGGGTGCTGGAAGGTCTCATTCCAGAAGAGGCAGGGTCTACCGACATGCAGGCTGGTCTGGTTCTGGAACCCCCTGTAGTCCTCTCCGTTGGCAGTGTAACACTCTGAAAAGAGAAACGAAATGGAGAATGTGAGAAAAATCACTCGTGTCTGCATTAAGGGATTACACATTTATTAAGACTAAAATGAAAATCATTTCAAACAAGCAGCCGCACGTGTGACCCGCATGCAGAATCGGGATTTAGCGAAATATTCGGGTGCAAATTAAAAATGTTTTATTGTCTTTCGGAATGATCATAGATGATACGTTTAGGATCATTTTATTCCTCACACAGGCTCGTTCCATTTGAGCTCTGGCCAAACGTGCTAAAGTGAGATCAATCACTCTATTGTTTTAATAAATGTCAACGCAAGAGCATGGAGAAGAAATATGGCCTGCAGATATACAACAAAAGCAAACATGGCTCAAACCTCCAGGATGTGTTTGACAACCATATGGCCAAGTCAGAGAGGGAGGGGGGGAGAGAGAGAGACAGAGAGAGTGTGTGCGTGAGAAAGAGAGAGAGATGATTTCCCAAAGCAAAACAATGGCTGCTGGAAGACTTTTTTCCTCCCTGAAAGAGGGAATTCAAATAAACAATGGCTGAGGGGAGCGTGATGAGCCATCAAGGAACATCGCTCTCAGCCTCAAGGGGGGGTTTCACTGTCTTTGTACAGTATTTATTCATTAAGCCGCAAAGAATGGATGCGAATAAGGCAATACAAATTGAATTTTTCTCTATCGTGGTGTCGAAAAACCAGCCTTCAAACTATGTTGCTGAGAGATTTATGGCGTTTGGGCGATGCTTAATGTTTCTTGCATATGGAGCAGAGCAGGCCTGAACAGCCGTTTCGCTTCCAGGAGGCACGACATGAGGACATTTTCTCAGACTCTAACCAAAACAAGAGGAACTCATCAGAAAGTCACGGACCCCGGAAACCGTCGAATGTTCGACGGGATCACACTGCGGGTCCGTTCCCTGTATACTGCAATGACACGGAACACAAACACAGCAGGTCTAAAACCAGCACAGAAACTAATCGGTCTACAGCTCACCTCTAATAAATTAACAATTCTTCATTAATCACTGAGGTTATGGGGGCGATGCAGGTTGATTCAGACCCAAATGTATATGTGTAAATTATCACCGGCCTTCACTTCGGCCAACTGTCCTATAAAATGCATTTATCAGCTGTTTGTGATTCATATTTAGTTTACGGCCTACATATATACATTTTTTCTATATCATTTCACTTGAAACTGCTCATTTTGCACTTAATTCTTAATAAAATTAGAAAATATGAGAAAATACTTTTTTATTTGTCAAATATTGAATCCAGGAGTATCCATATCATCTATATATTATATTATTTAGATATGAAATGACCTATAGTGGGATAGAAGATACCGGCCATGTCACCCTACCCTACACTTCACTGTGCATTAACATGTTCAAGGGTCCACTTATCTGCTTTTTACAAATGTCAAGCGAGAGCTCATGGAACTATTTCACCTTCTGCCTGTCAATCAAACACCGACAATACTCGCTTGTTTGGCCCGTATCCATGGGCTCTTGTTGCTATGTACGTGGTTAGCCAATGACCGGCCCCTTTCATCAAGTCAAGCTGTCTGGGCTATGAGTATGAGCTAATGCATTGCAATATGACAGTCATTACACCCGTTGGTGAGCCAGCTGTGCTCCAAGGCTTTTTCTCATTCTCTTTGGAGTCCAATATTTCCCAACTCCCCCTCTCTCTCTCTCTCTCTCTCTCTCCCTCTCTCTCTCTCTCTCTCTCTCGCACCTACTGTTCTCCCCTCTCTCTCTCCCTCTCTCTCTCTCTCTCTCTCTCTCTCTCTCTCGCACCTACTGTTCTCCCCTCTCTCACACTTTTTCTTCTCTGCTGCTTTTGCCCTTTTCTGTCATTCCCTTTCAACTCATACACAGACTCGGCTTCGCCTCACAGCCTTCTAATTCAGCTTCTGTAGTCTGTTGTCATTTGTCTTTCGATGGCAACCTCTAAATGCCATTTCGGGAGCCAGGTAGCATCAATGATGACAGTTAAAAGACTTAAAAGGGTTCAGGAGATCAATTAACTCCTCAATCAAAAGTGTGTTGATTAGTGATGGGTGTGTAAAGGATTTTGTTGCAAATCGTAAATCGCAATACGGTGGTGAATTTCCATTTTTTGGGAATAATCGTAAAAATATAGTCACCGGTGACAGGTGTATTTTAGTGAGCAGATTTTGATGATTATCGGGGAAAATATCGTGAATTGCAATTATTGTTCAAATTCAAATTTTCATGTCCTCCATTGCCTAGTGTTAATTATGTTCAAAGTTTTTCAGAACAGGTATAATGTACATTAAATAGGCAAGAAATAAATGTTTTATGTGTTCACTTATTAGCGTCCAATACTTTCTACTATGCTTTGCAATATTTACAGCAGTCACTTTACACGCCAACACACATTCCACTCTCTTGCATCCACCACAGAAGAACCGAACTTCATTTTGGAGTCATCAAAGGCCCCGACTGTTCTCAGTGTGTCAGCCAAAGTTGCTTTTATTTAAAGTTGTTTCGGCTGTGACGTTCAGTCAAGCTCGTCAGCCATCCATCGCCCGGCTGACGGGCTCAGCGGGAGCAAGGCACTGCAGGGTGTCAGGTTCCTGCACTTGTGATGCCACTCTATTGTCTGTAAATGGCTCTCTTGGCAAATGAATACCACCTCAGCATGCAAGGATATCAACCACCGGATCGTAAATCCACTTGAGAGTGTCTGAGGCCGAAGAGGACTCCATAAAATTAGAAAAACAGCTTAATGGTGTTACAACAGGGGTCATGCTCTTGCTCCCCTTACACAAGGGAGGGATGAGAGCGGCGGAGGACACAAGTAATTGTTGGGCGGACGCCCAGAGGACGGGCGAGGCATGTTAAATAATGCAATTGTTTCATGTGCAAAGGATGCAGATGATCGCCATGGAGCAGCGTTTAACCTGTAGAAGACCTTGGAGATAACGACGTCAACATTATCCTGGTATCATAAGTATGATGGCATATCGATATGCGTTGTATAATATGATATCCCCGGTACTAATTCAGGAGGACAGGAATCAGATGATGAATTTTCATTGCAGTTCCATTTTTCTGGACGCCGGCAGCCACGGCAACACA
This sequence comes from Chelidonichthys spinosus, assembly GCA_029853015.1. Classification (NCBI taxonomy): domain Eukaryota; kingdom Metazoa; phylum Chordata; class Actinopteri; order Perciformes; family Triglidae; genus Chelidonichthys; species Chelidonichthys spinosus. Next base: position 8,300,850 of record CM056831.1, read on the forward strand.
ATGAAAGGGAAGGAAACACTGCTGTTGAGAGTTTGGCAGAGGTACAAGCACAATCATGAGTCACCGCTCCCCAAAAGCAATCACGACTGTTGCTGCCCCAGTCAGAGAGGATACCATCATGCGGGGACAGGGCGGCCGGCTGCATCCCAAATGAGTTCAGGTCCTTCAAATATCTTCTGCTCGAAAAGAGCGGGTATTAAAATGACTGAACTTGGCTGCATGCAGCGCCGCTCAACGTACTGTATCACAAAGGAAGAGCCAAATGACTTTGTGAATGTCTCGTCTCCTCCTTCAGGAAACTTTACTCCGGAGTTTCGGGATGAAGCAGAGCTCCTCTGCACATGGTCCGCTTGGAACGAGCTGCTGCTGGCAAGAGTCCCGCCCTGCTGCGGCCAAGTTAGCTTTTCAGTACGGGATGGTAAATATGGCAGCGTTTTGCCACCGGGGGGGGGGGGTGTTCCAAGTGGTTTCAAGGCAACATTTGCTTGTGGTGGGAATGGGAAGTAGCAGATCTGCAAGGGCTCTGAGATAAGTGAGGCCATCGTTAAAGATGAATGGTCCATTTCAGAGCCCTGCGGATGGCCACACATTGATCACGCTAAAGAGAACGGGACAGTTTTACTTTGGAGCAGTGTGAGTATTTGCACCCCCGCCCTGGAGGAAATAAAGTTCCTCCGCTGAATGGACCGTCACCACTCCAGGCCTACTCCCCTCCGAACACGGGCGGTCCCCATCTCACACCCCTCTCATTGTCACCAAGCAACTGTTGAGCTCTCGTCACATGGGCATGGGCTTTCTTGTGGTTTCATCAGAGACCGTGATGGAGAAACAGAACCACCACCGCATGAAAGACGAAGTGGGGGGGGGGGGGGGGCTCTACTATGAAATACATGCAGATCTACAAATAGAAAATCCGGGAAAGGGAAGAGGAGGACTCGCCCTTGACCAAGCCCTGCACTCACAGAATACTGCACCACCCCAGCGACAAGAAAAAAAAAGGAAAAAAAGAAAACAGCAGCGGATCGCTGAGAGAGAGCTAATCGCCCTGTTATTATATTGGTTGGGATTTGTGGCTAATGACTTCCACATTGCAACTTCAAATGCACTTGATGCTCCAAAAAAAGAGCAGGGGGAGAGAAAAAGAGAGAGAGAGAGAGAGAGAGAGAGAGAGAGAGAGAGAAAAGAGTATGGGGGTTTGGTAATGCGATCTCAAGAACAAACAAACAAGCTTACAAACAAATGGTTTCCCTGTGACGCGTTGCCAGGTCACACAAGAGCACTTATTTGTTGCTATGAGGGATGAAAAGCAGCGATAATTACAGGCGACTGCTTCCTCAGCGAGGGCTGACATAAAGAGCTTCCTTCCATCTTTATAATATGCTTTGAGCTGTGGGGACACAAAAACAGGCTTGGTGCATGAGCAATATTTCCACTATGATAGAATTACCCAGAATGAGTCTATGATAGAAAACATGCACGTGGAGTGTTATGCAGAGAAAAAAACACTAACACCACCAAGAGCTCAAAGCTGAGCATTCAGAGAGCTTCCCAAGTCTGCAGAGATGACAGTAACGGCAGACTATTAATGCACAACCTGCGACAATGTGTTTCCCCTCCACTGTGTCCTGGTAGCCATTACTGCTGGGGGCTCATTAATGTCAATGTAGTAAGAACAGAGGGCAGGACCAGGCCAAACCAGGCCAGATGTAGCGGGTTACAGATTTCTTTTCTTGGGGGGACACAGCTGGCTGCAACACAAATCTGGTTCCCCTTTTCCCCAGCAGCATCCATTTCCACATCAAAACCACATCAGACTTCAGAGGATCGCAGGAGGACTGCTTCAAATTTATTATCCAGGCTTCACAGATAGTCACAGATTCAGTGAGGCTTTTTTAATGAAGTCGGATGTTGCTGAGGAGAAGTCAGTGATTTCTCAGAGGGGGCCTCGGCAGTTAATGGACCACACCTTGCTCCCTTGCTTCTCTAATCTCTCTTCTACTACTTCTACTGAAAGAGCTTTCTTAGTTTTAAAGTGCCCTCATAAGAAAGGGTCAACGAAAGTGCAAAAAGACGCAGAAATGGTGCTTCCCAAATGATAACAGCAGATGCTTCTAGCTAGTTAAATCTGCAGACAATGACTTCTCGATGGGATTTTACAGTCCTCCTTTTTCATTTCATGCTTTTGTCATAAGCTTGTAGCCCCGCATAACCAGGCCATAAACAGGCCAAGACCTCATTTAGTCCCAAAATAGCCCCCATCACCACCATTCTTCCTCTGCAAAAACCCTCCGCTGCACCACCTCCTGAGTTCACTACCACAGTAGCCACAGACCCACAGGACTCCCTGCCAAAGTTGCTTGGTAGCACCTATAAAACATGGCCCCATCTCGCTCTAGTGCGGCCCCTATTATTTAGCTCCGTAATGGAAAGAGTCTAATCTGCTGGAGCCAGTGGTGGGCTAAACGCACTGCCAAAAACCCCTCTGTTTGAAGTTTCTTGTCACAAAAATGGAAAGCATAAAAGGTTTTGAGGGTTTTTTCATTGCCACAAGCTGCTCTTTGGCCCTAAATCTAAATGATATGTCTCGAGGGATTTCGCAAAAATCAATCAGCAAATTTGCAGATAAGACATCCACCTTTCTCGGATTTGGCGTATTGGCCCAGGATGATGTCTGGCAGAACACTGCACACTCCAATGGGTGGCTGAGTGGACGAGGATGGAACGAGGAGGGACGATTTTGAGTTCAACTTGGCAGGCGTACGGGGAGTGACTGGTGGGCTGCAGACTCTGACAATGACGTCAAAGGATATTCGGGGACTTCCTGAAACCCTGGGAAAAAAAACTGCTGGCAGAATGTAGACATCAGAGACCCGTCATACCTGACATGAGGGCGGACGAGATAAATTCCCTCCCACTGGCACCTCCTTACCATTTCCTCAAGTCATAATCCACTGATCTACTGAAAAAATGGGGGCAAATTTTGAATCACGATTCAAATACTTGACTTCTAATGTCTTCCAATGTCCTGTTTTGTTTTTTTTCCCCAGTTTCCCACTCATACAATTAGAAGAGGGGTTACAGGATTAACGAACAAAAGGAAAGCTTTAAAACAACTCTGACACCAGAATAAACAAGACCAGGAGAAAGCAGGGACCGTAGGGACGGAGACAGGTAGATAAGCCCCGATGGGCTGAGGGTGTTCACAATTAGTGTGTCTGGGATCGATCTGTCCTAAATTAAACCAAACTGCAAACTAGAGCAGAGCATTGAGCCTGTAGGCAATGTTGTGGAAGGCAGAGTGGTGGCATGGGAAGCGAGATTAAGCAGAAATGAAAGAAGAGAGGAAAACAGAGAGTCAGTGAGTCAGGGTGGGACAAAGACCGTATTTTTATGATCCCGCAGATTGTTAACCCAGGCTCTAATTTTCTCTCCTTCTTGTGCATAGCTGCAGTGGAGTGAACACTGGGCTCATTTCACATTTCCCCATGTTATAGACGAGGCCTACAAAGACCAGGCTTGTAAAATTAACAGCGAACACAGAGTTAGCGTCTCAAACGCCACCGGTCTTAGCTTGAAGGTACAGATCTCATTCCAGGGGAGGCTCTGTGGCACAGCTGTGCCGGTCGGGGCCTTTTAGGAGCAAACAAACAACCGATGCAAGGTTCAAGGGAGAGAAGAGGGCTAATGTGTGTCTTCTGCAAAGAAAATAGCACAATCCCATAGGGGTTCCTCATTGCATACAGCCTTTGATAAGCAGAGGATTTATGGCTTGTGATACAAGTCATGATGGCTCACTGTTGCTAATGGCCGTGCGTGCCCTGCATGGGGGCGTTTAAAGCCCGGCTCTCTCCTTTTTGTTTTGCCTGTAAGTGGATGGTAAAATGATCTCTCAGTCAACTTGCACAGTCAGATGGCACGATAAACATATGCAGTGACAAAACATGCGTTAATCTGCAGTCCTACCCACATCACAGCCCCCCCTCCTCCTCCTCCTTCTTCTCCTCTCTCATGCCCATACTTCCCCCCAAGATGCACTTACAGTGATAATGAAAGGGAGCAATTTTCATCAGTGGAGCAGCCACAGTATTTTAAGATGGATCCGATGTGAAGGATAAGGAGGGCACATACATAAACATGCACACAGGCTCCTTTGTTCCCTCAGTGGGGCCAGTGTCATTGTGGTGATGCCATTCTCACCCCCTCATCTCTGTCCTGTAGATATCACCCACTGTGTGTGTGTGTGTGTGTGTGTTTGAATTCACATGTCTGTCAATTCCCTAACTCCTCTCCACACAATGTGCCAGCCTCTCTTGAAGGCAGTAATCAATTTGCAGTAACAGTACATGAGCCAGTACGTCTTCAGCTGGCCGCCTGTCCGCTCTCTCGTAAGATGATTTCCAGGCTTCTCCGATGACAGCATTTTTATTCATACACAGTGTCGGACTTCAGATACGTATGTAGCCCCCCGTATTTTAACCCACTTAAGAACCATGAAAAAAAGGGGTGGTCTGTAACACACCTGTTTTCGATCGTCCTATTTGTGCTCAGGTTAGCTGCTATCTGAGGAATGTAAATTATATGTGGTTTAGGCTGAAACTCTGTCAGTACTGTTGCAAGGGACTGAGTGCAACCATTACAGGACACACACACACACACACACACACACACACACACACCGCCTCCTCTGTCTCTTCTTTCCTGAGGTCCTGTGTGAATACAGGGTTGCAACAACAACAAGCTGCTGCACCAGATCAAAAGGTCAGCTCTTTTTCCTGTTTATTCCTAACAGACGATCATCACGATTAAAACAGGCCGATGCCTAAGTGAATCAGAAAAAGACTTGAGGCAGGACAAGCCATTGTGTGAAGCAGATTTAAAGGATTTGACAATCAAAGTGCTTTCGCAGATGGCGGTGTTTTAAGGATACGAACATTCAGTCAACTGCCCACTTTCCGATTTCATGTTGGTGCAGGTGTTGCTAGAAATCTCTCTGCACAAACTTTCAAACACGCTAAGTTTACATCCTGCTCTCCAGTTTTGATTCAGATTTTCCTGTTGATGGAGACACCATTACAGTATAATTTGTGGAATATAAAATCAGTGGCATTGCATCTAGGGCACAAACTGCAAACATTTAATTATATTTTACTTAAACTAGGATTAGCCTACCGCCTCACAGCTGTAAGTCAAGTTGCAGTTTGCCTAAATGTCTGTCCAAAATGTTTTCACTTCATAAATTAGAAATATGTGTGAAATTGTCATATTTAGCAAATGCATTTTTGAATGATGGCCAAAAACATGTTTTGTGAGGTCTCAGTGACCTTTCATCACCAAATTTCAATTGTTTCAAACTTGAGCAAAGTGGACGTTTGTGCCAAATTGATAGAAATCTGCCCAAGGCATTCCTTGAGATTAACAAAGTGAAAAAAAACTGTCTCCTGTAGTTTTTACCCTTTAACGTCCTCTTAATGTTTTCTGGCTGCAAAAAAACTCACACAACTAGAAGGATAGAAAGAAAATTAGACTCTAGCTGTCACTCTATCAGGATATCCTCTAGACTCCAACCGCAAAAGACAGAGTGTCACGTTGGCCTGGGAATCCGGAGCTTTAAAAGGCAGCTCTGAAGCCCCTTTTCAGATTTGGACCAACATGGTTAGTGGAAATTGGGACTTAAGTTGATCAAATCTTCGGTGTGAGGCTAAGAGCCAAGCGTTGCGATTAAACGGAACTAAAGCAGAGCCGTGTTGGATTTCAGTCACCCATTGTGCTGCACAGGGAATTAGACGGCCGGGAGGCAACAATGAAAGAATAGTAATAGATATATATTGAATGCTGTGGTTTAACTTGACTTTTACTTGTTGCATGCAGTGGTGGAGGAACAGGCCCAATGTGTGGAGCACAACCACGCTCCCATCTGCATCCAATGAATCTCCAGCAAGCTCGCCTGGAGAGAGTGGCAAACATATGAGAGAAAAGGCACCAGCGTGTTTGTTTTGTTTTGACTTTGTAAAATACAGATGGAGACATTGGTCTGTTCCCCCAGCATTCCTTGACTTATTAAGATTTTTTTTTTTTTTACACTTTGAATCCACGTATGTTGTTGGAGCAACTCTCCTTTGTTTTTTGCGCCTGTTGTTTGCTTCAGAACAATCTGTGATCATTATCACCAAAGTGCACATCTCAATTGGTGGATTTTACCTGTCTGAATCTTTGTTTTTTAATTATCTTGTCTGACTGACCTGGTCAGAGTATGAACAGAGGGCACATTTCCACCACATCAAATCACAAAAAGTTGTCAGATAAACCGCAATGGAGTGCACTTCTAAGGACACAATAACAACAGCACAATAGGCTGCTGCAGAGGGGACCACGGCGCTCAACATTCAGACCACTTTTAACCAGCCACGTCTCCAGTTCCTGATCTTGATTGTGAAAGCGATCCTTTTTCACTGCGGTTTGTGCGGCTGTGGGAAGAGCAGCAGTACTGGGAACCAGATGGCTCTGGTAAAAGACAGGGGGGCATCCCATTGGCCTCCCTGAGAATGGGATCCATTACGGAGGATCTATTGAGGGCCGGCAGATTCTGTTTCATGGCATCGGCCGAGTGTGACCAGTCCGCTCAGTTGGCGTTTTTCGAGGGCCACATAGGCTGCTGTTGATCCAGGCCTTTCTGTGTTCACCTTGGGGAGCTGTGTTCACCTTCGATGCAGGACAGACAACTAAATCAGGGCCCCTTGGCGACTTGGGTTTCACCCCTTTTGAGTTCAAGCCTCTTTCAAAGGGCCTCGCATTGCAGGGGGATATCACTGGCTCCGTCGCTGGAGGGACAATGGCTGTTTGTGAAAACGGTCAACTGAGATCTTCCTGTTTGTAAAGTAGGGTTCATAAACTGTTTAAGCTCAGTTAATGCACATTTATTTTCATATTCTTTCAAAAAACGACCACACAGAAACACATCGTCCAACCTCTGTTCCGCGCTCCCTGATCCACTGCACATTTCCCTGTCACGGCTTCTCAGCTCCGCCCGCCGTTGGCTTTGTTCCTTTGTTTGCTGTCCACTTAGCTACGTCTGCTCCCTTCACTTGTCCAAATGTTTGCTCTGTCCACTTAGCCATGTCCACTTGCTTGGCCTTGTCAAATCAGTGCTGTCTGTGGGCGTTTCCTGCACGGAGGAAAGGCGACAATTTGCCTCTTCGGCCACAAACTGCTGCTGCTGGACACAAACCAGACCCCGGGACTCACCAGCGAAATTACTCTCCATTTATTTACAGTGGTTGCCATTACTCCACCGCAGTAGAGCGAAGACCTCAGTGGCCCTGGACCAACCATAACTGCAATATAAAAAGAACTGAGTTCACCGGACAGGTCATGTCTCACACAGTAGCAATTCAATATCCTCCCGTTATGTTCTTGGTTACGCTTCTCAAAACTCCGAATTGAATGTGACACCACAAAAATACATGGTTGCTTTGAAACTCAGACTGCGGAGATTCTTGCAAAAACAACCGACCAATCACTGGCGAGATGTTTGGAACATGTTACATGTTTGAATCAAAGAATGGATAACAGCTAATTTGACATAATCATACTACGTCAAAAGCGGTATTAATAGTACAAAAAGAGAAACACCGAGACAGGAGGCCAGAATGGTATTGAGCTTGTACCAAAACAAATCAAACTTAAGTCTAATCGGCTTTATGTTTTTCCTGTTCTCCTTGAAATGCAAACACAAATGAACGCTGTGAGGGAATAGCAAAGCCGCACTTTCTTTTATCAAGACGCCCAGAGCTGATAACACTCTATTTTGATTTCACGTCAGCATTCAACTCCAGCATTGAGGAAGAAATTTCTATTTTGTGTTATGTTTTCATGCATCCGACACTCCCCGCTCGGGGGCCTTAAAACCTTTAAAATTCCATTTGCCGTGAATTAAATTGAGTTTTGATAATGACAACAATTGTTTTTGAGAGTTAATGGCATTCATAGAAGAACGTCAGGCTCTATGGTATTTCATTACTGTTCTCTCACTATTTGATTTACCCCTTCGCCCTGGAGTGTGTTCCAGCTGATGGACTCCGACTGCAGCAGAGGGCTCCGGCAAAGCTCGGAGAGAATGTCATTTGGCATAGAGTGGAGTGGGTCTCCTCATGCATACGCAAATGTCAAGGTGCACATAGGGGCCTGGGAAGACAGCTCATGCATAATGGTATTAAAATGTGCAAAACGAGGGAAAGGGAAGATCGGCGTGAATCTGTTTTCGAGAGAGGGAGAACAATCTTGATAGTTTGAGATGAAGAAGAGGCTACATTGCATTACGGAGCTCCGTCCAAAACCAACATGTCGCAACTCATTCAGAAAAATAGTCTGACCACTCTTGACTGACCTTTGAGTCCCAAAACCTCACAAACCACTAGTCCGGCCACATGAGTGCACTCTCCCACCTCAACATTGTTTATCTCTTTCGAGCCTGACAGTTGTGTACAGCCAGCAACAGCTTGACAGCTTAATTCCATGTTGTCTCGCGGGACCGCCTCTCGTGGATCAAGAACTGGAGCGACACAACATTGCACCACTTTGTTTTGGGGGACGCCCGTTTCTCTCGCCGCTCTGCAGCTTTATATGGCTATTGCATCCGTCACGCCTCATCAACCTCCAAGAGGGGTGCTACCCATTGGCCACCTTCACCACCAGAGATCCCGCCTTGGCTGCTTTGCATGCTGGGTCGCCCGACCAACTGCCTGAGCAGGTGGTGAGAAGGGAAAAACAAAAAAAAGAAAAGCGTTGCACTCAGCAGAAGTTCAAACGTTGGAAATGGAGAGAGCGGGGAACAACACGGAGAGAGGCACTTTGATTAAACGAATGTGAGCCTTTGAACACGACAGGACCCGAATCTAAGTGGCACGATAATAAGCATGATTGTGTTTGTAATAACTAGGTCTGTTTCTCTGTCGTAGTGGTTAGCGGATTTGTGGGCAGTGAGGTCCCTTTGCATGGAAGAACAAGGGCACTGCCAGCAACTTAACCTTCACAGGGCACCACCCAGAGGTCAACAGGAAGTAAATGGGCAGCAGCTACACAGAAACACACACTTCTGACTAAGAGCATTTTGTTCTCTCCTTGTGTTGCCAACTGCGCACCAGATTCATCCTTACTTTCAGTAAATCATGGAATTCTTTAAAACTTTGGCCTGTCTTCACAAGTCAAGGCACGCTGAGTATCATGAGTGTTGGGATATGCAAAATAGGAAAATGTTCTGCTCTATTTTTCTTTCATTTCAGGCTTTCTACTCTCCATGTCTGGTTTCTCAATGACTGAAGGATGTGTCACTGCTAAGTAGCTACTGTGTGCTGGTGTTACTGTCACTGGAGCCCCATACCTGGAGGTTTATGCAATCAGCTATGGCTTAGTTTATAATCTACCTAGATTACCTCGCCGGTTATTCCTCCTCCAGGTGACCCTGGTGGCGTTATTTTTCAGATTTTATTTGAATACTTGTTCAATCTTTTAAATGTCAGAACAGAAAAAGAAAATTGGCCAACACCATGTGCATGTTTTTTCAACCACCAAGCTTAAAGGGACAGTGTAATGTAACATTTTAAGTAATTTACTAGCTAAAATCAGTATCTTCATTCATAAATAGGTCCTCATTAGTGTATAATTACCTTAAAAATCTGATTTATCCTTGTAATTTCGGATACAGGCGAAGAATACTGGTGAAGTGGTATTGGATGACATGTTGTCATACCTTCTTGGTATAATGGCTACCATAGTTGCAACAAACCCATGTGCTAGAGAGCACTATTCGTTTGAATGCCAAATACAATTGCACCACTAGATGGGAGTAATTCCTACACACTGTCTGAAAAATTGTCTAAATCATCTCTCACTGACTGTTTAATGGAAAGTTGAAGCTACAATCAATATTCATGAAGTGAAGACACGCTGTGAAAGGGTTGAAAGATGTGAGATGAAAACACGGACAACTGGTCATTGACAAGCTAGCCACACCCCAAAGCATAATTCATACTCTGAATGGGACTATAATTTACTAATTTAGAGTACATGCTTCTTCACACGCATAACATCATGATGTTGTAACAGATCACGTTCATGAAAAAGTAACCAAGTACTTGAACAGAAAACCAACGTATTATGCTGTTAGTGAGTACTGTAACATGTAATAAAGTGTTTAGCACTGCTCAGTAAACATATTATGAGTAGCGTTTAAAAGAATTTGATCTCAAAATTCTGCTATTTTCATTCGGGTGACGCTGTTTGCGAGGTGACCTAGCTGCCTACTTTAGCGCATGTGTTACCTCCTCCTCAAGGAGAGTTAATAGCAAAGTAGCATCGCTGCACTATAACTACATGGTCGGATGTCGGTCACCTTGAGGTCCCAGTGTCAGTTGAAGTCGATACGCGTAGTTGGCTTTTGTTGGTGTGTTTTGTTGTCTCGCTAAACTTAACTTCTTGGGGCATATTCCATTGAAGATTCATGAGGGTGCCATATGGGCTTGTGTGCAGCTGGTTATGAATGAACTCAACACAAAGAGGAGACAGGCTGACTGGGCTTGCTATAGAAACAACCGGGTTGTACTGACTGAACCTGCATGGCAACCTAAAGTACATTTAAAGGAGCATAAAGTTTTACAGAGTGTACAAAAGTTTTAGGGAGGTTAACCCATTTGTCAACGTCTTCATGATTCCAATGAATGATGAGAAAATAGGCAGTAAAGGCAACCACATGTCACCGGTTCTGTCCTGTGATTGATGCGGGCACGTTTGCATGCCCTTGAATGGAAGGCGAGGGACTCACATTATCTCAAAAGTCAGAATAAGAGAACAACAAAATGGATTTTTCCTGTTAATATATTTAGAAATGTTTGCCTCTATAAGAACCCTAAAGAAAAAACCCACTATCACATATTTAGCTGTTTTTGGAATACAGTAGTGACTCAACACGTTGCGCAAAATGAAGAAGCAGAACGATCTCCTGCAGGCGAATATATTATTTTTATGTACAAGCAAGTATACAGTATGTAAATGACAAAACGATGTTCCGTCAGTATTTATCGCCACCAGACAATTGTAAGCCTTTTTTTTTACCTCTGTGTTTGTTCTCCACCAAAGTCAGGACCAAAATGAATCTACTTTTCAAAAAGTAGAAAATGTCTCTGAAAGTCTAAAACTCAAACTGGTTACTATACAAGGTCACATTCTGACTCGGAATATCATTTTCATACCAGAAATGTAAAAGTAGCAGTTAATAAACCAGTTTACAACATTAGTGAAAATCCAAATACCAGAACGTGTCATAAGGACAAATGCGGGCTCATCCGGTTTGCATAAATCAAACCGGTTTAGCCCTGTACACCAAACCGGATCGGTGAAACTGGAAATCAGCCCAACTCTAATAGTTAGGTCCTAACAAACACACACACACACGCACACACACACGCTACAGGACAGTTCACTGATCTACCCTCATGATTTGTCTGAACTTGCATCTGCAGCACAGAAGCTCACCAGAGAGAGGTTTCCATCTCGATCTCTGAACCTGAAAAGTGCTATGGGACCGCACGGCCCACATCTGAGATCCAGACCCGATGTGCCCTCTTCCCATAATGCCCTCTGACACTCCCCACAGTGAGCACAGAGGGTATACCCGCATACCGAAAGGCCTTATGTTAAAATCTTTAAGAACCCACTGTGTCTCCTCAAACCAGCGCTCCATTGCGATCACCTCAACCAACACAAGCTCGTGTTTCCTCAGATCGTGGTTGAAGATGGTCTGTTATTATCTTTCGAGGCAGACGATTCAGAGCACCTCTCTCACACACACGCCACACACACACACACACACACACACACACACACACACACACGCTCACAAAGATCCCTCTGTCTCAGGGGTTAGAAAGGTTGATGGAGGCCAGTACTAAACTGCACTGTATGGACTGTGGTTACAAGTTGAGAGCGGATTAAGTCGAGACGGATATGGTGAATGGCTGTTTGAGGGAGAGTTGTGGATTGGACAAAGACAGGGATTTGTGTGTGCGTGTGTGTGTGTGTGTGTGTGTGTGTGTGTGTGTGAGGAGGTACATCAGATGGACGATGTGAGACCTCTCGGTTTGGCATTTGACGTGGCCCCTTTAAAATAGAAAGCAGGAATGTTGGAAGTTTATAGGGGCTCCAGATGGCAACAGCTGCCTCACATTTGAATTTCACTCAAATTATTAGCTGATTAATCGATTGTTTGAGCAATTTTTGAAAGGCTAAATGTTAAACTTTTATCTTTTGTTAATAGCTTCCTTAATGTGAGAACGTTGGCTACTTTGTTATATAGCATTTTATATTGAGTGTTTGAAAAACAAACCATTTGAAGATGTTACCCTGAGCCATTTTTCACTACTTTTAGACTTATTCATTGATTTATTGTAAGAAAAAAACAGAATCAACATTGGATATTTTGAAACTAATAGGGACAAGAAGTCCATAAAGTGTTTTGTTCTCTCAACAGAAAGCAATAAATGATAATACAGATGATTTATATGTTGCACGTGTACTGAAGGAGAACTATGCATGGAAATATTGAAAAGCTCCTGGCATCATTTCCCCAGATTTTCACTGACAGGTAGATATATATACACAGTACACATGCACAAACATAGTCGATGCTCTGATTTGATGTTAAGCCAAACATTTAAAAATAACAACACATGTACTGTAGATTCCTATCAATCACACATCAGCTGAATGTGAACGCACACAGGCTGTACGACTGTTGCCAGCATCGAAAACTACACCCAAACCTCTGCGTGTGCTACTGTTCAGGGCTTCGTGCAGTGTTTTAAACCTACTGCGACTCCCAGTTCCGTCTGCGGCCGCTGATCCTGACAGAGTTGGGGCCAACACCGTGCCCTGCTGGACAGCGATCAGACAGAGGGCAAGAAAGAGAGCGGAGTTGCCAGACAAAACATAGGGTTGCCAGTTTATGCAGCAGTTTATATGCATGTCAGGGCTACAAAGAAGAAATCCCAACACATGCTGTCATATATCCTACCCCATCACTCCATTTGGTGCCGGCAATGCTTCATGCAGGGAAGAACAGTGCTAGCGTTTAACGGTCGTAAAAAGCTTTAAAAATCTGGTCTGGAAATAATCGAGAAGATTTACATGTGGCGAGTTCGCTTTGATAAGAGACCTCACGGCACTGAGCATCTTTGCAAATCTTTCTCTCTATGTCCTTACAAGTCATTTCATGCATGTCTGGTTAAGGAGAGACTTGGCAAAGACTGCAATGAAAAGAAAGCTCATAAGGAACGCACGCCGTCTCCGATCAGTCCACAGTTCAGATGGTCGAGCACCGTCTGGTATTAACCTTATGTCGTCTTTATTTGGCCTTGTTCCTGACAGCTCTGTCTTGTGTGATCACATAATGAGAGTGCACTCCACATTGCCAAAATATCACAGCGTGCCCTTTTCAAGCTTCAGCTCGACACAACCAAAGCTAATTGTTTTCCTTTAAAATCTAAGAGAAAAAAACTCTGGCGAAACAGTGTTTTCATATATATTATTCATGACTGCAAAAAGTCAGACAGATCAGTTGTTGCTGACCTTTTTGCCTTGTGAACCTCAAAATCAAAAGCAATGCATTCTTACGATCTCCTACAGGTTGCATACGCAGTTCAATAAAAGCAATTTCCCCTTTCAATATTACAGGGAAAGGGAGAAGGGAGGGGTATAGAGTTGGTTGCAATCTGCAACCACACTACAAGATGCTGCCAAATCCTACACAATGTCCCTTTAACACTTACAAAACCAAAATGTAAACATTTTAACAATATTTTACAGGGGTGATATGTACCTGGCGATTTCTTGCCTCGAAGTCGTCATTATTTACGCTTAAGTTTTTGCACAGCCTCCTCTTTCCATTCTTTGTGCTAAGCTAAGCTAACCAGCTGATGATATTTAACAAATCTTCTTATCTCACGCAAGAAAGCCAATACCAATATTTTACAAAGTGTCAAACTATTCCTTTAAACCTCCCCTGATCCCTGCTTCGTGAAACAGCTGCCTCATGTTTATGTAAGCAGTGATGCACCATTTCTGTAACCAAAGGCATACATGCAGGTGCACTGTGAGACCCTCACCACAACTCTCACCACCGGCCCCCACTGTCGTCCTGCCGATGAGGCCGGTACATGGATCCCAAGCACACAAAAAACTCCCCGCTGATGAAGCAGCTCGAGCATGCTCACGACAACAACAGCGTCAGCGACATCGTTACCGGCTTACAGAGCAACTCAATTACGCCTCATGGTGACAGCTTTGAAAGGATTCAGCTTCCACTTGTGTGTACGATTGTGCGAAGGGGGGGGGCACAGCCGCTGCCAAGTGAGCAAGTCAGACAACACAAGCATGTGGGAGTCTGGATGAGTTTCTCTCTGAAGAGCTCAGGTGAGAGAAATGTGCACATGAAGGATCTGTGGTTTAACATGCCGATCTGTGTGCGGAAGAAGAGGCCGTTCTCATGTTTCAGATAAAGGCACTTAGCTGCTGCAGCTGCATCCAACCAATATCTAACTAACTACTATTTTCATTGTTAATGAATCTGTTGGTTATGTCAGAAAACGGGAGTAAAATGTCAATCAGTGTTCCCCAAAAGCCAAAATGACATCATCAACTGAAGGACATTCAGTTTTCGGTCACAGATAATTAAATGAACTGGAAAATATTCAATATCTAAAAAGAAGGATTTTTTTTTATTAAAAAAAAAGTTGATTCATCAATTATCAAAATAGTTGGCAGTAAATTGGGTCTTTGGCAACTGATTGATTAGCTGTTGCAGCTCTAGCATACATCTGTGTGTGTGTGTGTGTGTGTGTGTGTGTGTGTGTGTGTGTGTGCGGGCACGTTGGTACCACTCTGCACATATTGGCACAGAATGAAAAACACTTAATGCAATGCTGCAGTCCACTAGGACACCGAAAGCACTCCATTATGATTGTTCTAGACACGAGTCACAAAACAACAGCGTCTCGCTCCCTGCAGAGCATTAATAAGCTGCTGTGTGAGCAGCTTTAGCAGCAAACTCCGCCGTGTTTAAGGATTCATATTTGCAGACGCCCGGATTTGACCTCTTACTAACATCTCAGATGTGCCCGGGATTCTTCTGACAGTGCAGTCATCCAGGACTTATTCTGCAGCCCACTTTCCCCCAAACCTGCCTCGCCTACCATTTACCAGAACGCCTTTCACCCATCCACCATAAATGTTACTCCTGTGCTGGAAAGGAGCCATCAACCTTTGATTTTGAGGCTCAATCACTTTTCATTCCACTCACATTTAACATACATAACACTGCCGGCGTTTCAGAGGATGCACCAGCAACGCATTTCTTGTAAAAACACATTTTATAGAACTCATTTATGGCCTCAGACAAATAAGAAAATAGTGTAATAACATCATGAAGTGAATAATCAAACAGTGGGGAGGGGCTTTACTTTGGGTGTTGCGTTTCATATTAAGTTTGCCCTGAACAGTTTAAACATCAGGGGAAAGAGTGCATCACAGTCTTCACAAGTCTTTACTAGAAACCGACTTCTCCGAGACCGCACGAAATGATTGTTTTACTGTACAGTAAATATGGCACAGCTGACTTCAACGAAAACATAGTCTTGACCCTTTTTTTCTCCCCCTCCTCCCCAGTGTTATGAGGGGGAATACCGTTGCTTTAAATACTTTGTTAATACATAGGTACACATGGGACTACTTACGCACTAGGCCAGATGGCGGACCCTCTAATTTAAAATGCAAGGGTATAATTAAGAGACAAAAAAATTAAAAAGGAAAGCACGAGAGCTTGCTGCTTCGACATGAAACGCGGCGCAAATTACAGCAAGGAGACGCTCGGTTTGTGTGGTCATCGTTATTAGA
The DNA here is from genome assembly GCA_029853015.1 of Chelidonichthys spinosus. Classification (NCBI taxonomy): domain Eukaryota; kingdom Metazoa; phylum Chordata; class Actinopteri; order Perciformes; family Triglidae; genus Chelidonichthys; species Chelidonichthys spinosus. Next base: position 8,316,789 of record CM056831.1, read on the forward strand.
TCTTCACATTCAAACGAGAATATCCAGCTTCGCGTCGGGGACCCGGCCGAAACTTTGAAGCTGCGCAGACGGACGCGATCAAATCCCTGTGTAAGGTGAATGTGATGGTCAATTAGAGTGACGTGAGTGAGTGAGCTGAGAGGGGGCGCCCAGGGGTGCTGGTGACTATACGGTTCAATTAAAGTAATGCCGCAATGAGCCTATTATGTTGGAGGTTGAAGACACCGTCTGCCGTAAACGGGATGAAAAAGGCCGCATGTGGGACTGAAAGGCAGCTGATGCAGAACAGGTAAACACAGCGGGGACTAGAGGCGCGGGATGCGCCGGGGAGTCCGGTGCGTAAAAGCTGCTGGTTCGGGTGACGAGCCCGCCGCATCCTTGTTGACATCGACATGTCCCCCCTCCCATGTTTGTCGGGGTTGTTGTTGTCACGGTGACTCCACAGTCTGAGGACGCATTCGGATGTGGTTAAACACAAATGTTTTGCCCTGTAAGTGTGGGGGTACAACTGAATCTGTCCCCTATCAGACCCGTCACCCCGCTCACATGACATCACTTATGAGCCTTTTGGTTTTGCTTTGGCCGCCCTCTGTAAACAAGGAAAGACGTCGTGCAGTCTGCGAAGCAGCGTCGTAGTGGACCGAGACGGCGAAACTATGAATGAAGTTCCTGCGACTACAATCCGTGTCCATGTTCTACCAGCAGACGTAGTAAAACACCACCACAACACCAGAACCAACGCGCGTCCCGGTGACTGTTGCACAATGTCTGACAGGATAGCAACTTGTCCGGTGCGCTAAAGAGCCACATTGGAGGCGCTTGTACGCAGATATGATCTCGGAATACAATACATGCTGCGGGGGGGACGGAAACGACGGGTAGAAAAGTTTGACTCACCGGTGTCGAAGACACTTAAAGCCGCGGAAGAAAAAACCCCAGCGAGAAGAAGCGCGGAGGTGGCTGTCCAGGAATCCATCGTGCGATTAAAGAGTCTGAAGCGGCTCCCAGGTGAAGCGCAGCCGAGACGGACGGATGCGCAGACCGGCGGGCTGGCGGACTGACTGGCGGTCCGGGTGCAGGAGTCGCTCTTCGGCCGGCGTTCAAAGTCCCTGAACTTCAAGGCTGAACCTACAGCTACGACTGCACTGACACCACGGAGACGGGGACAGATAGTAGAGAGCAGGGATCCTATTTCCAACCCATGTGACAGGAAATAGGGGCAATAGATTCAACCTGCAGCGCTAGGAAGCAGCGGAAAGAACAGAGGAGGAGGAGGAGGAGGAGGAGGAGGAGAGGAGGAGGGAGAGAGGGTGGCGCTGCTGGGGTTAGAGGGTGGACCCAGTGGTGCAATGAGCAGCTTAATAAAGTCTAAACTTATTGTGTTTAAAGAATATTTACACGGTAATAACTTTCAATATTTTAGGAAAACTTAAAAAAAACACGCAGGGATTATTCCAGATGGTTATAATAACTCACTTTAAGCACCAAATGGAAACACATGATGCATTTACTAGAAGTCCCTGTAGTGATGATGATGCTACAGGGGATCAGACTCTTAAATATGACAGTCCAAATGCAGTACTAGAGATGCACAATAAATCCCTTCTGAAATATAGTCGCTTTGGGGCCCCCGGGGTGGAGGGCCCATCGAGAGAGAAGACGCTCAAACAAAGTATTGTACTGGGCGAGTCATTCAGATTGCTATCTTGGAAGAGAAGAAGCTTATCTAATATTAAGGTAGTGCCATACTTCATAATGGTTTTTATTTTAGTGAACTACTCAGCAATCTAGCAAAATATATGCTTGTACTATGTAAACAAAATTATATTATAAGTTATTTTCTTTATGGGTATGCAACGATGATTGCTGGGTAATCTGCATGATATCTATCAATCAATCTGTTTATCTGTATATCTATCTATCTGATACAGTGGCTATTCAGCTGCAAATAATGTCTAACAAGCTGAGCACATCTGCAAGCACAGCGGCAGTAAGAAAAGACAGAAGGTAGCATGCTCCCTAAATGAGATTCCTTTCTACTTAAAAATAAATAAACAAATAGTCGCCAGCCCACAATTGTGTGTTCTTCATAAGTATTAACTAGCGTGCAATAGGGCCCGTCATAATAGCGTGCACTGGGGCCTGTGAACCTTATGCCACTGTCTGGTCCGCTGCATATGGGAGTATTGTTTTAGTTGTTATGTTGGGTCTAAATCTAATTGGGGGTTCATTAAGTTTGGAAACCACTTGCTTACAACATACAGTACTCAAAACTAAGCTGCACACAAGGCAAGTCAAAAGACTTCAGCAGGACGTCATAATAATAGCTACATTATAGAAGAGGGGGAGAGTTGGAGAGAAGGATTTGCACATGATCCGGGTCCAGCAGCTGCTACAGTTAGCTCTGTGTCTTAATACAATAGTCAATACTTAAGACATGAATAAGGCGAGGGAAATTACTCTAAGTATTCAGTATTTCAAGTAGAAATTCAATTGTTGTTCATGCGGTTGAAAGAAGAAATTTGTAATCACAAAACATTTATGAATCGTTTGATTCCATCGAGGACCACTTTGGAAATAAGTGTTTTACACAATGCTTTTAAGTGCTATCTTCTGGGATCATTGCATTTTGATACTCCTTGGAGTTGTTTGTACTTTTAAATTCCTAATAAAAATCAAAGCAAATCAAACTTGTTTTTCTCACATTTGATCAAAAGACCTGAGTCCATGGGTCTAGTTTGGGGAAGGACAAGACTTCTTTGTTGGTGTGGCTTTAAGTTGTTATACAGAGTTAGTTATTAGATCAATCTAAGCAAAAATAAATTATGTCAGCTGTTCATTTTGAAGCTGGTGAAATGTACTTCATAAAGGAATTTCAACACATTATAATATAAAATCCGGGTAAAAAACATGCATCCACTGGAGCTTTTCTTATCTTACTGCATAGGAACAGGTGTGTGTGTGTGTGTGTGTGAGAGAGAGAGAGAGAGAGAGAGAGAGAGAGAGAGAGAGAGAGAGAGAGAGAGAGAGAGAGAGAGAGAGAGAGAGAGAGAGAGAGAGAGAGAGCTACTCTTACCGGTGCTTCTCACTTCTTCGCCCTTTCACGCTGCCGGTCTCATCACATCTTAAGTGTGAAACAGCACCCTCGTGTGGTTCACGGCGAGCACCACGCAGCACTGCGAAGAGGAGTCCACGCCAAAAGCAGCCAGTTGGCCTAAAAATAGAAAATCCAGCATGAGCTCACCACTCTTGAAGAAAGGAAAGGCCAACATTTATTTTGCCAAAACCGTCTGGGTTGAGATGGGGTGCACTGGGAAAGTAATCTAGCATGACGTGTGCCCTTTTGAGAAATGTAACTGTGTGGCCTAGAGATACTGTCTGCTAAAGCAAAATCCACTTATATTTCAGTGAGAGACTGAGATTGATCAAGAGAAGGACATGCATTTTAATTGAACAACACTGACAGTTTACTGTGGCTATAACTGAGATGTCTAACCTTTTCTGAAAATGATTTTCAGTCTGGAGTAACTATGTGACATTATATGCATTGCATTCTCATCAATAACTAATTTACTCATATGCTGTTCTTAAGTCAACTTTTTTAGGTATTTTCATTTTCTGCTACTTCTTCCCCACCTTATATTATAATATGATTGCTCTTTGCAGCCATAGTACTTTGTGACTTCAGATTTCACACACAGATCATAACATAGGTGTAAAAGTATGTTTTTGTGATTGATGTCTGCTCTCAATTAAGTTCCTTGAGCCGAAAAGCCAGAACATATTCACAGTTTGAGAAGCTGGAGCAGTGATTGTTTTTCTATTTTTGGGAATTATAACTGATGTTTTCAGTGTGCTTGTAGCACAACTGCAAAATCTGTTGACATAATGATACAGAATAATTAGAGAGGGCTTCTTCAGCTTTGGTAGTTGTGGTTGCTCAATGACGAAGTTAAATGTTCTCGTCGTTTCCAACAGCAAAACTGGGATCCCAAAATATAAGTACATGGAGGATGTTATGGATGAGGATTTTACGCTGTTTAAATGTCACCGTATAGATTTGACAGTGTTTTGGCTGATGGGGATATTCAGCCGGGGATATGGCCGAGCTGCCGGGCGACTACGAGGATTATGGGAGATAAACTAGAAAAGACAACCAAGACCAGCAGGGTGGTTTAGGGTGGAATTTTGTCATTGTATTGTTCTTACTTAATGGTCAGCATGCAGCAGTGTGCATATTTTCACATCTTATTCTGGATTTATTTTGACCAAAGCAGAGTTGCTTATTGTTGGAACAGCGGGAGACACTAACCAAGACGTGTTTGGAGAGTTTTATTTTCTTTCTGCCTTGAATTCAGAAGGATGTATTTTTGTGAGTAGTTGGAATAATTTTTCCTTCATGGATTGGTTTTTGGATGGTTGAGTTGGTTTATTTATCATCGACGTAGCAAAATCATGGCTCATGTGCAATGCATGCTGGTACAAAACCACAGCAGTAGAGCACGCACTGGGAAATTCAGGTCTGTGCGTGATACACAGGACTCCGGATTTTGATTTAAAAATGTGAAAAAATAGATTTAATTTTTTTTCATCATATGTTGTTAAAGTACACATTATGACCGGGGACGTGATCTAAAAGCTATTTTTCTCATAGAAATGAATGAAAGAAAAGTGATGCTTCTTTTACTTGAGCTAAAGACCTGAGTATTTCTTCTACGACCGGATCCTATATCGCTATCATTATTTAGTATGAGACGCCTGTTATGAGTGTGTGCTCATACGAAGCATCGTCGGTGCCCTCAGACTGAATATTAACGATATGAAAATGAACCTAAATTGTATTCCTGTCATTACCCCCCATCCTCCCCGCACGATCTCAGTCTGTGATGTTGTGCCGTTGTGCCTTTGTCTCTCTTCCTCTGTATCTGCGTGTGCGATCACACGTTGGACTTGTCTGTACATGCCGCCTGGCCACATTCCTTGTGGTCTGCTGCAGTTACTGTAATTCTGTTCTGTTTGCTCTCTCTAGATCAAACTCCACACTTCCACACATGGCATTCACACTTCATTCCTTTGGCATTTTGCCTTTTAGACGGTGCGGCCGTTTCTCATTGGGTTGAGAACGATAGCTAACGAGTAACCAGCGTTCCTACATGTGTGTACAGCTCTTTAGCACATGTGGTCGAGAGGTGCAGCGAGAGCTCAGCCCTTTGGCCTGCCGGTGTGTCCCGCCTGCTTCCTTATGCAAGACGCAGGGTGGAGGTCGCAGCAAGAATAATCCACTGAGATGCATTGGAAAGTACTCTGGCATCCTTGACCTGCATGCCAATGGGAAGTGATGCTTAGTTGAATTAGACTTTGGTCCAGGCGCTCTGAATTCACAAATTCAGGAGCCAAGAGGATGTCATGTCCTTGTTTTCTCTTGGGTAAACATGAGCGCCCGGCCCTGAATTTTAATGCCACATTTCTTTCCTTTGTGGTCAAAGCTACGTCTCCTTCCACTCTTTGCTTTCTCGAGGGAATCTTTGGTTGCGTTGTATCCGAAGCTCTCAAGACTTTGCGACATGTCGTTTCTTTCGATGTCATCTGAGGGAGGTGCAATATTTAAAGAGTTAGTTCACTCAGACACATTAAAATAGAAAGGAGAAGCGTATTTCCGCACTGTCCTGTGGTGAAATCAAACCATGCAGACCATTTTTGTGTCTCTTTTCCAGGTTTGTAGTCTTTGAAATATCTGCCCCTACATCAATACAACAAAAGGGGAATGGAATACGCTCAGGATAATTCACAGACCTCACTTTGAGCAGTGTATGTAGCTATTTTGATAACCATTGAGTCATTGTTTGAGTAAGTACTCACATGAGGGTTTGCTGCTTTTCTTTCTTAAATGGTATCAATATCTCCAGGTTTCCGACTGTTGATTGGAAAACACAACAGCAGGAATAACTCAATTTGGTCATCAGGAAATGTATGACATTTTAACAAATAAACAATAACTTGATTAATGAAGAAAATCAATGGCAGAAATATCACTAATGAAAATAATCTTCACAGCTGCTTTCCAAGTAAGAAGTAGTTCCAATCAAAACTCATTATAGTGCATTGTTCTGAGGGTTATCCAGAGAAACCAGGATATTGTTTCTGGAAACGCTTCAACCGTCTCAGACAGTTAAATTGAGGGTGATGAATTTCAATTTAAAACTATTATTTGCTTTAGATATAGTGTCTACCTGAGCAGAGAATGAAGTCACTCTCCCTCTGTGTGTGTTGTTATCAGAGCTTCTCTGTGCTTTGTTTAGCCTACATAGCGTGGCCGGCCTGTGCTTGTTTTTAGTGCATGTGAATCCGTTAGTGTACCCCCCATGGTTAGCTAATCGCAGCCGCACTTAGCTTTTACAGCTCATTATGGAAGCGCAACGCCCCACTTCCGGTTCCCCCCCTCACGAAAACGCTGCTAGCCCTGTCAGCACTGTTGCAGTTGTTTGCAGTGTGTGCAGTGTTAGCTGCTAACCGCCAGCCAAGCCGTTGCCATCTTGAGAGTGGGGCTGGGAGGATGTAGTGTATAAACACACTCCCAATAAGCTGCTCGTGGTAAATATCATCACAAGTGATTGAAAAAGATCGGCATCATGTTACACACATGAAAAATAAAGAGTTAAAAAAATACAGGATAAATACATTTATTTATACTGTATTTATGCAGACAGATGATGATCATCTCATTCAAGATTATTTGATTGTTTTTCATTAAAAAGGATGTTCACTTTAAAAAAAGATGCATTTCTTATCTGTGATGCAATAAAAAATATTTGTTTGTTTCTCAACGAAGTGTAAAGTGATTCCAGTATGTCTCAGTGCCATTTAAGTGCATATGTTTTCATTTATTGGCATAATATCGTGAATCACAATTTTTTGGGCAAGGACAATCATGAAATTTATGAAATGTTCATATCGCCCCGTGTCTGGTTACGAGCCATGTGGGGCCAATCCCTTTTAGCACATTTCAAACCAGAGCACATAAAACAAAACTAAGCCATAAAATATTTTCTGCTGTAAATTGGGTTGACTGACTCTTTAATGATCCAGCGTGCTTCTGGAGCTATGCGTGAGTGTCTTGCATCTCCCGGATGAAAAGACTGTTTTTTTCTATCCCGCCTTTGGCAGCAACATAACAAGAAAAAGGGTTTTGCTGATTCTGTCTCCCTCTTTGACATCACCACTGAGTCATTGTTTACTGCCCAGATCATTCTCCTCAGTGCCAGAATTAGCTCTACCATCGCTTGGCTCATTATATTAATTAAAAACAAAGCACCCTGGCACACGCACTGACGCACAACTTCCTGCATCTGCTCCGTGAGGGACAGAGTGAGTCAACGCGATTACTCAACCAAAGCATCTGGTTGTTGTCTGAAGTCTGTATGACCCGGCCATCAACCCCGCGCGGCCACATCACTGTCAATATGATCCACATCATTAGTGGTTGCACACACAACACAACACACATTATGGTGTCACTCTCTGACCCCAGCAAAGCTTTGTTGAAGTGGGCTTCCCTTGACAAATGATTGCCTCTGGGCCCATCTGTACAGGTAACAGCTCCCCCAACCACCATCTTGAACATCTTCAGCACGCACACACCCACACACACACCCCACACACACCCACACACACACACCTGTGCAGGCCCCTGAGCTTACCCGTGTTCAAAGCCACGATAAAAGCTAACGTTTACATCCAGCCACCTGCACATACCCAGCAGCCGCTGCAGCACCACAACCCCCCCTCCTCCTCCAGAGCCTCCCTTCGCTGACACACACAGCAGTCATCCGTCTTGCTAGGTCTCTAATTAGGCTCCGGGTGGGTGACACCCTCTGGAATGTTTATTGTAACATTGCTGAGCCTTTATCTCCGTCAAAAGAGAGCCAGAAAGGAGTGGCCGAAATAATAGAAAGTAGGCAGAGAAAGGATGAGAGGTGGCTGGAACATGTGTTTATCAGGACTGAATAACTGTATAAAAAAAACTTTTATTGCAACTTGTGTGTCTCATCTTCATCTGTTGCCCGTCGTTTCCATCAGTTATGGTAACATCGACCCCCTCCAAACACCAAAGTAATTGCAGAGAAATGGCGCACGCTGAGACAGAATCCAGTGGTAAAGAAACAAAAGCAGACAGGTTGTAAACAAACCAAACCGTTTATCGAGTTGGTGGTAAAATGTGTCTATAATAATCCCACATTACACAGTGTGTGCACCTTTGGTTCTGTTGAGTAGGTTTATTGGTCAAAGTTGAACCAGAAAGTGTGTCTGTAAAATGTGATGGATGTTTACAACGGGCAGCTTCAGGAGTAAATTCACTGTCTGCCTGCGTTTTCTCTTTCTGTGGTTTGTCCAAAATCATGTTTGACCGTCTGACTGCCCGTGATTCTCATCCCGTCAGACTTCTTTTTTTAGCAACCTTACCGTGCTCTGGGATCTCAGCAGTTAACTCAGTGCGTACAATGATTAAGACCTAACTTAGAACTGTGTTATCCTTTTATTCCAGCACAGATGAGCCCATTATGAGAAAAACATAGGATGTGAACTACAATTATCCTTTGAGACGAGAGCGTGCGTGGGTTGATGTGGTCGTTTTGATCGTCCAGTTTGAACAGAGGAGAGGAAGAAGGGTAAGCTCTTGAGCACAACATGAAAATAGCTGGTAAAACATCGACTCAGTAGCAATCTTTTGACCACAGTGAACGCCAGCCATTTGTGTTTCTCGCGCCTTGTCCACCAGCTTCAAAGAAGGCAAAAATACCAAAGGCCTCAAAAGTTCCAAAACCAAACCAGAAACCAGTCCTGAAGCATTGTGGTCCTGTAAACCAGAGCCTGGTCCCTGCATAAGTGATCATTCCATTTTTGGGGAATCCTATAAAAGTGACTGAATTATTGGGTGGTGCAGTACAATTTATGTGAAACAGGGTGGCAGCAGCAGTACTGAAAAATGATAGAAAACATGATAAAGATGACTAGTTGTTAGTTAATGAAATGGTTTTGATCTTTAATAATATATTTTAGCCCTGATGTGGCATTCCTCTAAGAAGCCACTTGTCTATAACACATCCGCAAAACTGAAAAAAAGAAAAATGTGGCCTGTCGCACTTCTGGAAAATGCAGTCAGTGTGTTTGTATCCATTCTTCCCTGACTGGAAGACTTAACTTTCCTGATGCTTGTGATTAATATAATAGAACAAAACAGATACTGCCAACAAAAGATAAGGATATCATCATCGCCATTCATTCTTCCAAGTCGGAAATATCTTTGCTTTAACTCATCACAGACCAGGAAAAGAGCCAGAAGCAAGAGAGTTGCTGGCTAGCGTTGCAGCATTCCCGACATGAAACAATGTCCCCACCCAGAGAGCCGGCTTGTGGTAATCATCCTGCAATGGATCTCTGTTGTGGGCCGCCGGTGACAGCACATTTGACTCTCAAAAAGAGCTGCGAGGCACATCAGCGATGTTTGGTCCTGGAGAAGGACACGGATCACAGATCAAATCAGGTTTCTTAACAACAAGTTTTCCCTTTTGGGCCGGCAGATCGTGAATATCCGAACTTGGGAATAGTGAGCTCTGGATAAATTCTCTAAAGTTTTGTTTTGCTGAATCAGAAAAAAATCAACATTTCAAAGAGTGAAGAAAGTGGTCAACAACTTCAATCCAAATGCTTTTTTGATGATGTTGTGGACAAACAACTCCAGGGATAATTCATCTGTGTGGGGTCATTTTTTTTTTTCCTACCCTCATGTCAAACTCGACAACATTGCAATCATCCTCTGATGGACATCTTTGTTTTGTTTCATCCAAATGAGGCAAGGCGACGTGAGAAGAACTATAAGCCACCATATGTGAAGTGTAAACAGTTGATGAGAAACACACTTTCGGGGACGTAAACTTTGGTATGGCTACGCTGTTTACAAGGGCTGAACAGAAAGATGAAAAGCAGCTAAACATTGAAAACAGAAAAAGACGGTTCCACAGTGACACGGTGGCTCAAGCCACGAGCTGAGTTTCAGGGTCGCAGAATGTATGTCTGCAGGTTTATGGCTTCAAGTCGTGAACAATGCGATCCCCTGAACACTCGCTGCTAAAGCACCATGTTGGGCTGATGTCTGGCAGGTCTCCCACTTCATCTCGCTCCCAATTATGAAATTAAACCAGTCAGGGGGAATCTGTGTCCTCGTGCAATCTTCCAACATTCAATTCAGAACGGATGACAAATCCTCGCCTGTAAATCGAACTGAAACTGAGGGAAAAGCGCGTTGGAAGATTTGAGCTCGCAGCCAGAGGATTACGCTGGGCTGCACAGTGAAGACACGACACAGGAGCGGCAGCGAGAGATTACCGCCAACTGTATTTGAGTTGCATAAATTAGAATTTGTTTCATTGGTGGTGTATCAGTGAACTTCAGAAATGTCTTTCGTACCCCCTTGAAATAAATGATTCGGCTCATAGACCTGCACACACATGAACCCTTATTTTTTCATGGACGGCCAAAAGCAAAATGCCAAAAGGGTGGAATGAGTAAAAAACAAGGATTTTCTTCATAAAATCAATCAACCTTTTTGTCTACAAATTGTGAAAAAAATGCCTTATTACAATTTGTCCATCCAACAGGTCAGAAGCCAGTCTGAATGATAGAAGAATAACAAGTAATAACAAGAAATTAACTTGGCTGCTGCCTTCTTGCAGGGCTGAGCCGGGACAGGGACATGCATACTTATGAGATCTCCAACTGTGTTGGATCAGACAGTGATGAGGAGGAAACAACAAATGATGACTCACAAAGTTGAGAAAAAAAAATAAAGGACCTTCATGCCTCCCTACGATATGAATCGCACATCCCCATGCAGGCATATGCACGAACGCACACACTGAGAAGAGATACCACAAGCAAGTGTGTCTAGACGGTAAACAATAGCTGCCTCTAGGGCCCAAGGATGCCGGATAACTAGGTACAAAACTCAGTGCAGAAGCCTCGAAAGTGAGCAAATGTCTACATAAATAATTGTGAGTTTGTCCAAATCAATAGGGTATAAACTGAGCAGAGTAACTTGCTCCCGAATGATAGCGGAAAAAACGCTGCATGTCACAACCACTGAATACGAAGGTGTTAATTAAGGCGTTTATGTCAATAAATATAACGGATTAAACGGAGGCAAGTCCGTGCTCGTATCAACAGTTTTTGGCTCCATTTGAAAGGTGTCACCACCACTGCAGGCTTTCAGACTATACGCACACCCACAGACGCACACAAACAAATCCTGAGCTCAAACTCCACGTTCACAGAGCAGAGGTCTAATTCCTTCTTTGTCATATCTGCGCATCGGACGAGTTCTACAGTGCACGATGAGGGGGAACAACTGGAGGGGGGGGGGCTCCAATTGTTCCCCCTCATCCCCCTCGCGAACCAAGCGTGGATGAACATGTGCCTTTTGAAGTTGCCTTTCTTCTTGGAGCTAGCTTTGGCGTAACATGGCTAGTTAAGCAGATCATTAAGCGTAATGGTCGGGGGTGGATTGCGAAGCTTTATCTCTGATGGGAAGAACAAAGCGCTTGATGATCTGGGGGGATTCTGGAGTTGGATTTGATGGGAATTCCCATGCCTGCTGGGACAGTTTACTTGTGCTAACACACAGGTGCTATCATAAATCTAGAGTCAAGGAATTACTCACTCAGCTTTACAAACCGAGACTTCAGGTATACGGGGATAACGTTATCCTTTGACAGATTATATCTAGTGATTAAAGGTTCTCCTTTGGATAGACGCCATGTTAATGTCTGTGTTTAGCTGTGTTACTACTAGCGACTCCTACCGGCCACGGGGGCGTTTAAGAGTAGTGAATGAGGAGTCAGCAGGCAACCAATGGCAGTAGAAAACAGGCAATAAAAAAGTGATTTGAGAAAGTATGAGTCACCACAACCACAAGAGGTCCCTGAACATGCAGGCATAACTGGGCAACCAAATATGTTTGTTGCAGCAGAATGCGAGATATGCCATGGACAGTCACAGACACTCACTCACGGACCCACGCCACCTATCACATGATCCTCTGAGTGGAGGTTTTTTTAATCCTGCAAAAACCTTCTGAAACCAATGCCAAATCCTATTGTATATACCTTTGCCAGCTCCGTATAGAGTAACAATAACAGACGTGGCTTTAGAAGGGATCTAATTGATGAAAACAAATCACAAGGCCAATATTGATCAAAACAAATAATTAAAAACTGTTACGACAAGCAGTGATGCAGGGCCATAGGAATTTATGTTTGTCAGGAATTAACTCCCTCAAAGGGGTAACAAACAACCGGAGTGAAGAAATGCCATGATGCACATCTTTATTCATGAGGACACTTGATCTTTGCATGAAAAGCTTTTGAAAATGGTTTGTATTCCTTTCAGCTAGGAAATCACAGGGAATGTTGTTTGTGGATTATCACCACTAAAATGAATTCTGAGGATGAGAATGAGCTTTGAAAATATTTCCCCCCCTCGGCAAATAAAAGGCGAACGTTAACCATTCTTTAGTTATTTTTTTCCACTCTCGCTTTTCTCTTTTGTCCATGCCCTCCGCTGCTTTGCATTTGAATCACTCCAAATCGGGAAATCGCTTCCACCCAGTTCTCGTGTTTATGAAAACACAAGTTTCCAAGAGCCTGCAATGAATTTATATTTGGTACAAGCTACGTAGTGCATCTCACTCCTCTGGCAATGTGCCCCTCCACAAGCTTTCCATGGAGGTTTGTCCCCTTGGTTTCCACAGCGCCGACTGATTGATTTGCTCTTTAATGGCTTCCTGTGTTGGGCATGGTCTAGGACGAACATCTGTAAGGGTTGGATTGGGCATGCTGGGTCTGTTTTGCTCTGCTACGCTCATCTGTGGTGTAGTAAAGTGAGGTATCTGCCTTTTCTGTGGCCTGGGAGAATGACGTGTTCCATTATAAAAAGAACTGACTCCAATGAAAAACGAGCCTCAGGTTCCAATGGCCGCTGGTCACTGAGTGGATTACGTTGCCTCGGTGGGATGAAGTTCGGCCTCTGATGTTGACTACTGAGAAGGGGGAACACTAGTAGCTGTGAGTGATAAAGTTATACTGAGTGTTAATGTCAAGCGTAGTCCTCGTACGATCCGAGGTTTAGCTTTGGCTCGGACGGTGGACTTCAGCATGCAGTCTGCATGCTTGGCGTGCCAATGGAGCCCAACGGTGGCCGCCTACTTTCTGAATGGCTCTGGTTTCGGAGGTGACTTTCCATTTCATTCACTCCATTGACATTTCAGGAAATCCTTATTTAAAGAGTTTTCGGCATGGAGCCAAGCCAACCAACTATATGACTTGACCATGAACCATCTGATTGGGAGCAAAAATAAAATTGGAAAATGGAATAAAAGGCAAAGGTAAGCTACAATACTGTAATTGTAAAGAGTGAAGGAACTACGTATCCCATAAACCAGCAATTCTTAATGACTGCCATCTAGTGGGCCACAGAGTTACTGCCAAATGGTTAGATTAAAATAACATTTTGGACGGGGGATTTACAAAGCTAGTTATTGTTCTATCATGTCTTTAAGAATGCACATAAATAAAAGTTGTAAGGGCATTAAAACAAAGCATAACAAAGACCAGTTACTTGAATATCACCACATCAACCCTGACACATCATTCAGGTGGAGACAAACGTGTCTTGACACTATTAGCTAGCTAACGTTCCCTCAGATGCACTGACACAAAATGATTTTTTTTTTAATTAAAAAGCGATGTGGAGAAAACCCTGTCCTCCAAAGCATGTGGTGAGGAAATATGACCCCAAATACATTAAACTTGGAAGATTATGTCAGTGATGGTTGAGGGTAAGCAGAATATTTAATTGAGCACAGCTGATGAACAAATACAGCCCATCTCTTCTTTTTTTCTAAGTTTCTTTTTCTCATTTATTTGGGGAGTTGGTCTCTGGAAATTTTGCAAAATAAGAAGTGGGCCTTAACTTAGGAAAGCTTGATAACCCCCACCATGCAAAACACATTATGGGATAAATGATATACGACAATTTAGAATATCAGTGGGATTTTCTCTTCCGGAAACTGGCTGTTGAACTCTATGACAGCTCTGAACAGATTTGCAACATTGTGTTTGTAGGATCTTTAGAAACACGTGCAGTAAAGTGAATCACAGGAAAAACAAGGACAACATTGCAATAATAAAATGGTAGAAATATACATTCAATAATAGAGAAACGTAAATGCATATATGAGAATATAAGAAAAAAAGTAAAATAAAAAAATTCAAATGAGCTTCTTCTTTTATCTTCAAAATGTAAGAATCGAATTTGCCCATTTTTCCTTTTACATTGTATTGGATACAATATGCTGGGATCGGCTCCAGCCCCCCCGCGACCCTGAATACAGGATAAGCGGTAGACAAATGGATGGATGGATGGATGGATACAATATTTGAATATATACTGTCTATCTGTCATCGATTAGATATTTTTTACTTGTTTTTTTACATGATTGTGTAAAAGATGATTTTTACTCATTTTTTAATTGCATCGTTTTTCTTTTAATGACCCGTTTACAAAAAGAGAATGTAAAAGTATAAACCAAGCGGGAATTTAATCTACCTATGGATACATTTACTTTGCTCAAATCTCCGCCCCAGCATTAGATGTTCACATTGCCACTAACAAAACTCTTTGGGCAAACACCTAAATCCATCTTTATTTCAGCCTACGCTTTGAAATGAGTTAACATCTGAAGGCGCTGCTCAACCGTGAGGTATTAGGAGGTAAGAGATGAAGCACACCTGTGAAGCTGAAGCTGACATGAAACAAAAACAAAAAAAAACTAAACACACCCAAAACAAAAGCCTCATCCAAAGGCCACTTCAGAAGCATTTCTTCATAATCCAGGGATCTGGAGCAGATCTGAAAAAAGGGGAAAAGTCCCACGTGAAATCAGCAGGATTCCACAGAACACGCTAGTATTTACTTGCGTTTGAATTCGATGGCAATAATTATGCCGGGTTGTTGCGATGATAAGCAAGCGTCAACATTCGGGGGTCACAGGCCCCCACTGAGATGAAAACCCTGCACTTTCATGAGTATGCAATTAATCAGCATCCGACTCCACAGACAGATGCAGCAGCATGCTCTATTGCCTCCCTTATAAGCACCGACTGACACATGAAAGGAGGGACATTTGCACCCAGTTCAGAGATTAAACAGTGAGCGAGTCAAACTTGATCCCGATGCTGTAAGACCTCAGACAGCGGCACACAGGGAGGCTTACTTGTCCTTTGTGAGGGCATCAGGACCCGTTTGATTACACTGCGGGGGAAGTGCATGTGTATTCCATTTACGCTCGTTAAGGACATTGATTTAATTTTGTTTTTATGTGAAAAACAATAGAGTCCAGAGAGGGTCCCCGAGGCACGACAGAGCAGCAGCAACAGTCAGCGTGCTGCCGCTGGTATGTAGTGGAGAGAGCAGGTTTTTAGGGAAACCGTGTTCACATGCAGGAACAACTTCAAAGCCTTCCGAGTCCAGCAGGCCAGGTTATTTCAATTAGTGTCCAACAAGAGCCCTTCTTCCCTCCCTCCCTCCCCCCCGCAAGAGCTTTGTTTTGGAAAAGTTGAACCGAGTCAGGTTCAAAGTAGAGGAGAAGACCCACGGAGTAACATGAGATGACGGTCTGTCTGGCGAGGCATGTGGCTGTGCCAGACGACACATGCATGCTGGTCTGCAGAGGGGATGACTCTTCATTTCTGAGGTTGAAACATACACACAGACACACACACACACACACACAGAGAACACCCGACTGAGTGAAAGGCGATTTTTTTCAAAAATAAACCGACACACAAACTTAACTCAAAGTAATTTATTGATTCCTTCATTAATTTCATAGCTGCAATCAAGCAATGTCTTCAAATACAGATGTGTAAGCGTGCAAAGAAAGCACGTGTTGATATAGCGCAAAAGGTTACTTTCATGTAACATTTGTGGATTTTTCCCTCCTTTCTCAGCCACTCAGTCAAACCCGTTGTTTGACTGAAGGCTGTGAGCCCACACAGAGGCTGAAAAACGGGTTCAAAGCCTTTCAACCGAGAAAAAAAATGATCAGGTTCACTTGACATTTGACATGAACATGAACACATCTGGTCCCATTTTAAACTGAACAGGAGACGGGAGTGTTGATTGTAATGATGATATGTCTCTGTAGTATTTATACAGTTCTCTCTCTAGCGAAGATCAGAAGGTCGGTCATGCAAAAAAATCCCTCCCCCCCTTACCTCAATCCTCACCCGTGTGCCATTTGCCACAACCTGGAGGTTTTCCAAACTAAACAAGAAGGTAAAACATGAGGCCAAGTAACACACGGAAAGCCTAACTTGGTGCTGAGGTTTTTTTTTCCTGATAAGGTCAACAGGTCGAGAAGACCCCCATCCTAATGAACAACATAACTGCACATGATTTCCGAATGCTGAGCTCTAAACACATTGGTTGCCACTGGTCATACAGTTGAGGTTTTCACTGTGGAGCGGTGTGAGCCATAATCCAAAAGAGCCTTGGTGATTCAGCAGGTTGGTGCTTGAGTCCCCATCTGGTCCTCTTTTTTCTCTCTGAAAATACAAATGAAACAACTTTGGAATTTATTAAAAGACAACTTACTCATAATAAGAAGAATATAAGACTTTTTACAACACCACTTCTATTTAAATTGTTGCTCCACTTCAAAGCTGGTTGTCCTCACCTTTCCATGGGTGTTTCGGAGAAATAGCCATCTAGGCTGCACGCCCTGCTGCTCCAGGGGAGCTGAATAAGTGACATAATGGGGAACGCTTGTTTATCAAAAATGACCGCAGGAGAATTGTCTGGTGACCCTGAATCAGGGCAGGGATCATTTTCAACTCGGTTCTTAATAACACCACTTGATTGCTCTTATTAATAGAGTTTTATTAACAGCGCATTTAAAACTTAGTTGCTCATTAGAGACACTTGCAAAACGGGGACATGAATGTACCGAGCCCTCCCAGGGTATCTGATACAGTAACGCATTAGCTGCATTTTGACATTATATCCAATACTTCACAGCGAAGATTAACAAGGAGGATCATCCTTTGAAGTTGATCAAGCAGCAGCCGCGAGGGGACGCGTGTTGTTATAAACATCTGCTCAATGGCTGTTTGATTAACACATTTTTAGCTCAATCTGTGTCTCGTCAGAAATCGCTCTTTTTTGGTATTTCTTTTCAAGGCTGCCTTTAAACAAAACCCATACATGTGCATTGAAATACTTCTTGGTCTTTATAATTGCTGGTCTTCCATCGCTGACCATGAAAAGATCCCTCACTAACCACAGACTGCATATAAGAAGTGGATGTAGTCATTGTGACGTCATTGTTTTTGCAACCACAAGAGTTGCCCCCTAGTGGCCAGTAGACACAATGCAAGTTTAAGTTATTGCAACATGGGACGCCGAAATGGGGAACAAAAGTCCTCAGTCTCTGCAACAAAACCCGCACTGAAGTTTATGTGAAGCCCCATCTTCCAAAACGTACAGCCTTTACAGCATAAAATCCACAACTCATCCACCATAATAGTCGTCACTTGCTCTGAGCGTAGCATATTCAAACGTATGCCATTACATTGCAGTCATTGCGGACTAAAATGACACCCTAAAAGCAGTGTTGTTACTGTACGCTACATGACCAACAAATTGTCATGTCATTTATACGCCATTCGTCGAGACTGAGCTGATAAGTCACCTGATGTGACGTAAACACAGAAAACACTGAGCTTGACAAGAGGCTTCCCAATCTCAGCACCAATCCTCAACCGTTTATTTAATATGTGATGAGATTGTTTGATCCTATTACCTTATTATCCTATGACACTATTATCATTTGGCATTGAGCGTTGAGACAGTTTGCTAAACGTGCTTCCTCCCTCATTTCATTTTGAACCCTTTCCCGGGTTCAGACAACCTCCACCTCTACTTTTTTGATGTGTCATAGCAGTGTAGCAGACATGACACACACACACGCACGCACGCACACACACACACACACACACACACACACACACACACGCACACACACAGTCTCACATCTTACGGTGTAATGACTTTCCTACTTCTGTGGTGAGCTGCCAGCAGACCTGTTGAAACTCGCGGAGTAACCCTAGATGTGGAAAGTACCCCTGCAAGTCTGAGTCTGAGACACAGGTTACTGAGGCACAGGAGGCCTCTTCACTATCTACCTGTCGCGCATGCATGCACACACACACACACACACGCAGAGTTGTGTAGTATCACTGCTTGTTTCCCAAAGACATGCAACCCAGACATGATCTGAAATACAGTAAGACCGCTGCTGCTTGCATCCTGCTACACTTCTGATGTTGGGAGAAATCAATATGTCTGCACTTGATGGTAGGCGGCAGGAGTGTGTATGCATGTGTGTGTGTGTGTGTGTTCATGCATATCAGTGTGACCACTCACACACATTCAGGCTACTGTAAACACAGTATGTTTCCTGGCTGTGTGGGTCCCGGCTGGGTTTCCTATCCTAGCATGTGTACCAGCATGTTTGTGTGTGTGTGTGTGTGTGTGTGCATGTGTGTGTGTGAGAGAGAGATCACCTCCCTCACATCTGCAGACCTCTTGACACTCTTTTTACACCTGGCCTCCCATGATCAAGGCTTCAAGGGAGGGCAGGTGTGCTCGCTCATTGCCCTCACGACTTAAAAAACACCGCAGTTTCATCGACCCCGCCTGCCGCGAGTACTGCTGGGAGCGGGAGGTGGCTCTTGACTCCTGACATCCATCTTTTTTCCTCCCCCTGTCGGAGTTATGGCGGGGGAAAGCCCAAATGAAGTCTATGAGCCCATAAAACAGTCCTTTAATTTGCTTGTATACGCCCAGGAGTACTGTTAGCCTCCCGTTTTTCTGGACTGCTGTCGTTAGTATGATCCAATAGAGTATACAGGTTTATTTGGTCTGATCAGATCAGAAAGATATTTTATGAGTAACAGTTAAGAGGCTGGGTCTTATTGGATATCAAACAGGCAGATGGGATTCATTGCTTTTGTGTTTTTGTGTCTGCACTGCAAAAAGCTTTTGACTATTGGGCGGAAATGGGAGGGGAAGAAGACCTCTAGCTATGGACCGGTTTGCACAAGATAACAAGTGCCTCCAATTTCCAACATATAATCTTTCTATTCAAAGACTGAATGATAGATATATGGGTGGCTATGGCTGGAGGCCTACAGAACAAAAACAAGCCGTCATTTGTGTCCTGATTCTTTGTTTGTCTGACCAGCGGAGACTTTTCCTTTGCTGGTTTGTACTGAGAGACGAAGAAAGCCAGAGGTAACTAGATTCTACAATTGGTTTTAGTCCCACTTCAGATTTTTTTCGTGTGGGGTTTTATGAGTTACTTCTCCATATTCAGCAAAACAATGTACTGCTGTGGACGGGGGCAGCAGCAAAACGTATTGTAGACACCTAAAAAAATATGTTTTTTTTCATGACTAAGACAAAGAAACTTAAATGAAATGTAGTTTAAAATATAAAAACTTTGGTCAGAACCTTTATTTTCATCACCATCCATCTTCTCTCGCTCTTCCTCTCTGTCTCAAACTGAAACAGACCCGGCAGACGGTGGAGCTTGGGTCCTGTGATATCAGCTTGGAGCATTATAACACACTTCATTCAAACTTAAAATAAATCTCACCAAAAACACCTTGGTTAGTCTTTCCGCTGTTCGTGATCAAAGAGTTCCCAGTGATTGCCAAATTGTATTTTTGCTTGAAATGCCCATATCTACAAAGCTTACATGAAATAAAATGACAAACTGTTTGTTTTGGCTATCTTAGATCGACTGTAATATTCAATCTAATCTGATTAAAAAGGACATGGCAAAGGACTAAACTGTTTTGATAAAAGGGGGTCCCAAATGTAATGACTTTTCTGCAACTACAACTAGAATAAAACTATGAAATGTGACTTAAACTAATACACACTTTCATCTAAAGAAATGGGACTAAATCTAAGACAGAATGCAGTAGTTAGGTTTTTTTTGTCGCTGTGTGACTTTGGTGTTTTAAAGGTTCAGATTTACCAAAGTCACACAAAGAGCTGTCTGACGGCCAGATAAAGCAATGACAATATGCTAAAGTACACTGAAGTCTAACTCTAAATACTTAAATCGATATCCTGATACTCTGATTTGTATTCGGTGTCTAAAATACATATTGCTGCAAAGAACTACATTGCTTTGCTCGTGTGCTAGTACTCCGGTCTGCTTCTCCATACTGGGGGTGTCCCGACTGCCATGTATGCAACACTGTGAACTTTAAGATTTAACTACTACTGCTTTATGTAAAAAAAAAAAAAGTCCAAGTGTCAAAACACGGGGTGGCTTTTTTCGTGAAGCGGTCACAGGAAATGCGATGAAGGCACTTACTGCCTTGGTTCATCAAAAATGCATTTACAAAACAAGATGGCAGCAATTTTTTGGCAAGAAGGACCAGCCTCAACGAGTTGGTAGATGAAGAGCTGCAGGCAACGGGCTGCACGCCTCCAACTTCTCAGCAAGGTAACCACATTTTACTGTGCCTGCTGTTGTGAGGAAAACAGCTTCCTCTTATGAAAACGGCGGCTGCACTGTAAAGAGCGTCATGTGGAGGAAGTGAAACAATATTTATATTTAGGCAAGAGAAAAGAGCTCACAAGCGGCAAGATGTAAACACGCAGGAGAAAGGTGGGAAGTCAGAGTCAGCTGCAAGAAACAGCCTCATTTTAATTAAGAGGAAGAAGTGTAAAAGACAGCTGAGGGCGTTTTGCATCCTAACAGTCATCGAATATTTGCTTCTTTCATCCAACCTATAAGGGATTTTGTAGCAGCAGAGGAAGGGATGTTTCTGTGAAGTGAAGGATGTGTGAACCCACCTGTCTTGTTTCTTGTTGTGCAGTTTGATCATTACTCCCATGGTGACCAGCGCTGAGAGGGAACCAGCAGCACCGAGTACGAACCCCACGTTATCGTCTGTGAAAAACATACCAACAGAGAATGAGTCACTGCTATCAGCCACTGATCTTTTCACACAATCCATCCAGCCTCCACAGCTTTTCATATCTGGATCAATACAACGTCAAAAGGCAAACCTGGGTAGTAAACGCATGATGGGGGGAAATGAAGAGGAACGATATCCTTTGAGCAAGGTGTCGGGTAGAGCTGCTCAGTAGAGGACTGCAGTTGAAGCACCCAGGTAAGGATGGATATGTAGGTGTAGCTGAAATGTACCATGCATGATCAGCCTGTTTTAGCTGTAAAATAAAGAACTAAGGAGCAAACAACTTGCTAATTGAGGGTTTACTGTAAACATGGCAGCCACGCTGTCGGCTGCAATTACATTAAATGTTATTTATTTGAACCTTTATTTGTCCAGAATAGTCTCATTTATTCAGAGGTCAGGAAACATAAATCTGACTGTTTGTCCATTTGGGGCATTGTTCCAAATTATTGAGCGTTATTGAGATTGATGAGCTTTGCATCAATGGTCTTAGTACCTTGATGGGTCACATATTAATTCTGCATGGCCAAAAACATAAATTCCTAAATATTGATCCATAATTGATTTTAAGCACATCAGCCATTTCTACATTCAATAGTCATGAAAACCCCTGATATACTTGCTTTGAACACTAATATTAGCACACTGGATGGACTGCTTACATTTACTGTCTTTTCCCACCAGTTGCATTGACATTAGGTAACATTGTGAAGAAATCAGAAACTTTCCTCCGGGTCTTGACAAGTTCAGTGAACCGCCTTTCAATCTATTTGACTGCTTGACTACTCATACAGCACACTAAGGCAGGAGTGACATTCTTAAAAAGGCAGGCAAGTATACAGACGTTCTGAGAAGATAATTATCAAAGTACCATCATCCTCTAACGCATGGATGCAAGGGAATATGTGGAGGGTGGTAGAAGTTTGTCAGGTAGGCACTGCAGGTGCTGGTCGTTTTAAAATGTCATCAGCCTTGGAACGTCAAACACACACACACACACACAGACACGCAGAAGCAAGGTGAAATACACGCCCACGTGTATAAATGTTCCCTGAAGTTTCTAAACCGATCAGCTTTGCTACATGGATGCAGCAGAATCAAGCTGCTGGATGCTGAAGTTTCAGTGCGACAAGCTGCACAGCGTATGAATCGACCGGGAGCATGTGGAGGACTGGCAGTCAATCAATGTTAACATTCACCTTTGTCTTTTTTTTTCTACTGGCAAAACTCCAAAGCTATCTCATTACTCTACTGAACCCCCCTTGCACTGATCAAATAGTAAAGCTCCAGGGAGCGATAGCACTTACTTTGGACCATTACACTTTCTGTGAGAGGGGATTAACACATGACATACATCACAGGCTTGGACTGAGAGATGCCAGTGTGTATCATCTATCCAGGCGGCAACCTCCGGGTCTGAAAAGTGAAGCCAAGCTGGCCATCAGTGGGACGACTCCTCTTGTTCCAAAAAGAAGTGGATGGATAGACGTCTATGAGAAAATAACCCTTCTTCTCGCTTAATTTGTTATCTCAGTAAACATTTCAAGAGTTTCTTGTAATTTTAGCCACGCCATAAAGCATACCCTGCTTTATTGCCTATTTTACTCTAAATTTGCAAAAATGGACTTGAAGTGTTGGATAGCAATTGAGACCGTAAACTCATGTTTACAATATTCACTGAGATAATAGATCAAGTCAGAATTAGGGTCATTTTGGAGACTTGGAGACCATCCAATCAGATTTATTTTGCAACCAGAGGAGTCGCCCCCTGGTGGCTGTTGGAGAGAATTTGGGTTTAATTAAATTCATCGTTGGCTTCACTTTTCAACAGGTTGCTGCCTGGGCGTGGCTAACTTGTGATTGACAGGTTTCTACCACAGGGTTGTCCGGTCTGGGAGTTGTCTATGTTTTTGTCTTTGAACTTAACCCTTTCACGGTGTGTTTTCAGTTCATGAAAGTAAAGTGCAACCTTTTTGGCTGCCTAAAAATTTAGTTTTCAACATTTGGTTTTACTTAGCTTAACACTTCTGGCTACAAAACTCTGGCAATGGAAAAAAAAAACAAGATAGAGACAATGTAAATGCCAAATGTAAAGGCTTCGAAACAGCAGTCCACATCCAGTGGGTGACATCACGGTGACCATTTCCACATCTTGCATTCATCTCTAACATCTGTACATGGATGCAAATAAATAAAAATTACACTTCTTTACATGGATTTCCTATGATTTTGCTACAAATTAAGAACTCAAAAACATGGAAAATAACAGTTTCTGAACTCATCATTGTCAATTCCCTTTCCAGTGTATCTCTTCCAAAGAAATGCTACCAAACAGATGATACTAATCAGAAATCCAAGGCTGTTTTCATAACCCTAGCTAGCACACCCATACAATCCTGAGCTACATTCTTATCACATAAAGCATTTCTTCAGATAGAGGTGAGGTGTGCTGATATCATCTTACAATAATTCTATTGACTTTTTTTCCCTCCCTGGCAACAGTGTTGGTGTGTCTCAGAACCAAGTTACTGTTGTCATCTGATATGTGTATCGCACCCTGTCTGACTTAATGTGATGGGTGGAAGTATTCTAGGAATTTGAACCATGTGTCAGACGGCAAACTTCAGCCATCAAATGTTTCAAGTACGAACTTAACAAAACACTCAGTTGCATAAACACACTCAAACAACACAAAGCCAAGTAGTAGCCAACTAAAACAGTTTTAAACCAGCTTGTTGACTGCATCCGTGGTCAGAGATTCAAACCCAGATACTGTTGGAGGAGTTTACGAATGAACAGTCCACACAGCAGCATCAGCAGCTCTAGAAGAAGAAACAGCTAACCTTTCTTGTGGTCCGAGACCCCGAGGCCAGGCGTGCATGTCTCTGAATGTAAATACATTCTATATCATGATTAACATCAATTGTAAACATACATTCTGAGAAACTGATGTAATTACTGAAAGAAATGAGAACATTATTGAGATAATTAATAGCAACTGTGGTCATAGGTGTTGGTGCCGTTTCCTAAAATTGAATCCAGAATGTTGAAAATTACTTAGAAATTACCGGAGACCTATTTGATGTTTGAAAAGCAACGTGCTTACAAGCAGAATGTTCCTCAACAGATGTTGTGCTGTTTTAAGAAGTGGGATTTAAGGCACAACATAGAGGTAAGAAATCTGTTTCGAGGACCTCTCCAGGCAGACAGAGTTGTTCTTGGACAGAAACGGCCAGATGAAGACAGTGAAGTGGAAGCAATTAAATTTGTTCCAATACTAGACATACACAGTATACAGCCTCAAATGCTGGATTGGGTATCAGCTAGTTGCAAATCAATGCACCAATCCAATATGACGTTATGATAGGGTTAAAGAATATATCGATATTAGATTTTGTAAAGCAAGATATCATAAAATGGCACAAGTGTAGTATTTTCCTGCAGCTTCAAAGACAGCATCACAGTAAAGTGAAACATAACAGTTCAAACTATTATTTGCCTTTACCCACTTTGTCATTATATTGACATTACTGATGAAGAATAGCACAGAGGCACTAATCGTGGCAGCACAAGAACAGGCGCTGAGCACCAAGTCAATAGAGGCCAGGGTCTACCAGACAGGACCCCAGGTGATGCCCCTGAGACATATACTCATATACTAAATGATGCTGGTATTGGATCTGTACTTGGTATTGGTTGATATGTGACTTCAGGTATCATAATCCGTAGCGGGAGGGAACATTTTTTATTGGAATATCTCTAAACGTGACTGGTTTTAAAGTCCAGAGCTGCCTCTGACCCTTGGTTGACATTTCAACAACTCCTTCTTCTACGTTAGCTGCACTTACTGTACCAACCACCTCTGTCTCTGTCTCGGCTCTCAGCTGCCTTATCTCAGGGGAATCTGAGAAGAGAACCATAGGCAGAAAATTGAGTGAAGCTTTGTTTTGCAACCCACGTCCCTTTTTCCCTGTGAAAATCGCTCTATCCCTCTCTGGCAGCTGTCACCTTCCCTTTAATCACTTTCTTCTCCTCTGTGCAAGGATCTCTATTAATATAATACCATCAAGATGGGTCGATCCTGTTATTGGTATGCATCCGATACTCAACCACGGCTATTGTTTTTCAGAAGACCGTGACAAGACGCAGGCAAGCTAGAAAACTCTATAACCTTATACTTTTCAAGTCTCCCATGGCTGTTTGTCCTTGGATCAAAAACACTCCAAGGACTTTCTACCCAAACCCCACCCTCACCTCAACAACACTCCCTTCTTTCCAGTCAAAGATATTAACATCTAGATCACCACAATAGGCCACACCCCCCGGTGTAAAGCGATTGAAAGAAGTACACCGACAAGTATGGCAGGAGGTTATAATCCACCTCAAATAGGTGGGGCTTTTAGTGATGGGAGATATTTTTTTTTACAAAGAATCACTTTAAAAGGAAGGGACTTAGTGTCACCTCTGACGGCTCATTAAAGTGACTCAGAGAAGAAGTCAAACTGGATGCAGTGGCATTTGTTGTTGAGCGGCACACTGTTCTCATCTCAGCTATGACTACAATCCTCTGGCTGTTCAGCCTACACATCTTGCTGCAGTGATTCATATAAAAGGGAGGAGGAGAGATCCGACAGGGCGTCTCCTGCTCGGCCTGTATTTAGCGTTGTTTACAAGGCTAGAGGTCCAATTTTAATGGTGGTGGTAACAGCTCACACAACACCTGCCAGTGGGCCCCTCGAGTCACGTTGACAGTCGTTAGCTCTGATTTTGTGTAATGAGAATGCTACAGCAAGTGTGATCATGAACGCTAAAAGGCCTGAATAAGGTCATAGAAATAACAGCAGATATGGCTTTCTCGTCAGAGAGCATTTTATTTAGGCTTCAGCGGTATTACAGTGTCATACCAGAGTATTAAGAAATATAAACAGTAGGATTATTAATAGCATCATAAAGAAAGAAGCTCCTCTTTATATGATGCCATATAGAGTGCTGTAGGAATGAATCCTCAAACTAGAAATTGGTTAGCATTTTTGCACTTCCAGTTCCCTCGTCTCAAATTAATTTGGGTTTTTCGAACGGCTTTGTGTGGGAAACCCCGATCAGCTCTGTTGACAGCAATATGTTGTCAGGTCATGATGACCACAGGCCTAGGAGCACAGGAACTGGGGACCACAGGTCACAATGAAAAGGATGACGGAGACACTTTCTTAATAACTGTCATTTGCCTACTTGTAGAAAACGACTCCTTATAGGGTGGTACTGGATGGATGATGATGGAAGTAAACTGTCAAATGTGTTCGTTAATAACATGCATGTATGCAAGATTGGTTAAGTTTCAGGTAAAACCCAGAAATAAGCAAGGATGGAGTCAGATAAGAGGAAGGAACTTCAAGAGGAACCCGAAACAGCCAATCCAAGAGGACGACACCCCGCTTGCACAATTAAATACTCAATATTGTATAAAAGAAAAAACTGGGTCAGGGATGATATAGTGGTCAGACCCAGAACTCTGTAACTTGTGCGACTTTGCCGTTTCTTCAATAAAGCTGATTTTGAACTGAAATAGCTGCTCCTATAGCTTCATTTTGAACACAACACAAGCTTAAGAGATTTTAAAAAAAATTTGATGATATAACATACATCAGTGTGTATAATATCCCACAATTTACATTTAAGTGTCTTAAAATAGGTGGTTGCTAGTGGCTAAATGAGACTACACCATCACGCCAAACATTAGTTCCCCACCTCCCACCATGTGCGGCGTAACATTAGCAAGTGTGCGGTTGAGAGAATGAGAGAAAGAAAGAGAGTGTATGAAGTTAGCAGTCACATTATAGCTGTAATCACAGCAATGTGTGTTCATTTCAGGCTAATTGTTGAACCCCAGTGTATAACCCCTGGGGAAATGGTAGGAAGGTAGGTAAGGTAGGAAAAAACATGCTGCCCAATAAGGTCACTGTGTGTGGTAAGCAAAATAAGAAATTAAAGACAAAAACAAATAGAATCATTGGTTTAATAAGAAACATGTCTTAATGGCACTGCATTTGATAACCAAGAAATGAAACTAATATGTTTGGCAAATGAGGGAGTCTGGATCGATGACGCGGCCAGTGCTTACGTGGGCCCCAAAATCTGCCATCTGATATCCATCCATCGCTGATTACTATCAAGAGGAAGTCTCTGTTTGCAGCTCTAACAAGGACATGATGGAGGACTGGGGTGAAGCCATGAAGGGATGCAAGTGGAGGCGGATCACAAGTCAAGTAGCTTTATTTCTCTGCTTCCTCTCACTTCACTTAGTCAATGAAGTCAAAACCCTAAACCTTAACCTTCGATTTTATTCTTCTTTTTATTTCATCCAATCTCACTGTGCTGTGATCACTTATTTTTCCAAAACCAGTCCGCTTCACACCACACAATAGCACAAAAGGTGGCGTTAATCTGCCCTGTCACACTAGGAATTTAGTGGGAAACAGTGCCACCTGATGGCGACATTTGGCAACTACAACAACAGAGACTTTATGGTTTGTGTGAATGAAACCATTGGAGGGGCCCAGGTGCTTCTAATTTACCAGCAGAAAGCCAAGCCAATCCAAGTTCAGACGTTTATAGCTTTGTAGGTTATGGTCTGCATGAGCATCTCTATTGAATCTTTGCTTTCAAAGAGACTGGATGAGAGGAAGAGGATTCCCAAAGTCCCTCTCCGTTTTCATTGGAGGATGCTGCCAATCATACTGAATGTAAAACATGTGAGGGTGTAAGTATTAAGTAAGTTGTTTATGTAGTGCCTTTTGAAAAAGAAGTCATGGGAAACAGTTTTATGAGAGTATAAAACAGAAAGAATAACACTGAATCACACACTGATTACAACGATACAGGCCAAAACAGCCACAGCCAGAAGCCAGTGAAAACCAATTTTAACCAAATTTATATTAGATTTTGGAAGTATACACTAAAAGCACCATACCAGTGTTACTACATGTCATTGTCCATCGACAACATCAGCCACCTAGCTTACATAAACCTCAATGTTTACCAAAGCTGCGTGATTTTTGAGATTATGTGTTGTCCATATTCAACAAGCGTTAAAGAGCGTACCTGAAAATGCTGTCACTGTTAGTTAAAACTCACCTTGGCGTCAAAATCCTAATTTTAGGTCAAATTCCAGTTCGAAATTCAGTACGTGTAAGAAACTATTTTTCCAGGCGTAAAAACATTCAGCCCAACGGCTGTCTTGGCTCTGTTGTGATTGACAGCTCAGAGGGCGGTACACTATACAGGAGGTTGATGATTAGCCCTGGGCTTGTGTGAACTGCAGGCTCGTACCGACACGGTGCAACAGTCCAGTATACTATAGAACTTCTCCCAGTACGTCTCCTTCATATTCATACTGGGACATGTTGTGAAGTTGTTCCCTGACTAGTATCTTCTTGTGCCCAGAAAGTGCGCTAGTTATTTAGGACGGCGTATACTGAAATGAGACTCTGTAGATCTTGATATTCACACATTTGAATAGCTTTTATTGAAGTAATACTGGAATTTTAGACTTAGACTTTACTTTCACAAGGTTGAAGTTTCTAAACCCAGCAGCTTTACAGTTGAGAGTGTCGTAGAGTGTTTTTACACACCGTTTCAACGTGAATTAGAATTAGACCTTTTATGACATCTACCCAGCATGCAGTGTTCAGTACAGTATGAAACCAAACTTGCAGAGAGATAACATGCCTGAGATAAATACTTATTAAATATGTTTTTGTTGTGTGAAGCCTGTTTTGAAATCTCTGCTTCTCCTCTATATTTAAGTTTAAGTAGATTTGGATGTTTCTTAATACAAATGACCCAATTCACATCAACCTTTTCACATGAACCATGTGTGCTGAATACTCAGATGCCGACTCGAGAACCAACCTGTTATACAGTAGGGTTGCTCCCCAGTCCAGCTCCCATCATCCAGACAAGTGCGCTCTGTTGAGCCATACAGTATGAAGCCTTCATTGCAGGTGAAGCTCAGTGTGTTTCTCGCGAGGTAGTGTGTCCTATTCTTCTTCCCATTCCTGGGTGCTGGAAGCCAGCCACAAGACACCACTAAAGGAACAGTTAGTCAAAATTAAATATTAAAACGTTATGCTGTCTTAATAAATGAAAATCAAATGGTATTTAAAAGATAAGCAGCTGTATGAACATAGATAACTAATGTTCTCATAAGGCCCTTTGCTGCCTTACATTTAAAAGAATGAGCCCCAGCTTAATAATTACACACTAGTATTTTATATTCTGTATCGATACCCAAGGCCCAGGTTTCAATGTCAGTATTGTGACTGAAAAAGTCAAATTGGTGCATCCCTACTTATGGCATGATATTACTTTGGAGTATGGCTAAACTCTGAACCATATACACACACTCACACACTCTTAAAGGTCCTGTATACATGTCACATACACACCTACGGCATCTTCAATTAACCTGCATGTGTTTGGAGTGGAGGAAGCCGGAGTAAAACCCACACTGACAACGTATTCCCACCGAACCCAGATTAGGGCCGGGCCCTCTTAAATTATTTATTTAAATATAAAAAAGCAACAATAAACATGTAAAATACAGTTGCACTTAGGCCTTAACACACAGGTCCTGTTTTCACCACAGTACTGTACCTGGCTCCAGGGCTTCCGTTAGGGCCCGATGATTTAGGTAGGCCCAGAGTGTGGCGTTCCCCATTGTGAGGCTCCGAGTGGTCAGGGTATCATATTTACAGAACTCTGCTCCTTCCCCAAAGCACATCGTCAACATGTCTGCCACCAGCGGGTCATCAGGACTCTCAGGTAGAGACAACGCAGGAATGAAAGCAGGATCGTGGCTCGGTGGAATATAGTAGGTATCCAAAAGGTACTTTGAGTCATAGGTGAAAAGAGAAGACTTCTTTGAAATGTTCCCTGTGAATACAAATAAAACACAACACCAGTTAAATGTGTGCAACCATGTTGAAAAACAAATTATAAGTTTCAGAAGCATCCTTAACCAACGGAAGTGAATGTCAGTAGAGGTACTTGTGATGTCAGACGTGTCCTTAATCACCTCTGAACTGCATTACAGCCAACAACAGTCTGACACAATGTTGTATAAGCAAAGCACATGTAGGAAAACATTAAAACACCTCTAAGAATGGGCAAACAGAGAGACCAATAACCAAAGTATTGGGTTTTCATAGCAACCAATCAGAGATGGCAAACCATATTTATGATATTTACTGCCAGCGTATGCTCGACCAATCAGACTCCTTGGCAAAAACTACCTATTTTCTAAGATATGGTATTAAATATAAGAGAATATGAGGCACACTATAATTTGGAGATATCAACATAACTAAGAGATCAGTGCAGGACACACATTGCGCTGGTCACGGTTTTTCTTTTGGTAGAGACATAAAAAAAAGATATCAGCAACAATAAATCCCACGGGTTAGTCCCCACAAGCTTCACATGGGTGTTTGCTGCACTTACACCAAAGCAAATAATTACTGTCAAAAGGTCAAGTGCATGAAATGTCAGCTACTTGCCCGTTATGAGGGATTTGTACTGTAATTAAAGCCGAGACATTATTATCATGTATGTATGCGGTCTGGCCCAAACTGTGTTCCAGAGATGTGGTTCCACTTGTACCGTATGGTCACAGCGGCCGGTTTCTCTCTGTGATCTATTGAAGCTAACTCTAAACATGTGTCTCGTTTTCTTCCTGAGCACTCTTAAAACGTTTTAGCCAAACGTCACTGTATTTGTAAAGCACACAATTATTTGCAAATCATAGAAACCCTGTTCAGCTTTTGCCCTTCTAAACATGCAACAACAGGCTCTCCCTTCACCAGGGGTGGCCGACGTTCTCACGCCCTATACAGAAAAATATAAGGAGTCACAGGCCAAACGAATCTGCTGCTCTTCAATTATAGAGTAAATTAAATTAAATACTCACTTACAGTGCACGGCCTAAGTGCCCACTTAAACTATTATTACATTATGTGTAAATATGTAACGATAAAACAAGCAGGAATTGGCAAATATTGTTATCTGTTCATGGCCATTAAGATGTATCAAACAGGCAGCAGTGATGGTTATTGGTTTCTGTGCCAAGAGGTTAAGAGGTTTACCAAAATGTATTTAACATCTTTATGTTTAAACTACGACGTGCAATTTACATACAGGGCAATTTATTATAAATGTATTAGAAATAAACCCAAGTTCAACAGTCTTTCACACTCACAGCCAGCTCCAAAGGTGAAGATTTCCTCCGGCGTGGCGTCGACTGAGGAGATGACCTCTCCTCCTTGGGTCAACAGGTCATCCAACGGGTCAGAGTTCATGAGGCCGAGGAGACCCTGAGTGTGGTTGACAAACTCTGTCGGAAGCAGGACGGTCGCTGCCATGGCTCCTTCATGCACACGAACCTCCACGCCGACTCCGGAGAGGAAGATTACCGTCACATTCTGACGGCTGGGAGCGAACACAAACACTCCTACAAAAGAGGCATCGTGTTTGTATTCTCATCCCTTCGTTGGTTTTATTAAAGACGTGAGAAATCTTAAAAAACATAGACCTGTGAATTACAATAACATCCACGAAACTGGAACTTTTATATCACACAAATGTCTATGCATTACAGACAAACACACAAATATAAATAAATCCAAATGTGTTGGACAAACTACAGGTAGCCTGCATATCGTGTCTGACAGGATGTAACTATTTCTGCGACTTCTTCTTAAATTCTTTGAAGGCTGCTGGAAAGTTAGTCTCCGCCTCCTGCTGGCATCACCTGATGTCTTATACTTTCACAGCGAGGCGCAGCTCATCTCGAACAAGCCTTATTTATCATGTCGCCTCCGCTTACATCCCCAGATTACAATAATTCATGATATGAGGTTCTTTAAATTGTCAAAACAGTTGTCTCTCGCCCAGGTAAGCGCGTCTCGCTCGGCGCTGCTCAGAATCCTCTCACCGTGTAGGTCCATCCATCTTTGCTCGTCGAAGAGAAGGACCTTTTTGTTCCTTAGCACCTGAAGGTGGCCCTCTGCTCGACGCACCTCGATGACATCAGAGGTCTTCTCCTTCATAGCCACCGACGACAGCCACGTGGCTTTGACCGAGGTCCCTTGGTGGTCAACACAAGAATCGCATTGTTACAGATATATAGTTAATATTACTATGAAGGTTCGTATCCTGAAGGTAGAAATGTTTTTCACTGCTCAAGTTTCTGCAATATCAAATAATCCAGATGTTTGATTTTACTGATCTAATACAGAGAAATATTGATGACATCTGGCCGTCTGCAGTTACTTGGCACACGGCTGTGTGTAATGGCATGGAGGAAAAGTGAACAGCTGTTGCTCTTCATCAAATGGATACTGAACAAAAACAAGGGGACACCAAGGGAATAGGCATTTTACAGCGCCAACATGTTTCGCTCACACCATGAACTGACACTGAAACTTGCTCGAAGAACTTCATAAAAGCTTCAAACTGTAAACACATTCAGAGAAGAGTGCAACGAGAGGAGTGCACGAAAACAAAAGAAAGACGAACACGATTCAGAAAGAAATATCAAGGTCATTATGTCTGAGCAAACTCTAAAGGCAGGCAATCAATCTGGTAACAAAAGAAAAACAAGATCGCACCATAAGGCAGGTCTCTCTGAAGAAGTCCTGGAAGAAGTTTCATCCAGAACAAAGCTGCTACAGTAGGAGCATGGGCATGAAAGAAGGGGGCATAGACAGGGCTTTCACATCAAATGTGGACTCACCGTTCTTAAGTTTCACCTGTTCTGTTCTGGCCTGAACACTCAGCTCTCTGTCTGGCGAAGACACAAGGCAGAACTCTCCTCTGCCATTGAAAGTGTAGCTGAGGCCGTCGAACGTTACGAAATGCGGATCCCCGAGGACAACACCTGTGAGGCGTCGAGAAACAAATCACTGAGGCGTTGACACCAAACACACACTTTGGTTCAAACATATTTACTTCGAACAACACACTGCTGATCTACCATTCTCATATCTGTGTATTATTGTTGCGTTTATAGTGCCCGGAGGATCAATAGTTAACTCTATTCTATTCATTTACTTCTCCTGTAACCTGATCTGGCATTCCCTGCTGCTCTAATTTCCGTTAAGAGTGTGTACACATACAGATGAACTATTTCTTGCAGTTTGTCTTAGTTTGAGTTACAGAGTTACAGGTTAACGTGTGAAACTAGACGACCTAATGAATCCATTGGTACCTGGCCACCATGTCTCGCTAGCTTGTTGAGAAGCTACAAAGTTAGGCTACATTTTGGCAAGGGAAAAACTGGCCCGGCCATTTTCAAAGGGGTCCCTTGACCTCTCTCTTCAAGATATTTGAATGAAAATGGGTTCTATGGGTACTCAGAGATGCCCACGTTTGTGCTAATCCATGCAGTACAATTGCAATATTTTCGCCTATTCTAAACATGATGTATATGAATATTTAGGCATGCTGGGGTCCCGAATAAGCCTTAGAATTTAGCATGGCTATGACTGGAAAGCTGAGACTCCTGCAGATTCATTGAACCCAACTGTATTCATGTGTGATGAAGTTAGTCCCCACAGTAGGCATTTCACATAGTGAGACACATTTCACAATGTATTTCAATGAATTTGTGTATTGAGCTGCATCTCAAATACATCTTCAGGTTTCCAGCTTTCAGACTATGTACACCACTTCTATGTGGCATCTACTGCTGACCTGCTTTCTCCCCCTCAACATCCCTTTCCCCATATTATCACTCTGAAAAAGGAGATAAAAGGTCAAGTCCTTTTTGTGTTCAGCTTGTTATGTTGTGAGAGTCAGTCTTATGTGCTGAAAGATGAATGGTCTCACCGGCTCTTGGAGGCTGGTAGTTGCGACACCCGCTGGAAGGTCGCTGTTTGAAGTAGATGTGGCAGTGGTCAGACCACAGGCAGCAGTAGTAGAAACTCATGACGTCATAAAGCCAGTGGGAGTACCCCGGCACCCGTGGTGGCTCCCTGTACGGTGGCGAGCCCCAGTCGTGAGCCCTGTCTGGGGTGCCGCCACCGATAGAGTCTCCCGTCAGCACCAGAGCACCCGTTCTGTCATAGCAGCACTGTTGCCCGGATCCATGCACAGGACTGGAAACGTGAAGAAAATCCTGTCAGAAAGTGATGACATGACATCTACTTGGAGAAAAAGGTTAGAATCTTGAGATGCCCTCTTGTCACTCCTACCTGGCCTGGAGTGCTCTGACGCAGTGGACACTACCTGGGTGATGCGTGCACACACTGCCCCCCTCAATGTTACAGCCATAGTCAGCCTGAAATAACACAGTGAATAAAACAGAACTCTAATAAAGTGAGTGCCATTAACGCTGATAACATATTACAATTCAACACAAAGGATGTTCCCGAAATGTTCTCTTTACTTCCTGAAACTCACTAAACATATTCTAATCATAGGCTTACTAATCATACTCAGTGGTGACAATCATGCTTTCGCTTTAGTATAATTCTGTGTTTAAATAGACCACGGAAGCCTAATTTAAATATTCAAACATTAACCAAGTACCTGTAAGATACTGCAAGCAAACATCTGTGGAAATAAAGCTGGTGAAATGACTCTTGTCCTGTTATTTTGCTATAGTTGGTAATTTAGGTCAGGAGAGCATTATTACATACTAGGTATATAGTACTGAGTGTGATTGTTGCTATTATCTAAAATAATAACTACATATTAATAATATAATAATACTAGTCATTGAAGTGCACTCACATGAAACCGGCTTGTGTCTGCTCGGGCCTGTGCCAGAGTGCAAGGACAGTCAATGAGCTCGTCCAGGAAGAAGGGCAGGTCCTTTTCCAGGACGTCCCACTGCAGACACTTGCTCTTG
Organism: Chelidonichthys spinosus; assembly: GCA_029853015.1. Taxonomy (NCBI): domain Eukaryota; kingdom Metazoa; phylum Chordata; class Actinopteri; order Perciformes; family Triglidae; genus Chelidonichthys; species Chelidonichthys spinosus. Next base: position 8,351,808 of record CM056831.1, read on the forward strand.
GCCCAGGCTGCAGAGTCATCTCTGAAAGGCTGCTCCAGGTGCCAGGCTAATACATGACCTCTGCTCCAGAGCCCCTTTACATCCCTGTAAATAAACAATTACCGATAGAAGTTATTTTTAAATGTTCCTAAAATCTAAACTGAAATATATCAATTGTTTTGTCCGACTAATAGAATAAAAAGCCCAAAATATCCCATTTACATATCTGTTGCACAACCACAACCCCCCCCCCCCCCCCCAAAAAAGTGTCTAAAAATAAAGCCTGTCAGTAAATGCAATAAAACATGTTTAAAAATTGGCAAACCATTTCAGAGATGGAGAGAAAATATTGCTAATAGTTTAGCCTTCTCACAACTGCAGCTAAGTCAATGCTAATTCATGCCTATGTAACTAGCTAGAGCTTTGGATCACAGTATGTCATCTTAAAGTGCTTCAAAGGCTCACAGAAAGCAGGCACTGCATCGGAATAACAATCTCAATCCGGATGATCTTTACACGAATGGATGTGCTCGTCTGGTGGGAGCTGCATTTTTAAATTCTGTTGTTTTAATAAAATATTTTAATAAAATATTTTCCAGAAAATCCAGCTTTAAACTATTTCTATGATAGTTTCCACCTCTGCAAGACAAAGCACGTTGGATTTTACAGCCGGGATATGTGAGGATCAACATCACCTTAATAAGTAATAGGAAACAACACTGACTGTCTGATACTTCAGAAATGTAACCAAAATGTACTTTAAAAACATTTGCAAATATTTTACTTTAGGATTGTGCCAATTTATAACCACTGTAAAAGTACCATCCGAATATGGGCAGAAATGTTTTCCCTTAGATTTGGGATATTTCTAAGGTCCCTACATGAATTATGAATACCTTGCTCCGTGTGACGTGGAACTAGCAGTGATGCGGATATTCCCTAACTCCCAGTCTGAGAAGTCCTTTGAGGGCTTGGGGATGAACCTGAAGGCACCAGTGTTGGGCAGATTCCTGCCGAGAGAGTACAGGTAGCTCAGCTGGGCCTGCAGAGAGTGTGATCCGTTCGTCCCTGCCTCTGTGCTCCCGCTGAACTCTCTGTAACCCCACAGCTCTATGTTGACCTTCTCTGCTCCCACCAACTGGCTGTTCCATGTCATCGCCAGCCGCCCTGCCACATTCGCCGTGCCGTAGTGCTGCCACTGTGTTGCATTCACCAGCGTGACTTCAGGGTCTGCTTTACTGGGGTGGACTAGCAGAGAGAAAAGCAGGAAATGCTAAAGGAACTCACACAGGTTACCACTTTTGGTGTGATCAGGTTTTTTTGCTGATGAAGTAAAAAAAATATGAAACGTTGTGTAACTATAAGAAGAGACTAGAGGAAATAACTGCAATAAAAAGCTCCATTCAAACTCTTTATGAAACAGTTACAGTTACATAAGTCGTTGCTTCAGAAATATTTACTGCAAAATGAGTCGGTGTCATTTAATCTGTATCACCACTTGATATTTCCTGAACGGTCAGAACACATCTTGTTGTAAAGGGCATCTTAAGAGCTTGAACTGAAATACTGCGTTGAGAAAAGATATCTCTTCAGTTGCATTTAAAAGGTCATGAATAATAATCCTTTTTTTGATTGTAAATTAATCATTTTAAAGCATTTTGACCGGTCCAAAATTAATATTGTGTTTACCTCTGTGTAGATGTGTGACGTGTGGCTGCGGCCACACACATTGAGACAATAGAATAATGACATTGGTATCACGTGGCATCTCTGCGTAGTCAGGGGTCACGAGTCTTTGGGGTTGCCAGTTAGTGTGGGAAAAATGGATAATGTAACACTAATGTTATATTGAAGATGCGCATCAGAGGGGATTTAGAAGTGTATATACGCAATATCAACGGAAAAATATGTAACTTTAGGTACACATTTACGCCATATACCTGGTATACCCTGCACTACACCACTGCTTAGATGAAAAGCTAAACGTTACCTAAAGCTAGCAAGCCATATACCAAGATTACCATATATTACATTACATGAATTTTGAAAGACCACCGCACAGTAACCCAAATGTATAGCTACATGTTGCAAAATGAATTCGTACCACGAAAGATTCATCACTTGACACGACTGAGTGTCACTCCACTCGACCATGAAATCGCAGGTTGTGCAACGAACTGGCAACCCATTGAGGGCATGGCTTCGAGCAACAGCTGTGTTGTGACGTGAATGCAATGGAAGGGGGAGTGCGAGTGCGACATCTAGTGGCTGGATGTTTTCAAAGTTGTCAATAGCACCTTTAAATAATGTTTCACTGATCCTGTATCAGCCATGTGTAAGGGATTATATCCCTAAAAGATTCAGAAGATATATATATATATATATATATATATATATATATATATCAGCAACATACCTGACAAGTATTCTCCAGATCTGTCAAAATGTATTCCATCAGTTGAGACAGTAAATGGTATCCAACCCGTTTCGTACAATAGAGGAGAAATACAGAAGCTGTGGCCTTCAGCATCAATGAAGCCTTCTTGTTCAATTTCACCTTTGAACCTGGAACAGAAACACATTTGGCTAGCTAGAATGTCGTAAACACCATTTCTCTTGTGTAAACAATCTGACATTTGCGTCAGTAAATAACGATTTTAAAAACATCTAAGAACACTCCCGCAAAAAATAAATATAAGAAAAAATATGTCTGTCAGGTTGGTGTTCACAGCTTTAAATGGAAGTCAATCGGTGAGACGTATCATGAGACTAGAGTCAATTAAATGAAGGCGAAACTAGTGAATATATTTAAATTGTATTCATACTGCAATACCAGAGAATGTAATATTTAATTTCGAAGCCAGCATCATATTTTCCTTATATGGACAGCATGTTTCCATTTGCTTTAAATACAGGAACATCATTAAGGCATAGTGTTTGTATGAGTGAGATTCAGTATAATCCAGTGCATGTTTAATTTTCAACATTTATTTGTTTAGTGGCACTACTTTGATGAAAGAGAAACTCTACTGACATGTTTGTGTGCATCTATAAAGACTGCTAGATGGCAAACGCTCTGAAAAAAAGGATTAAACTTCTGTTTGCATGAGTCTGGATTTACTTTTTAATGTTTTGTGTTCATTTTTGATCACGCTTATAAAAACCTATTTGACATTTTTTTCCTGAAAGCAAAACTTTGATTCTGACGATTACTGTCTGCCTTTTACTGAAGATAAACAAAATTGAAATTTCAACTCAAAATGTATCACTTACCTATACTATGGATAGTACATGTTGGCTATCACAAAACAAAAACTCTACTGCAAACCTTCATCAGGAAACAAACGTGTGAATGGTACATTATATACTGTATGTTTTCCACACTTTGAGCCTGTGAATGAAATGATGAAAATAATCCCATAATGGGTGTACAGTATGCTTGACTTAGATGATGAAAAATGTCACTTAGACGTAGACACAAACCTGCAGAGGAGGCGGTCAGCAGGATGAAGGACCAAACCGAGGATCCTGAGAGCCCTTCCACCCAGCATGGAGCTGGAGTGAGGCGTCACTTGGAAACAGGACTGGCTGTAGTCTGCACAACAGTTCAGCAAAGATACACAGGTTGCATGGCAGGAGCATTGCTCCAATACCTCTCCACACTTTCCCCTGCATGTCTGACCTAGTAAAATACACAAACAAATCCAACATGATTCTCTCAAAATCCTTCAATTATTCCAAAATTGATTACAAATATTTGCACTTAATTCTATGAAGGTTCTAACCGATAGTCAGTGGTGGAAGAAGTATCACTCTGTTATGAGGAAAGCATTGCATTTAGAATTTTAATTAAAGCCAATTAAGTTCACACTACACAACTTATTTAGTAAAAGTACAAAAGTAACAGCATTAAAAATATATACTTAAAGTACCAAAGTAAAAGTATTCATTATGCACAATGGCTCCGTTCAGACCAAATTATAATTATTTAGTGCTTGCAAATAGTACAATATGTTTCTTCTGAATGGTAGTGGACTAGAAGAATAAAATAATAGAAAATGTAGAAAAATTACCTGAAAATTAAACTTCAGTAGCCTGCAGTACTAATTTGGTGTATTTGATCAAGTTTCAATACACAGAATCTTCATAATTTGGTTCCTGTATGCAAAAGCTAAAATATAAATTAATTTGAACAGAAGCTCATATTAATCTTCAGACCATAAAATACCTTTAAGGGTGACTCACCTGTTGTCTTAGATGAGCAAATAAGAAAAGTTATTCCACAAAGGAAAATGGTCTCTCTCCAGTGTGCTCTCATGTTTATCTCATATGACACTGCGTGAACACACATACCTGTCCTACAGCATGTCGGGTTGAAAACCTGGCAATGAGGTATTCAGAGTACCAAAGGTCATTCAAATCTAACTAACGACAGGACTTTCCAGTGGCAGTTACAAAGTTATAAATTAACAGACGTTAGTTTAGCGTAGGTCGGTAGGTTTTAAACAACAGTCTTCCAGCGTACCAACAAAATACATATATTTGCTTCAACACGTCATGGTTATACATTCGTTTAAACTAGGATTTTAACTTCACTCTTAACGCCTGCATCTAGATTCAGATGGGATTCCTGTTCGCGTTGGTAATATACTCTCGCGAGACATTACCGTATTTGACAGTATTTATGCGCATGCGCACTTGCCACCCCACATCTCCCTGCAAAGCGACTCGGAATATGAATCGGAGGGGATCACCAGATAGAATAAAACTGTGTTCTTTTGGGTTTGATCCGTCCTGGATCATCTCCGCCACATTTACTGCCACAAGAAACAGAATCTAAGAGTAGGGGGTAAAAAACATGACGTATTTCTTAGTCAACTAGCAAGCTAACGAGCTAGCTGACGTTAGCACCAGCATCATATCGCCAGCAGCTGCAGCACTGTAATTGTTTATTATAAAAAAAATATAGGAAAATGTACTTTCTCTACACTATTCTCGCGTCTTTAGTGGCGTTTTTCATTTTGAAATGGATGAAAAAGAGGAGATATTGCACCGACCTGAAAAGACTTGACGGCAAAACAGTTATAATTACAGGTAAATAAACATGTATTGTTTATAGCAGCAAATACATACCAGCATTAACATTAGTTACTTCTTTTGTTAGTGGACTCGGAGGTGGAAAGTTACTAAGTACGTTTATTCAAGTACCTGAGTACTTACAATTGTTTTGTTTCTTAAGTTACTGGTTACTTTGCAGATTCAGATTAATCATATAACATTGTATTGTGATTTTCACACATTTCTACTTTTTCATAAGTAAAGCATTGAATGCAGGACTTTTACATAGTGTTTTTACACTGTGGTATTGCTGCCTCTACTAACTACTTTTTCCATCACTGACTGCAGGCAATATTATTGCTATCTCAATCCTAAAATGTACTACTTTTGTGTTTTTTTTCTTCTCTGCAGGGGGGAATTCTGGCATTGGTAAGGACTCAGCTATTGCATTGGCAATGAGAGGTGCCCGCGTCATCATCGCTTGCAGAGACCCCGACAAGGCTGAGAAGGCTGTGAGGGAGATCAAGTTCAAGAGTCATAGTCTTAACGTCCTTCACATGGAGCTGGATCTCGCCAACCTCCACTCTGTGAGGGAATTCTGTAAGAGCTTCCTCCAGACAGAGAAGAGGCTTGACATCCTGATCAATAATGCAGGTGAGGGCATCCACCACGTGGACTTTTGAACTCTATTTTGAGTCGTCTCCTGATGTATTAAAACAGTATCAGCAAAGAAAGAAGAGGTATTGTTTTCCCTTTGAAAAGATGGCTGAACAGTTTGATTGGATTACAGATTTCCCCCATCATGGGGTCTAAGAGTGTGCTGTACACGGCACAGATTGTACAGCAAGATCAGCTCAAATCCATGTGTTTCTGCTTTCTCCACCTCCTTGTTTTGACCCCTTTCTTTGCTTCCTCAGGAATGCCCGGTGTCCTCGACTGGACGGACGACAGCTTCAGCATGTGTTTTGGCGTCAACCACTTAGGTCACTTCCTCCTAACCAATCTGCTTCTGCCTCGCCTGAAGGAATGTTCCCCCAGCCGAGTGGTCACCCTAACATGCTCCAGCTACAAATACCAGAAACTGGACTTCCAGGACCTCAACTACAACCTGTTGCCCTTTTTCACCTACTGCCGCAGCAAGCTGGCTAACATCTACTTCAGCCAGGAAGTGGCCCGTATCACTGAAGGGAAAGGAGTGACATCCTATGCCGTACACCCCGGTAAGAGGTGTTGCTTTGCTTTGTTATCTTTGTTTGCATGTGCTCACTTTCCACATGCTCTCCTCATCTGTAATTCCTTGTGTCGCTGCAGGTTTTGTCCAAAGCGGGTGGACGTGCCACTACTCCATCCTGTTCCGGATGCTGATGCAGGTGATCATGTGGATGTTTTTTGTGCCATGTGAGATTGGAGCTCAGACGGTCATCTACTGTGCTGTATCAGATGAAGCTGCCAAACACAGCGGGGGTTACTTTGTCGACTGCCGACTAGCTACTCTGCGTCCTTTTGCAAGAGACGCTGGTGTTGCAAAAAAACTGTGGGAGGCCAGTGAGAGACTGGTGAAACTGGCCTGATGGTGGAAACTGAGGGAACTGATTCTTGGATTCATTAATGGCCGTGTTTTTTACATTTGGGATTTTCATTCATGTTTTTGTTGTGTACAATGAGATGTAAAGATGACTTTTATGTGTCTGTGTCATTTCAAAGGAAACGTTTTGCACAAATGAAATACTTACTTAACAGTTTTAATACTGTCTTGGAAGAGTACATTGTCATTAAATTAAATTACAATTTAATCGGTCACACATGCATTGACATGGTGATTATTTCCTTAAACATGTTCAACACAAATTCTGAAATGTAATGTAATAGCTTCAGTGTTTCTGTGTTCAACCATTTGTTTACAATGTCAATGAATTTTCTCATTTTTTTTTTTTTTTTTTCACTTAATATCTTTTTTACAAGCAGGTCATGTGCAAAGTTGCTGTGAAATCTGACAATAAATCAAAGTACAATCTGCTGATGGTACAATAACATCTCAGCTGTCAATTATTAATTTTAAAAGATGGAAAGTGAAACTTAAAAGTGACTCGACGTTACTGAAGTGAGACGCCATTCCAGGTTGAAGGATCCCAACAGAAGGATTGTAATCCGTAAAGGGACACAGATTTGGTGAGTCTTGTTGTTAAAGGATAATTCCCACCAGAGGAAATGGCTGAGAGAGATCTTCTTGAAAGTTACCTGAACTGCCACGTGTGTTCAGAGACTTTCACAGATCCTGTGTCTCTGAGCTGCAACCACAGCTTCTGTTCAAGCTGCCTGCAAGGATTCTGGGAACAAGCGGACAACAAAAACTGTCCCGTTTGTAAAAGAAAATCCTCCAAAGATCCTCTGGTGAACTTCACCCTGAAGGGACTGGCTGACTCCTTTGCTGAGAGACAGAAAACTGGATCACCTGAGACAGGAAAAATCGAGAAGAAGGTGGAGGTGGTGTGTAGTAAACATCAAGAAGAGTTTAAACTGTTCTGTGAGGACGAAGATCGAGCTGTATGTCCTGTCTGTGAGTTTTCTCTCCACCAGGGTCACAAGCTGGTTCCTATAGAACAAGCAGTCAGTGACCTGAAGGAGCGGCTGAAATCTGACTTGGAGTCTCTGCAGGACAAGAGGGACAAACACAAACAAGTGGGGGAAACATACAGTGAAATGATTGAACACTCCAAGAAGCAGCTGTTGTCCACAGAGAGACAGATCAGAGCAGAGTTCAACAAGCTCCACCAGTTCCTGAGAGAGGAAGAGGAGTCCAGACTGGCAGCTCTGAGGGAGGAAGAGGAGCAGAAGGGGAAGAGGATCAGCAGAGAGATGAAGGTGATTCAGGAGCAGATCTCCTCTCTGTCAGACAGCATCTCTGCTGTTGAAGAAGACCTGCAGAAACACAACGTGCCGTTCCTAAGCAGTTATAAATCCACTCAGACCAGAACCAGAGTCCAGAGCTCACGGTCTGATCCACAGCTGGTCTCAGGAGCACTGATAGATGTGGCCAAACATCTGGGCAACCTGTCCTTCAGGGTCTGGGAGAAGATGAAGGACGTGGTCCTCTTCAGTCCTGTCATTCTGGACCCAAACACTGCAGCCTCCATTCTCTGTCTGTCTGATGATCTGACCAGGGTGAGATTTGGAGACACAATCCTGCAGCTTCCTGACAATCCAGAGAGAAACACTCATTATGCCACCGTTCTGGGCTCTGAGGGCTTCAGCTCAGGGAAACACAGCTGGGAGGTGGAAGTGGGAGACCATCCTTACTGGTCTGTAGGTTTGGCTAAAGAGTCATGTGACAGGAAGGTAAAGATACCTCTGACACCAGAATATGGAATTTGGCGTTTAAGATATTACAGTGGAGAATACATTGATGTTGCTAATAAGACAGTCAGAGTGAAGAAGAGTCTCTGGAGGATCAGAGTCCAGCTGGACTATGATGGGGGACAGGTGTCTTTCTACAACCCTGAAGACATGACTCACATCTGCACTCACAGAGACACTTTCACTGAGAAACTCTTCCCCTGGTTTAATATTGGACCGGCTGGTGATGCTAAAACTGCTGATATGAAAATGTGTCAAAGTGAGGTTTCTGTGATGTTCAGGGAGGAAGGTGAGCTCTCAGTGATTCATTAGGGTTTATAGTGGTGGTCGTCATTTAATCAGATTTAAAATGTGTTTTATTTGAAATAAAACATGATTTCCTGTTCAGAATGGACCAAACGGTGAATGTTGATGTAATAATCTCCATGTTTTCTCTCGATCAAGTGTGACTGTTGATTGTCAGACATATTCTATACATTACTGTAGTTTCATGCATACCAACAAACTCCTTAGTTGTGTTTCTTTAACTGTAGAAACTTCTGCATATATTGCTTGATAATATTTCTCTTCCAGGTCAAATCCACATGAGAGCAGCCCAAAAGTGCAACAAAATGTAACAAGTCCATCAAATACACTTGAAGATTGTGTGGATTAGGGCTGAACTAAAGTTTGTTCCCATTGTCATTTAATCTGTTGATGGTTTAATCAATAAAATATCAATAAAATAATGTTACGCCTCTTCATGTGCAAAGTTGCTGTGAAATCTGACAGTAAATCAAATAGCACCATCTGCTGGTGACACAATCAAATGTCAGTTTATTAACTTAAAAAGATGGAAAGTGAAACTTAAAAGTGACTCGACGTTACTGAAGTGAGACGCCATTCCAGGTTGAAGGATCCCAACAGAAGGATTGTAATCCGTAAAGGGACACAGATTTGGTGAGTCTTGTTGTTAAAGGATAATTCCCACCAGAGGAAATGGCTGAGAGAGATCTTCTTGAAAGTTACCTGAACTGCCACGTGTGTTCAGAGACTTTCACAGATCCTGTGTCTCTGAGCTGCAACCACAGCTTCTGTTCAAGCTGCCTGCAAGGATTCTGGGAACAAGCGGACAACAAAAACTGTCCCGTTTGTAAAGTAATGTCCTCAACCGGTGAACCGGCAGTGAACTTGACCCTGAAGGGACTGGCTGACTCCTTTGCTGGGAGACAGAATAATGTTTCACCTGAGACAGAAAAAGAAAAGGAGAAAGAGGAAGTTGTGTGTGATAAACATCCAGAAGTCCCGTATTGGTTCTGTGAGGATGAAGATCGAGCTGTGTGTCCTGTCTGTGAGTTTTCTCTCCACCAGGGTCACAAGCTGGTTCCTATAGAACAAGCAGTCAGTGACCTGAAGGAGTGGCTGAAATCTGACTTGGAGTCTCTGCAGGACAAGAGGGACAAACACAAACAAGTGGAGGAAACATACAGTGAAATGATTGAACACTCCAAGAAGCAGCTGTTGTCCACAGAGAGACAGATCAGAGCAGAGTTCAACAAGCTCCACCAGTTCCTGAGAGAGGAAGAGGAGTCCAGACTGGCAGCTCTGAGGGAGGAAGAGGAGCAGAAGGGGAAGAGGATCAGCAGAGAGATGAAGGTGATTCAGGAGCAGATCTCCTCTCTGTCAGACAGCATCTCTGCTGTTGAAGAAGACCTGCAGAAACACAACGTGCCGTTCCTCAGCAGTTATAAATCCACTCAGACCAGAACCAGAGTCCAGAGCTCACTGTCTGATCCACAGCTGGTCTCAGGAGCACTGATAGATGTGGCCAAACATCTGGGCAACCTGTCCTTCAGGGTCTGGGAGAAGATGAAGGACGTGGTCCACTTCAGTCCTGTCATTCTGGACCCAAACACTGCATACTCTGGTCTCTGTCTGTCTGATGATCTGACCAGGGTGAGACTTGGAGACACAATCCTGCAGCTTCCTGACAATCCAGAGAGAAACACTTATTATATCACCGTTCTGGGCTCTGAGGGCTTCAGCTCAGGGAAACACAGCTGGGAGGTGGAGGTGGGAGACCATCCTTACTGGTCTGTGGGTTTGGCTAAAGAGTCATGTGACAGGAAGGGAAATATACCTCTGTCACCAGAGAATGTAATTTGGCGTTTAAGATATTACAGTGGAGAATACATTGATGTTGCTAATAAGACTGTCAGAGTGGAGAAGAGTCTCCGGAGGATCAGAGTCCAGCTGGACTATGATGGGGGACAGGTGTCTTTCTACAACCCTGAAGACATGACTCACATCTGCACTCACAGAGACACTTTCACTGAGAAACTCTTCCCCTGGTTTAATATTGGACTGGCTGGTGATGCTAAAACTGCTGATATGAAAATGTGTCAAAGTGAGGTTTCTGTGATGTTCAGGGAGGAAGGTGAGCTCTCAGTGATTCATTAGGGTTTTTAGTGGTGGTCGTCATTTAATCAGATTTAAAATGTGTTTTATTTGAAATAAAACATGATTTCCTGTTCAGAATGGACCAAACGGTGAATGTTGATGTAATAATCTCCATGTTTTCTCTTGATCAAGTGTGACTGTTGATTGTCAGACATATTCTATACATTACTGTAGTTTCATGCATACCAACAAACTCCTTATTTGTGTTTCTTTAACTGTAGAAACTTCTGCATATATTGCTTGATAATATTTCGCTTCCAGGTCAAATCCACATGAGAGCAGTCCATCAAAGTCCATCAAAGTCCATCAAATACACTTGTCCATCAAATACACTTGAAGATTGTGTGGATTAGGGCTGAACTAAAGTTTGTTCCTATTGTCATTTAATCTGTTGATGGTTTTCTTCAAAGTGTCAGAAAATTGCAGAAAAATAAAAACAAAACCTTGAATTTGAGTAAATTTGAGAATTTATTTCCTAATAAATTATTGTAATGTTTAATCATTGTTCATGTTGGCACCAATATATTTTAGTAAGTATAGCTGGCTTTTAACAGCTTCACACATATCCCATATGTAAGAAGGAAGTCTCATTTCCAATAATATATATTAAAACTATATACATTTTATATATATTAAAAAGTGAGGCGGAGCTGCTGTTTGTTTCCTGTCCAGGGCCGGAGTGGGGACACTTTTTAGCTAATATTCTGGTGAGAAACATAGAATGAGTTTTGTCCCGATGTCTGTCAACACACATAAAAGCTGTGCTGCAACCTGATGTGTTTGCAAACACAGACAGGGATTCACTTTTCTATTTAAATGATCATTTTATTGTTAACACCTTAACACATTTCCTTGAAGTCATAGAAACACGTGTAGCAAGTAAAAGAACAGAGCAATCATCTGAAGAATCCGAGAACTAGAGGATTAATATTATTATACAGAAGAAACCCAGAGTGACAAAAAGACACAAAGGGAAACTAGAAAGAGCCAACTGCAGACAAATGATTGGATAAAGTTGGAAGCAGAGGGAATGGGAGAAAGAGTGAAAGAGGAAGAGAAGCCAACTCCGTGTTGTCAGTGCAACTTAGTCACTGGCTGGAGAAAGAAGATGGCAGAGGTTCAGAGTTCATCTCTGTAACACTTCATCAGACAGGAAGGCAGCAGAACTCACACTAACCTCAAGAAAGGACAGCTATAGTGGTTTCTATGTAGGGCTGCACAATTAATCATATACTGTCATGTCAGCATGGATCAGATGAATCAGTGGTATCGGTTCATTTTGTTGAGAAAGGATGCAAAATATGTCTGGAATCATAATTAATAATTACAATGGAAGCTTTTTTCTTATTTAATAGTGATTTTACACTAAAGTCAACTTATTGTGCAACGACATTAGAAGAATCAACTTGCCGTCTATCTGTGTGTGTTGTGTGCTCTTTACGCTGCGTGACTGCGCCCCCTGCTGGAGCTCATTCACTCTGAACTGCCTTGAAACTTGTTCTCTCAGCTCCGTACAAAAGGCAGACGTTCTGCACTGACAACACAGAGCCCCGTGGAAAAGCATGCAAGATCATCTTCATCACATCATCCTCATCATCAATGTCAACATCCTCATAATGCCAGTCATTAACACCATCATCCTGATCATCTTAAGCACCTTCATTATATCAAATGTATTGGTTTTTATGCACTTAAAAAGCTGAGAAAATAGACAGAAAGGTCGAGTCTAACAGCATTCAGTAGAAAATGAGAAACCAAATCAAAAGGAAAACACCAAAAAACGAGTGTCCCGTTGACTGTCATGCAAAGAAAATGCCAGCTACGCTACGCTAGTTAGTTAGTTGCAGTTGTGTAATAGTGTGTACTTCATTTTAAATATGTGAATCCTATTATATGGATTTCCAAGGCTAGTAAACACATTACGAAGAACAGAAGAACACGTTGTACTGTACATGCTGCTATCTCTTCCGGTTTTGGAGAGAGGTGGGGTCATGTCCAGTTGATCACATAAGAATGCCTTCAGGTAACCTTCGACCTTTTACTGTAGGAACAAAGTCAACTAGCCATTAACACTGTGCCTGGATGAGACACATGTATAGTACAACGCATCAGAGGTTCATTTGAAAAAAAAACCTCATCACCTAAACAGAAAAGGGTGAAGATGAAGCTTTTGGAGGGACGGTTCACTCAAAATACAACCCTGTATTCTACGAGATTTAAAGTGATGGATGTCCCACTTCTGGCAAAGTGGTTATGACCTACGCAGGAGAAAACGATGGAAACCGTGAAACTGCAAAACATAAGGTCAAAATCAACTTCAATGAAGTTGCAGAAGAAAAACAGCAGAGAAAGAAACAGTAATACACACGCCATGTTGGTCGTTACAGAAAAACACATGCAGGATGCAAATTGGGTATAATATCCCTTTAAAAACAGTCATGTTTTACATGGAGTAGACTCCCTCTGAACAATAACAAATTTGCGCGAGTGCACGAGCTGTACAGTAGGAAAACAAAAAAAAGAGAAAAGCACGCTAATAATATCCACTAAAATAAATAAATAAATATTAAAAATAAATAGAAACCTGAGGACTACTCACCAAACCGACGGCCGTTCTCTTTAACATCCTGGTCTGACCAATAGGAGCGAGACAAATGTGAAGGCAGCCAATGGCGGACGAGCAAAGTACAGAGGAGCTGATTGCAAGTCAATAAAACGGTTTGCAGTGCAATCCATCGATTAATCCCACCACCCCTGGCACACGCACTTTATGTCCAAAAAAGCCGATAATACATGAAAAACATAAAACAAGATAAAAAATCAAATCATAGCAAAAAAAGAGCCAAGTGCTGAAGGCAGGGGACCGACAAGTCCTCCAAAATAAAGCCTTCTCTCCTTCCATCTCTCACACACACCAATATTTCTCAGTGTAGAACACACACACACACACACACAGACACACACACACACTTCACCCTGTGGCAAAGGACTGCCCTGATATGAGGAACCAGGCTACATAGAAGAGAAGCCTGACCTCACTATCCTCCCACGTGTTGGGGCTTCAAGCATACACACCCCTGATTCTTCATGGCTGATATTGGTAATTTTATATATATATATATATATATATATATATATATATATATTGCTGATATATAAGTGAATGTGCTTTGTACAAACAGCAGTGGCAAAAGCTATCCGCACTGCGGCTTTGGAAGTGAGAAAGATCATGCAGGACCTCCGGGATCTTTTCTGACTTTTGTTCGTCATTTAGATTGAAAAAGAAGGTGTTGCGTTCCAGACAGCACCGAGATTTTAGCGAGTTAAAAATATCACAACTTTTAGGAAAAGCGGGTATTCAGCTGTCGCCTAGCAACCGCAGGAGTCACCAACAGTGCATCCCATCCCCGAGCACCTTTTTCTTTGCACAAAATACTTGTATGAGAAAAGGGAGCATATCACTGTTACTGTGATCAAAACATAGCTCTGTCGGGGGAAAAATTGCAATTGTAACAACATGCTGATGTTACAGTATGACATATTTCTCCAATTATTACCAAATTCCATAATAACAAGACGCCTCTTTCATTAAATCACAAGTTGGTATTACAAGACATATTTTTTGGGCCTTTTTTATCCATTTTATCTCCATTTAAGTATTTTGTGTCTTAGTGGGCGACGCAATATAATACATTAACAAAATGTTGATGCATTTATGAATTAGTAAAAGTAAAGCTGAAATCTGTGTCAAAACATCTCATCAAATCAAATGAAAATCCAATGATGCCTTAAATTAAGCACAGTCGTTTGTATATGGGCTATGATATTTTGTCTCTGAAACTGATATTTTTCTGATCACAACATGGAACATACAAATGATGTGTTTTTATATACAACACACCAACTGATTTGGGGACAGAGTGAAATGGGGATGTCTTATTATAACGTAAAAGTTTCTTGTTGAAACAAAACGTGTCTGTATGCCGCCTCCAACATCGAGTAACCTTATTGTTCTCACTGTGACGAGAAAGTGATTTTTTTTAATGTTATTTTCCATTCTACCATTAGAGCCTTATCCATGAAGATGGAAACGTGAAATCACAATAAAACTCCCATTGCATTGAATGTTTGAAATGTTTGCGTTTTGAGGCAGGAAGACACCGAGCTCAGCGAACGCCTTCCCCGGCCGCTCTCATTACAGCGAGGGGATAAGTACGTGTTCAGACACACAAACGAGGACTCGCTCTCTACAGTCAGACATGACACCATCAGACACTTCCAAAAAAAAAAAAAAGTTAGAAAGAAAACCCCAAAAGAGAAAAACAACAATGTTGACCATGAGTTTGGGTGCAGTATTGTAGCTCACATACAAGAAGCAACTTACAAAAACTGCTAATATAATTTTCCACTTAATAGCCACAATTTAAAAAAGCAACAAATACCATTAATATGGGAAAAAAAAACCATGCTTCCTTAAAAAGATAAAGAGAAAAACTAAATAACATTTCTTCAACTCTAGAAACCACTGGCATCAAGAATTTAGAATTATACAAATTACATATACAATTGCTATAATAATTCATTAATAATAATATAGTACTGATAATAATAGATTTTGCTTAAAACTTTACATACTGTATTTCCAGTGCAGTGTTTAATTCACACAAGTGTGGATTCGTAGGAGGGCGAGAAGGGTGGCGTCACAAAATGTGTGGGTGTGGGAAGAAGAGACGGCAATCACCCAGAGTGCCGGAGGGAAGAAGAGGAAGGACTTTGAGCTGTTTGTTTGATAGTTGTCAGAAGATGTTGTAGGGCAGGTGACAGACAGGAGTAGTAAGAGAAGAGATGCATGCTGGGGGTTGAGGCCAGGCGTCCAGTGAGTGAAGGTTTGTTGTTGAAGGGCCTGTCCCCAAACCGACACCGGACATGTTCTTTCATACCTTCCTCCTCCTCCTCTTCTCTCTCTCCAGCAGAGCTCTCCTGACAGACAAAGTTAGAGCATTCAACCCTGAGAAGTAAAAAACAAAACAGCATCAACCCATTATGTCAGAACTTTGACAGAGGCAAAAATCACAAATGTGTTATTTGCAATTAATGTTTTATCGAACGCTGCCGTTTCCATTCAGCTTTTCTAATGCGATACTTCAAAATGTGCATACAAATCTTTAAATTGGGTTAAACTCCTACAGTGGATGATTGGATTGACATCATTCATGCTGTTTTCAGGATATAACAGCAGATACAACAATATAACAGCCTCAGCTCCTTTCTGAAGAAGCAGTTTGAAAATAGCAAAAGAGTACAAACGCCTTCTGCTGTCAGGTTTTCTCCTAGATGCCCCAGTGCTGTCGCCCATACCTCACTGAAGAGGCGCCGCCGGTGCGCCTGAGCAGTGGAAGTGGATGTTCTGCCACTTGCTGTCTCTGCGATGCCAGACGCGAGTTTCCTCCGACTGGCTGGACCGCGGCCGACCCTGGTTGTCAACAAACTGAGTGAGGCGGATGTAAGCGATGCAGGCCGCGTCCTCGCCGATCAGGTGGACGTGGGGGTTCAGGATGGTGGTGTGGATGGGCTTGCTGTTCTTAGCCAAAACTGAAAAGAACAATGTCAAAATGAATGAGCCGGAAAATACAAACGAGGCAACGTGAGGTGCATGTGTGACATTCATCATCTCAACCTCGGCGAGGGTGGAACATCTTTAGCCATCGTTGGCGAGTCTTGCTATTGATTTCTCTACTTTCATTTTTCATTTGATGCTTCCTGTAAAATTAGTCCTAATGTGTCCCAATATCTATTTCTGACACTTGAAACCAGCTTTAGGACAAATGTTGAGATGTACAGCAGCAAAATACAGACGACTAACCACATTTCTCTTTCTGAGCTCTATTTTGTGATTCAGACAACTCAGGCGTGTGTTTACACTAAAACCAGAGAAGAAACGATATGAAATAAACTCAGGGAATAAAACAAGATTTAAAAGATGTTTTTCTATAAGCAAGACTGCAAGACTGCAATTTAAAGAATGATAACCAAATGACAATTAATCTAGAAATCTTACGGTTCTCAAAGTAGAATCTGTGGAAATCCATCCCCTCTACCAGGTTGCCCAGCGCCTCGGGCTCGAACGAAGTCAGCCCAGGGTCGCAGATCTTACTGGAGAGGAAAGTGCAGGACATGTTAATGAAGACACGTGTTTTGTTTTTACTTCAAACTTTATGCATTGGGCACACAGGAAAGTGCACTCACGCGTATGCCTCGAAGTCGCCATTGTTGATTGCCTCTATCAGCTGCTCGGTGATCTTGATAATTTCTTGTTTGCGTGCTGCAGAGGACAGTAGGCACAGAAGTTAGCAGAAGTAATCACAACAGTTGGACGGATGGAGAACAGTTTGTTTTTAAATGCTTTTAAATTTTCACACAACACAGATGCTCAGACAAAAGGCAGTTAGAACCCCGTCACACATTCACACTCACTGAAGACACTGTTATTTGTGAAAAACCAAACTTCTCTAAACTTGTTTATATAATATAATGAGCTGGGAAAATATGCATGGATGCTGTTAATTCACTCTTAGATCAAACATCTACACACTTTCAACAGAGAGCCCCGCTCATCATGTGATCCTGAACGAGCATGCACGAGGCATCTTCTTACATCACCGCAAATAAAGCCAACTGTGTATTTTACAGACACCACAACTCGTCAACCAAACGATGCAGAAATCCGAGTGCAGTCAGCGATGCTCTCCAGAACACATCCAGAACTTAGCGGACTGTAACACAATGCACTCTGCTCTGTGTACCTCCCAAAAGCAGACCACACACACACTGTTACATGGGCTTGCTCACACACAGGCCTGCCCGTGATTGGCTGGTATGCGTAGGGTCGAGGTGGGTCACGCTCTGTACTCACTCTGGGAGGAGGACAGGGAAGGGCTGGAGGGAGAGTGAGGGGGAGGTGGGGAGGTGGTGTGTGCAGGTGGAGGGGTGGGCCTGGCGCTAGGTACCGGCGCCGGTGCAGCGTCACCCTCGGGTGCAGGGGCCACCGGCACCCTGCGGACGCTGCTTACCAGGTCTGTGAGCCGAGACACTTGAGTGCCGTCCAGGCAGGATGGATGGATGGATGGATGGATGGATGGATGGATGGTGGTGATGGAGGAATGCAAAAGAACAGATTAGAGAATAAAGGAATGAAGAAATCCCTTTGGAAATAACCTTTCACAATAAAAGCCCTTCGGCATGCACACTGTTTAAAAGAGGGAACTCAAATTCACTCGGAGCATTTTGCTAAAAGATATAACTAACAAAATAGTTTACAGTAGTTTCGACGATACAACAATTTCCCTCGCAAATCTATTCAAACCTTCTCCTGTCGGGCTGTTTACACTACAAGCGACACAGCAACCGGCTATAAGTCAATCACTTTCAATGGAAGCCGGTGCTACAAACTGACATGTGGTGTCAACACGGTGCAAAGTTGGTCTCCACGCCATGGAAGCGCCAAAGAAAGTTGAGAATAGAAACAGAACAGAATTCAAATGATGCATAGCTACGCTCTCTTACAAAAGTTATCATAGAATTGTAAAACTATTACATTTGGCTATTTTATCTGGTCTATAGGTCTAAGTGATAAATGTGTTGTAAATGTATAAAAGGGGAAATAAATATGAAAAAGGCTCAGTAATTTCCTTAATAATTTTAGCCTCGTAGGTTTTAACAAATGTTACTCAAACAGGAGTAAATAATGCATTTGTCTGGGACTATTTTCAGCGGTGGTATAATACATATTTGGTTGTCCATTGAGTATTTACAGCAGCAGTGGACGGTGTATGAAATAAACTTCAGTACCCATGTACATAGTAATAAAGTGTCTCACGGTTATGTTTCTAATACTTTGAACAGGTTTTGGCTTTGTTTCACAGCCATGTATTTTGATTTTGCAGTTGATTTAACATATAACATTGCTTTAGTGCTGCTTTAGTATCATTCCTTCCTTAACTTAATACGCTTCGTCCAAAAGAAAACTAGAAAGAAGATGGTGATCTATGTCGAGCTTAGAAATATACTGTCTTACTCCTTTTTCTTCCTTTCCCATAATGACAAATGAAGGAATCAATCCAATGCAATCATCTTCTTGGCAAGGCAACAGAGGAAAGGGAGATACCAATTGATGTGTTTTTCCCTCCTCCAGAGGCCGTCTACAGCACACTCCCTGTTCCTGCTCTTTACTACTTACTCTGCATGGGGACAACAGGGGTGTGAGGAGGGGAGGGGGCGGAGAGGGCAGCGGGAGGTGGAGTGCTGGGTCTCCCTTCCCCGTCGGATGTGGGCCCTGAGCCCCTACGCACTGAGCCCAGCAGGTCAGCAAACTTTGCGGCAGCTGAGTTTAGGAGGGAGGAAGGGAGGAACATGGGAGACAGTGCACTTTAATGGAAGGTTGACCGAAGCATTTTGGTCATTCGGATTGAACAAACGTTAACTGGGAGAGTGCTAAAACAGACAAAATGGGCCACTCAGCAGAACTGTGAAACGTTGGTACCGGATGCATCATTAGATCTCTCCGAGACAAAGTGTGACGTGAAGGGAACACAAAACACACGATGCAAAAATCACATAGAAATGTATGGAGCTGTACTGTGCTGCTATTCCACGTACGTCCATGAGAAGGAGCCAACGAGTTATTCTGAACACACGTGGCGTGGGCGCAACAGTGGGAGGATGGGAGTAGAAATAATAAGCATCTCACAGTTTTTCAGAACGGCTTGTGCGTTTTCTGTTTTTTTTTCTCTACTATTGTTATTGGGCGTTTTAGAGTGTGATAGTGACTCGTTAGAATGTTGCTGACTAAGAAGACTAATGGAGGGATGAATCACAGTATAAGTCGGGGTACGAGAGGGATTTAGTGGTGCTAAACGGCAGCAGATGTATGCTTTTAATACATGCAGCGACGCTGAATGGAATACACACAGGGAAGGATTAAGTCAAGGCGAATAGCAAGCAGAGCATCATGAATGTGCGAGTGTGTGTTACAGGCTGCATTTGGTGACTTACAGTGCACAGCAGCTGAGCCCTGAGAGCTATCTGGCTGGGAGCTTGTGCTGGACTGCGCCTTAAGCGAGGTGTTGTCTAAGCTCTTTCCTGAGAATGCACGCACAAACAGAATGAGACCAACAAACACACACACACATACAAAAGGAGATGTCAACCAGCCACACATACTGTGCACACAAAAAAAACACACACAACAGAAATGTCACAGTGAGGAATGATGGGAAGAGGCGAAGAGAGCGTTAGATGACATGGTGGGGGAAGATAAATACAAAATGATAAACCCAGTCAAACTTTTCCTGCTCTGAGAAATTACAGCTTATTTCACTGACAGTCCTCTGCCACCAGATCTCATTAGTAAAGAGAGAGAGAGAGAAGCATTTTCCTCGTTATCCCAGTTAATGGCTCCATTTCAGCAGGATTTACAAGTAGCTGCTGTGAGGTTTTACTGAGATTTAACGCAAGTCTTTCCAGTGAGCAGAAGATGGATGACGATGACAATGGTGTTGGCCATGATAATGAGAGAGTCGGATGTTACGCTAAACAGCTTGTCTGTTTAATCAGCTGGCACAGAAGGAAACGCAATAAATGAACACTCATTGACGGAGGGAAAGAAAGTGTCTCTGCTGGCACACGACCGGCAGGAGAGGAAAGACGTTAAAGAGTGTTTTGTTCACAGCAATCCACCACGTTTGCATCAATAAGTGTATTTTTTTTTCTTCTGCGCTCTGAAAATTAAAATACCCAACAGGAAATCTAAAGATTAAAAAAAAGATGTCACAGTGCAGCGCTGCTTGACTGACAGGCGATCCGTCGGAAGTCCAGGGCAGAAACATCCCATCAATTAGCACTTAATGCCACACATGTCACAAAAAGAACAACTTGAGCAATTTAACAGAAAGTAATCCCACAAATGTGAAAAATGATCACCTACACAACGAAACTGTAGATTAACGACAAGCAGCCCTCAGACAAGTCTCCCTGGTATATTTTCTACTATAAAAGCATTGACAGTAACAACAGTTGTGTGGTCAGATGCTCTCAGAGCCAGCACAGGTGTTGGGTTACAAACCAGCTGTCGGGCACTCACTGACCTGACAAGATCCTACAAAAGGCCAACATGAGACAAACTATTCCACTAACCAAACACGACTCCCCTTCCACCCGCACTCACCTGGCTCTTGTAGTTTTCTCTGGAGCTAACCGTGCTGTCTGCGGGTGCGTATCTTAAGAGTCCTAAAACCGCTGTGTGAGACTACTACTATCCGAGGGTGGCGCTAGCAGAGCGGTGTGACTTTAACGCCTCTCTGGGCACTCCGTCTCCGCTTCCTGCCACAGGGGCTAAATTTAGACACCTCCCCCTTTAGCCCCGACCTCCCCTCCCAAGGTGCCCTTGCCCTCTCCTGCCAGAGGGGCGGGGTGCTAGGGCTCCAATCTGGGACCTTGGAAGGGAAGGACATGGGTAGGGGGAACGTACATTTCATTGTGTGTGCAGGGAAAGTACAGTAGAGCCTGCGGGTGTACAGGACATTCAGGTGCCGTTTTAATAATTCATCTTTAATGAGCAACACAGTGAACTTCAATGAATCTGATATTGCATGACATCTTAATTCAGAAGGCATTTAAGCAGACATAGAATTACATATTTTTGAGATATGGAAAAGTGTCATGCTACTCTAATGAATGCCTTTGACTTAAATCTCGGACTGGGCAGTAATTCAATTTATTGTCTTTTAATGGGATATCAAATCGTTATTAACTCATATATTGAGATATCATAGTACACAACTATGTTTTCTAAACTGATAACAACAATTATACAAAGTCAAATTTATCAGAAAATCTGATACTGAGCAAAAAAAGGAAACCATTTGCCGAATGGAAAATTGCAAACACCAGGGGAGCGATACATCAATGGCAAGCTAATGAAGTGGAAGCTAAAATGTTCCTTTCGGGCTCTTTAATAGATCCTAAGAGACTTGTGCTAAAGGCAGTTAACAGTGTGGCACTGATCAAGACTTTTAAACAAACCTAGCTGATCGTGCTGTTTGCATGGAATATTATAACAGTTATTGTAACATATTAACTGATGAAAACAGGTCCAGTATCTACTTTGAGATAGGAAACGTTCTCTCTATTCCCGTCTCTTTTCTGGACGATGGAATGTCTCTGTCGCAGGCTCAGCCGTCGCCATGTTGAGGTAATCCTGAATTTGGAGTTTTCTTCTACCTGAATACTGCTTTATAATTTAAGTGCTCTTTCCAGCACGGTTCATTTCTCCTACAGTATTACATTATGGCTCAGCCATGGTTAAATATGTGACAAAGTAGAAAAGCCTCCAAATGAAGGAGGAGGAAGAGGAGGAGCTGGATTGACACATTCTGTTCTGTATGCCCGGCACCAAAATTATACACCCCATTTAGATGCATTGTACTCAGGATGTGGAGATCAGGGGTGTTTGAGTGTGTTGGCATAGAGGCGCACACACACACACACACACACACACACACACACACACACACACACACACACACACACACACACACACACACACACACACACACACACACACACACACACACACACACACACACACACACACACACACACACACACACACACACTTTTCTTCAGCTTTTTTAAAAACCTGCAGAAGGAAGCAATACAGCCAGGCTCCATGAGGGGTCAGTAAGAGGTCAGCTATAAGCCGGCTGGTTGACTGCCTGATGATGGACTTAAAGTCACATTTTCACAATCCATACCACACATTGATGTGTACATATTACTCTTATCTTTTAAACTAATACTTTCAAAATATCTCTTTTTTGTGTCCACACAGTAAAAAGAAAGTTATGAAGCCATTTTTTCTGTAAGCTTTTAAAAATGGTCAAGATTCACGATGACACCAATGTTCACCTCCTCAGAAACCAAAACATATCTCATAGAAAATAAGTCCTTTAACAAGCCAGTACGAAGACAAAGCCAGTTGCAGGAGTTTGGCATTAAAATGCATTCCCCAGCCTCAGGCTCATGATATTGCCTTTAACAAACAAGAAGCTCATGCCGAGCAGAGCAGCAGTCCTAAGAGTGTAGAGAACTTGTCTGCCTCGTGTGATATTTATAACATTTGTTCACTAGAAATGTCAAGTGGTAATCCAAAATTTGTCACGACCTCAGAAGTACTCCTTTTTAAATGTGTCATGTTATTATCTCCTGTGTCTTACCTTTCACATCTTCATCCTCCACAGTGGTGTTGCTGCTGTCTGACGATTCCTGGAGATCAGACATAGACGGTCAGTTTGTGTACAAGCATGAGCACCCGAGTGGTAAAGAGCTTCACACAGTTGGGACACGGGCCAGCAGGGGGCATATCTTTATGTTTTCTTGTCAAGTCTTTACAAAACCAAAACTGATTACTGAGCACATCAAGACAAATTAATGCAGATACACAGGTGACAAACGGGGATAAAAATCACACTTTTGTTCAACACTGTTAATGAGTCAAATCAGCAAACCCATCAACCTAGCAGCTAAAGAGGCCCCTGTGCCAACACTCAATCCAGATTTTTTCTTCTTTCTTTTTTTTGTTTTTACCTTGGCCTTCCCCTTCTTCTACTGCAAGCAGAGCTCCCTATGCTTCATTCTCAGTGTATTTGTGTGTGCATCTCACCATGTGGACAAGTGACGTCTTTTCTCCACAGGGTGCTCCTCTTACTGAAACTGACAGAAACTCAATGGGATGTGCTCCATCCATCTAATTCGACAATGGAAGTATAGGCAGCGTTGATTGTCACAGGGCAATTAGTCATGCAATCTATTCATCTACCTTTTCTGTCTGCCTAGCTGTCTTTCTCTTGTCAGGCCTTCGCCAGAGGAGAAGTTAACTTCTCATTTCCAATTAGCATATTAAACGGGCCTAAATTCCCCTGCAATGTGGACGAGAGTTGAGAGACGTGGTGACCTCATTAAAAGCACACGCATGCACCAACAGCATCACGAGCACAAAGCACAAAAGTGGTTTTAAAGCCTTCTCAAGAGCAGCTGGGGACTTGAGGAGAAGAAGAGAAAAAATGTGTGTGTATGTGTGAGGGACAGAGCTGTGGCATCATCCTCAAACATTAGAAACATCATTATAAGTGTGATCACACCTACAGTTTGTTTTCTTTGGTGACACGAATCATCTTATTCAGTTTGTTTCATGCAGCCTGTTATGTACAGGCAGGCTCGGGCTTGTTAAATGTTACCATACGGAAATAAGTGAGTATTTCCTTCACTGATGTTAATGCTCGATTCATTTCTAAGCCCAAATATTAAGACATTCCCCCCATTTAATGGGGACTCTAGGCTTGTCCTGTGCTTATTTTGCAATGCCAGCATTTTCCAAGCATCACAGACCACTAGCTTAACGGATACAACCTCATGTTGGGTTTTTAGCTGTACAAAGTTGGCATCATGGGCCCGCAAAGTTCAATATCCATAATTTTCACATGCCCAGATGGATTAAACAAAGTGAGCAAGTGTTTTAGATATCAAGTAAGCTGCTTTAAACCAGCCTGGTGTGAAAGCCTGGTCTTCCTAATTCCTTTCAGCGCCTGCTGTGTAGAATCTCTTTGGACTCTCTGAGACGAGCTGTTGTACACAATTCCTTGCGAGTACTGACCCAAGATCTAACGCAAAGGTCACTCTGTTGTGACTGCACACTGCTTTGTTTGAACAAAGATGCAGAATAAAAGGCAGGACCAGATAGAAGCATGTAGTGGGATGATACTGGGTGTTCTCAGAACTACGACACCGGTTTAATCGCCGCCCCAGTCACCACTTGTTCCCCTCATATTATAATGTCATTAACTGAGTGTAATCTCAAGCAACACGCACACAAACGTATGCACATACGCATTAGTCAAACCACGCTCACACGGAGATACAGGATGAAAAGAAGGATCGAGGGCAAGAGGAGATGAGGAAGAGGAGGAGAATGACAAAGAGGATAAAGAGTAGGTCAGAACTGGGGGGCTGATATATGTCTACCTTCATCCCGTCCACTGGATTATGGATGACGGTTGTCTGAGGTTCCTGGAGGAAGAGACGGAGGGGAGATGGAGGAACATGGAATAAAAGAGAGGAAGGGGGAGAGAGAGGGAGGGAAAGAAAAGGGAGAAAAGATTGTGACATAAAAGTAGAAAGAGATGGATTAAGTGTTAAAAAAAGGCAGAGAGGAAAAGGACAGTGATATGAATGTTGGATGAATAGAAAGTGCTTGTTAAGGTTGACAAAGAAGAGAGGGAGGATAGAGTGGGTGGATGAGCTGAAAACCCTAATTTGAGACGGTACTGAAACTCAGGGTGAAGCGTCAGCCATGAGCACATCAGTACACGGGCGAGTTTGGGTCAATAGTGACACGCACGCACACACACACACGCACACACACACACACACACACGCACACACACACACACACACACACACGCACACACACACACACACACACACACACACACACACACACACACACACACACACGTGCAACCTGTGATATTTTTTCCACCTTAACTATGCAGGGTTTTGCTGAACATGGACACTCTTAATTTCTGTGTTGCCCTACTGTGCATTCAAATGTCTAAATTTCCTTCAATGCCTAACATGATGCAAACATAGAATCAAGACAAAATCAGCCCGCTCATACAATATAAATGAGCCCTGACATAGATAAACACGAGTCAGATTATCTTACGAGAGGCACAAGATGAGACTTCTGTTCCTTCACACTCGGCTCAACAGAAAAGGCCAGCACTGACGGGTGGATATTGGCATCATTTCAAGATGCCTTTCTAAAAGAAAAGTAGTTATTGCTGGGTTTCTTTCTTCAGGACTGTGTGCCTGGAATTGTCTCTGCCACTCCACAAGATTAGACATCTAACTTTGCTTCTTGTGATTTCTTCTGCTTCCAACCCCCTTCTAAATCTCTTTGCTGTTAAAACTAATGTTACAGCTTCCCTCACAGCACATTCAGTTCCAGTTATCCTTCTTACGTGCTACATTGCAGTTTCTGCAGTCTTTTTCTGGTATCTATGCTACAATACATTAGTTTTTAGCACAGTTAGGCGGACCTGAACTTTTTGGCTTACAAAGTCCGCCGTATTTCCACCTTATACAGCAGGCACTGATTGCTGATGAGGATGGGAGATGGATATATTTGCAGCTATATGTGCAGCTCTGGAGAGTCTGCTCAGAATATTATGTAGAGTAAAACCAGAAGCCACTTTGCAGTTCTCTTCCCCCAGGAAGTGACACCCCTGTGATGACTAATCATTGGCTTTCTCCCTGCTGATGATGACAGTGTTGTCGGGGCAACTGTCGCCCAGGGTAACAGGCACAGTCGGCAACTTGTGAGATGATGATATTGATGAGTGAAAACAAAGTACCTGGGGTTTGCAGATTAGAAGGGACAAGTGGGCGAGTGCTGATGGTGTTCATCATCGAAAGGGGAAGGGGCCGAGCGCTACACATCACCACTGACTTTACATTAACACTGCTGCTCTTCCAGGGATGTTCCAGTGGTGCAGATAAGTCAAATTATTTCATTTCATTTCAAGATTCCCATCACCCCACCAAAGGGCTTCCAGGTCAGAAAATTAAGGTCATATAAGTGTGTCTCACCATGACCTAGAAGCTCTGTAATGGAGTTAATGTACCAAAGGGCTAAACAGTAACTAGCTCAAGTCCCCTAGTAACAGCATGGAGATCACAGTCATCCTCCCACTCTCTATTCCCTTCAAGGATCCCAAAGAAAAGCCTCTTCTGCTACATGGATGTGTTTCTGCTCCATGCACATAAGCTCCCCATCAAGCGCAGGCTCACATCACATATCACATGCACTCAAACACACACACACACAAAAACAGGACAACTTAATCTTGCCTTCTGTGACTGACAGGACTGAGAGCAGGTGGCTAGTTCTAATCAGTGCTGAAATACAATTGACATTTTTCATCTTTACAAATTGCTTTACAGCACACTAAAATAGATAATGCATTATAAACATATGTGTGAGTGAAAATCTACTCATAAGACTATTAATAATCATTTCATAATACTTCATAATTGCTGGTCACACATGGACATTTGTTTAAATGCTGATTGTTGCATCAGTTCCAATGTCTACAACTCACTTATACGGTCCAAACAGATCAAGGAGCGCAGCACAAATAGCCCAGAGGCCTGATGCTGAATACAATTCCTGCTCATGCTTCTCAACTATCCATCCAGGTGTAAATGAACACAGATTTACTCAATAAAAGTGCTTTGTGACCCTGTGCCAGAAGCCCAAGAGCAGGCAGGTTTTCATTCCAGCCCATCTCTCTGCTTTTCACACCCTCAATGAAAGGGGAGGACTTAATCTTCAAATCAGATGGTGTGCTATTTGGCTTGAAGGAAAATCTGAAGACCTTTTGGACTATGATGCTCAGGCGGTGGGGGACCTCTAGAGAGGCATACATAGGAAACAGGGGGTAAATCGCACTGACAGTCCCAGCAGGCACAGGCTGTCTGTTCCTCTTTCACTGACATAGAAAACGACACAGCAGCACAACGTCAAGTCAGATAGCATCCACACCTGCCATGGGGAAATGTTTACTGACAACACCTGCTGGTTTCAGACCCACCTGACTGCTGTGGCCCTCGCAGTGGCTGAGCAAAGATCAACCTCAACCAACAAGGCGGACAGAGAGGACAAAGCGAAGGAGTAGGGGGGTGAAGAAAGGGGTCTAAAGGAGTGGGATATATGGACACACATATAAAGGTGAAGAGGGGGGGTAGGAGGTAAATACCAGAGCAGGTGAAGGGATGTTTCCTTTGGGGCTGGTGACTATGCTGTTTTTGGTGCTGTTTGTCGTGGGCTGTGCAGGAAAGGAGAGGAAAGGGAGGAGACACAGGAAGAGCGTTAACAACAGCAAATAATTGGGTTTGTGAGTGTGCGCCCATGCATGCGTGTGCTTGTTCACACGGCTGTGCCCTTGCAGTCCAGTTGGGAGAACTCATCTTGAGCTTTGAACCTTGGTGAACCGGAAGAAGAGGAGAGGAAGATAGTGCAGAGACAACACCACATATGCACAGAAAGCCGCCCTGAAAATAAAAGCTGGTGTAAGCGGACAAAAAGCTGACATATAGACACGCAAACAAACAGTGAACTCGCTCCCACACCTCTGCCGTAACAAACAACCACACTCACGCATATTAAGACCAACCAAGGCCGTCGTCAGCCGTCACTCCACTGCCAGGAAATGCGTTCCTCATCAGAGTAACGATGTAACGATTAGCGGGTGAGATGTCTCAGTTTGCAGGGCCCTTAGCTTTTTGTTGGTGCGTTGGTGAGGAAACCCCTTAGATTTAATTAACTGGCATGTTGACAGCAGTCCTGAGTGAAGGATCGCTAGTGGCGGAGACAATCGTTTGGTCCAAACCATTTTTCCCGTTTTGACATAATTGAGGATGGATGTGGAGAGGAGAGTGCACACATTCACAATTTAATGATGTTGTTCAAAAGCAGGTAGAAGTAATCACAGGTGGTTCTCCAAGTGCCCAAAGAAAGCAGTGCAAATGGAAAAGAAAGGAGGAAGAGGTGGGGAAGTGATGACGGGCACGGAAATCAAGTTAGGGGTCATCCCCCTGCAATTCACTTACCTGAATTAAAATATGTATTGCTGTTTGCTTTATTATCCTGACGCAAGTTGAAATGTCAGTTGGTGTATACAGTGCTTTTGGATGGTACAGCAGGAGCATGTATGCCCCCACCTACCCATAATTTCATTCCTACTTCTTTTGAAGCCTGTGCGTTATCTTGTAACATCAAGGATCTGTATCACAGCCACAAGCACCAGCGCCGCCTCTATTCTAAAAGTGAGTCCCTGTCAGATCTGGAGCAGCATCCCTGGAGTAGCTGTGATGGAACAGAAACATCCTGCTACGATTACGTTCCCAGAGTAATGTCAGGGTAGCTCTCATGGCGGTACATGGGGCCAAGGCTGAGTCATTTTCTGATGATGAAGTTGACTTTTGACTTGTATGTGTTATTTTCGCTGCTAATGTATGTAAAGTAAAGTCAGGGGAAAGGTGGATAAAACAAATACAGCAGTGGAGAAAGTGGAGAAAGTGGGAGCAAAAAGAAAGGACTGGGCAAATGCATAAATAGCATGCTCACCATATACTGGACAGTAGAGCTGGACTTGCGTTTCTGTCCCCGGGCGATTGGTGGATGGATTTATTGACAGATGGATGGATGGTAGAAGAAGTAGGGGAAAAGATGAAGGAACCAATGACAAAAAGTGAATGGATCGGTACAAATTACAAGAAAGAACTCGTTTGTCTGAAACAAAACTTCAATCCTTCATATGAAACGAGATCAAACCTTTGCAGACAGCTTAACAAAGCAAGAGAACCCCAATTGTTTCCCCTCATAGTGTTATTGCGAAAGTAAGGATGTTGAAGCACACGGAAAAGGAGCGTTGACTCAAGTGGAAAGTGGGAAGTGGATCACAGAAGGAGTAGTAAGGATGAAGATCTTCTGCCAACAGATTAAGAACATTTGGGGCAACAAGGAGCAAGTTGGATGGAGTGAAAACGGAGCGTTCTCCCAGAAATAATTTTATGGTGAAAACTACGTCTGCCTCAATACTTAAATGTTACATGTAGCATTTATACATCAATAAATCATTAGCACAAGGATTTGAGGACATAAGTGTCATCACTTCAAATGAACAAGACGTGAACATGGGAAACCTAATGTGTCTTCTACGTTGTATTTTGCATTCTTGTGAATTGAGACCAAATCTGTTGGATACTTTTGCAGTAGTTTATCCAACCATCGTAGCCATATGTAAGGATGCTACATGTAATATCTTACAGGAACAATAATAGACACTGTGTTACCAATATTACAACTCAGCATGAAAATGCTGAATGGAGTGGCTTTTATGGGCAGTAGCTGGCAGCATGGGGGCCGCTGGTGGTGTGCAGTTAGTGCCATAGAGACTGACCGCTTGCTCTGAGCAGGTGTTACTGCTGCAAAAACGCCAGGTGCCGTCTACGCATTAAATGAACCAGCGGGAGAAGAAGAAGGAGCAGGAGAGGCCGAGGACACGAGGTCAGAGTCGCCAAAAGGACATGTGGAGGGAAGAAACGAGAGAAGAGGGAGGGCCCGGGGCAGAGGAAAGGAGGGACGGTGGCAAATGAATAAGACGCCGTTAGAAAATGGTTTGGGGCAAGTGTGTTGGGAGCCTGTTGCTAGGCAATGAGTGCGGCGCACTGGAAGTAAGTGTCTATTTCTGTCGTCTGAGTTTCCAGGGTCCAGACTGGCAGCTATTCCTGGAACCGGAGTCACATTCCCTGCAGCGCGCACACACGCGCACACACACACGCACACACACACACACACACACACACACACACACACACACGCGCGCGCACACACACACACACACACACACACACACACACACACACACACACACACACACACACACACACACACACACACACACACACACACACACGCCCATGAGCAAATCACACATGTGGACACCCACGCTTACACACAGCAAGCAAGCAAACACACACACACACACACACACACACACACACACAACACACACGCACACACACACACACACACACACACACAGTCACACCTCTGCGTCCACGTGTACGCACGCAAAGCTCTTCTTAACATCATGTACAATGCGGAGAAGCAAACACATTCGTTTGCATGTACACCATGTTCCAAGCTGTGTCACACATTCTCATACACGCTGCACACACAAGACACATTGATGGAGGCTCTGTGTGGGATGTGTTACTGCAGTGTGTGTGAGCGTGGGATGGGGAGAGATCTTCATTAAAGGATGAACTGGAATGTGGGGTTAAAGACCAGATGGGGTGAGCATGTAATAGGAAGCACTGAAAGAGGAGGAAGAGACAGAAATGGAGGGATGAGAGGCAGCGGGAAGTGATGGAGGAAAAAAAAACCTGAATAGGGTGGCTGACAGATGGTTACATTTAATAATGGAGATGGAGAGGTGGCAATGAGCAGCATAATGCCAAATCAGAATAAAAGGTGCTTTCAGAAGGATTTGCTACATACACACACCGACACGTTTACTATATATATATATGTATCTATAGTAGGGCTGTGGCTTTCTCCCAAAAAAAAAATCTTTGAGCTTTTACACCCCCCAAACAGTGTGCCAAACTCAGTAGAGGCCCTTATACGGGCAAACACCATCTGAAAGTAAAACCACAATATCCACCAATACATAAAACACATCCAATGAGATGGAGAAGGTGCAGGTGAGATTTGCCAAATTAGGAAAGAAGAGAACACAAGACAGAGTTTGTATGCCTGGAAAATTAAGCAAGGGGTGGTCAAAGGGAGAGAGGGTAGAGAAGTATAGGAAGACACGTGATGACTCTTACCTTGACGTCTGCCTTTTTGTTCAGCAAGGTCTTAGCTGCTGCAATGACAAACAGTAAAAAATAAACAGTTAGAGATGGAGATGAGCAGAAACAGAGAAGTGAAGCAACAACTAGTTTTTCAGTGATTCACAATATCTCCTTACATCTTTAACCTACACCGAAGAGGTTAATATTACTTTGTCTAATAATGTTCTCCATTGACCTCTGGAGTAAAATTGTCTTTTTGCAAAGCAATGGCTCAGCTAAAGTAGCCTTAGGCTGAAAGAGACAGGGCACCTCAGCACATTGCTGATAAAGTGCTTAAACTTAGTTTCACGAGTGCAGCACTAGGAGGTAAGACAGGCTGTAAGACCGTGAGTGTTATTTTCCACCAAAATAGTTTTTTTTCTCTAGTGATGCTGTGCTGAGCCTTTGAAGTAATTAAAAATCACCACCCATACTAAATGGGTACGTTGATGTCAGTGCTTTTATGGATCTAGCAAGGTAAATCCTGAAGGCAGTTGGTGCTAAAAGCCAATACGAGTGGGTCAGGTGGATAAGAAATGATTCCAGTCTTGCATCTCATCCTAATTCACATTGCCTCGTTTATTTCCCCTGTCTGTCTTCAGACTAGCTACAAGGTCCAATTAGTTAATGGTCTTTCAATAATGCAAATATGTTGTTGCCAGTGAAAAAAAAAATGTACTCCAATTCATTAAATCAATCAATAATTGTGCCAACGTCTCCTTGTGGTTGTGAGGAAGCCGAAACAAAGATGGCTGCCATGCCCAACAGTAAGCCCAGCCTTAGAGAACTCTGTGGGGGCCTTAAGGAGGATTATGCCTCAGTCTGCTCGCTAATGAAGGGTAATGAGGGAGGAGGGTAGCAGAAGAAGAATGATACTACAGACACAGTCCTCTGATGAGCGTAATACCCATAATCCCTTACAACAGTGAAAAGTGCATGAAGACAAAGGAATAAGTCCCGCAGGGCATTCACCAAGCAAAGTGGGCTGATCACATCCGATAGGTGCACATTCACCCAGAGGCCCCAAAATAAGAGACAATCTCTATTTTATTCAAAATGCACTAGCAGACTTGGTAGAGTCCAGCTGCAACCAAGCACACACAGGAAAACGCTTTCTGGCATACAGGAAGTGATGCCATCCTGGTACATTATCTGTTTGCTATTGTGCTATTGTCTAAACGTGACTGTCACAGTAAATTGACCACTTGGGGGTTAGATAGAACAATAGTTTCTCTTGCGGTGAAAGAAAAGAAACTGTCAAGATAACAATGCCATGATTAACTTGGGATGTAATTGATTTTCAAGAATTTCTGTTCCAATATTTACATTGAATTGTACATTTTTATATGTTTTGGGTAAAACTTTTAAAGATCTTTGTGTAATGCATCAAAAAGGCAAAATTAGAGCAATAAAAAGGCTGGATTAGTGCTGTCCAGTGTGCTCGATATTGGCACACTGGACAGCTGTCCAAATGAAAGATGGTTCTAGATTTACATTTCTAGTCTTTCTCTAAAGGACAAGTCATTTTTTACACTGACAGCCTCAATTTTCTTCTGATAAACAGATATTTGCACTGAATAATGATTCCGATATTTTTTTCAGATTAGGTTGTTTACACTAAAGATATTATGGATGAACAGTAATCTCTCTCTCTCTCTCTTTCTATTCTATAGTATGGCTAGAATAATCAACTGAATACACCAGCAAATTTAATTTGGGTAATTTGGTTTCCTATGCCTGCCAGTTCAAGTCCCATACCCCTCTCTGTCTTATTCCCCTAAATGTAATCCTTACTGGGACTTTTTGAAAGGCGCTGAGTGCATTTTCAAGTCTAATCAGATGTAATCACATCAGCCACGTTATATAAAACACAATTTCTGGTGGTCTGGGATCTTTCTTTCCATCGCCCTCTTCCTTCCTCCTCTCTCTCAGAACCTGAAACATCTCTGGTCGCTCACTCTCATTTCCCAACATGCTCCACGTTTAATCTTCAACTGAATCCCATGAAAATGTCCATTTGGCATAAATGTCTTAGGGGGAGCAGAGGTCCAGTCTCAAGGAGGGCAGTGTGAAGTCTAGTGAAGCCCTCAGCCCATCCTTTTCATTAAAAAGAAAAAGACTGTCACCATCAGCCACCTATTCTTCTTTTACTCGTGTGCCCCAGTGATATAGTAGGCTATATGGTGTCTGAAGTGAGGTTCACACATTCAGCAGTCAATGAAGGAGCAATAGGAAGTGATAGTGAAGAGCATGAATGTGGTATGTGTATGTGCACGGTTCATTGTTGTGCTGTTGTTCCTCCTTTCAAAGGCTGCTTGTTACTGAGGAGAAGAAATGGGGTCACTAGAGTGTCAAGTTCATTCTCGCCTATTTACTGATGGTAGAAGAGGAGAGGATATGATAGGAGAGCAGAGAGAACAAAGGGATTACGGTATTTCACTGTGCTCTTTCCAAACACCATTCTTCTATCAAAGCGGCAAACTTGGTCTTTTAAAAAACCTACTACGTCAGTAAAAAATGATTCCAGTGACGCCAAGGGAATCTCTGTGGGAAATCTGAAAAATCAAAAGAAAGCTTGGTTCATACCAAAAGCGGAGAAGCAAGGGCACTCCTTACCTCGCCACAAATTACACATGAAGCAAGAAGAGAGAGGAGGAAGAGATTAAAACAAAATCGCGGCTATAAATGCCCTCTAAAATCACGCAAGATGCACAACTGCAGGAGCGAAGCAAGGACGGGCTTGGATTCACATGAAGATTCAGGGGGAAGTCACACAAGCCATTTTCCTCCCAAAAAGCTATTGGAGAGCAACTTGGGTGCAAGAGTTCCTCAAGAACTGTTTCTTTACTGTATCATGTTGAGGCCCGAACACTTTAAAAGATGCATTAATCCGACTCCTACATGAGGAGAGGGTCAGGTCTAGTAGACAGTGATTGTATTTCTGTGTAAGGTAAAGCGAGGCCTCCAGCAAGCCAGTGAGGCAGAGTGAGGCTGATAGGGGAGGCAGTCCACTATAAATATTTGATTGGAGCCTAGTGGAGGCTCAGGGACGCAGAAAGGATTGTGGAGTCCCAGTGGGCCACAGAAACAAGGACACTGCCACTTCTTCTGTCTCCTCAGCTCAATGCTAGACTCTCGTGTGAAGCTCTCTGTCGTTTATGCCTGCGGTTCATTTCTGCAAACCCAGAAAAAACACATTAGGCCGGGTTCTCGTTTATTAAAATGTCCTCCGAATATTCTGCTCTTGCGCTTCACAGTTCAAATATTTGTTGGGTTAAAAAAAAATACAAACAACAACAATGATGTTGACATCACACATAGGTCTCTGAAGGGATGTTTTGAAGCTTACTATTGGGTTTATCAGCACTAACATACTTCAAATAAACTGCCAGAATATACTGTTAAATATACTGTATTTTCTAGCAAACTAGCTCGGGACATAGTTATTTTTATCACTAGGTGACTGACCAAACAACGGCTAAGTACGTATTAGAATTATATTTGTCAGGGGCTCAGTATAGAGACTAGGGATGCCCATACAGCATGTCCGCCTCAAAGGTTTCTGACTTCATGAGAAACAGCCCAGCCTTGCATCTTCCAGAGTTCAACCACCCCTTCCGTTGCAGCACATGCACCAGTCCAGTGCCCCATGCAGCATTCGCCAACATCTCTTGGGCAGCTCCATCCTTAAAGCGACAGGGGTGAACTTTCCAGTGTCATTGTGAGACAAAGTAAAAGAACAGACAGGGAAAGAGGAGTGAGGGGGAAAAGTGAGAGCAATGCTGGTGGAGATATAGAAAAGTGACCAGAGAGGTAGAAATGACAGATTATAGGAACTTGTGTGGGGTGAAATGGAGTGGTGATGTGACAGAGGTGAAGTAGGAGGAGAAAAGGATGAAGGAAAAAGAGAAGGAGAGACAGGACAGCAGTTTGGTTCGGTTGAGGCCACGCTCTGTGGCTGTGTCTACAGATGTAGATGATGGGATGAATATGTGGTAATGACAGCACTAATGGGCACTGTAGCCATCCTATCAGATCTCAGACAGGAGGTGACACATGTGTTAATGTGGAAATTGACAGCAGTAGTCCTTAACAAATTATGAAGTATCAACATAGGCTGGACAAATGGAAACTGAAATATTGACCAAAACATTGTCAAAAATACATTTCTGATTTGCTTTAAGTCTAATACATTTCC